>OV884013.1:119138106-119488646 GCA_930367205.1 Acanthosoma haemorrhoidale | reverse complement strand
CTTCACCACGTTGCTCTGCACGAACCATGGCTTTCTTATTCAACTGCCTCTGCATCTCTCTTTCCTAACCTCGCTATGTTTTAGTCCGGCCTTGCCAGACCCCACGCCTACCTAGTGGGACTCTCTGGCGTCGTCTCGCGTGTCTTGAGAGCTTCTCATTGGTAAATATCTTGCCTTGGGGTCTTGGTAGATACCTGAGCAAATGCTCGGGCTGGCATTGCCACCAACTGTTCCTACAAGCAAGATCCACTGCCTTCGACATCTTGTTTTCGGATATAATGCTAATCCCTTTACCAAATGAGCTGAAAGATTTAATTTTATATATAAAAAAAAGTGCAATGTTAAAATGGAAGTAATAACGACATATCTATTATTACAATTTTCTACTCTATTGCGCAGTAACAGAAAACATAATTTCTTCTAGTTATCCACAATTTACACAAGAGATAAGCCTTTTGTTTCGGTATGTTATCTTTTCTCAAATATTGACTCGTAAATCCAACGAGTACATTTCAAATCGAAACGAGCTGTATCGCATCTCCTTTTTATAGCACGCCCATTATCTAGAATTACAAACAAAACCGTCAAGTATTATTGCCAAGACCTAAGGGGAAGGTTTTACTTTCATACCGGTACATGATGATGTTCCACCCTGAACTATTACATAACTCAACATATATTTCAGTTTCAGACTAAAAACAATTTACAGTTTTGAGATACCTATACCTATACCAGCTTCCTCATGGGCTCCAATACCTTTCTTTTTGCGATACCGTATTTATTTTGTCTGCATAACCATTAAAAAAAATCAGGGCTTTAAATCTTAAATTAAGTACTAGTAGTAACTTAAATAGTTGTGACTTGAGAAACTTTATATAGCAGTCATTCTATAGCTTAACAAATCCCTATAATCCTTTGTCGGGGGCGCGCCTGCCGGGGGAGGCCTCGTCGAGCCAGCCACTGCCCGGCGGTGGTCAGAAAGAGATATAAATATAAACCTGGGGTCTTTGACCTTATCTAGCGGCCTAATCGGTGGGAAGCCAAATTCGTATTTGCTTATTGATCTGACTCCATTAGGTCTTAGAAGGTAGACAGTGCTCAGGTATTTACCAAGACCCCAAGGCAAGATATTTACCAATGAGAAGACACGCGAGACGACGCCAGAGAATCCCACTAGGAAGGTGTGGGGTCTGACAAGGCCTGACTAAAACAGCGAGGTTAGGAAAGAGAGATGCAGAGGCAGTTGAATAAGAAAGCCATGGTTCGTGCAGAGCAACAAGCGCCAGTGCAGAGAGAGAGCGAGAGAGAGAGAGAGAGAGAGAGAGAGAGAGAGAGAGAGAGAGAGAGAGAGAGAGAGAGAGAGAGAGAGAGAGAGAGAGAGAGAGAGAGAGAGAGAGAGAGAGACAGAGTAGTGTTCACTTCAAGAGTCTGATTCCGACTGTCTGAAAAAGTTCAGAATTTCTGCCTTATATAGGCAGGTCATTCCTACCTACAGTGACTTTATTTCGGTCAATGACAGTTTTTTCAGACAGTCGGAATCAGACTCTTGAAGTGAACACTACTCTCTCTGCACCTCTTGCTATGTTTTAGTCCGGCGTTGTCAGGCCCCACATGACACTTTATAGTGGTCTATCAGGGGCTACTATGCCCGCGTCCCTGGTGAGTTCCACCCGTGTCGGGATCGTGAACCTCTCTCTATACTGATGCCGAAGATTTATTGATAAATTATGGACAGGTAGGCAGGTGTTTTCTGGCCCGAGAAGAGCGTAACTTCTATTTATTCGTGGTGAAGTAGTTGTCATAACACCCTCCTTTGAAGTTGATGATGACAAAATGAAAGCCATAAATGAATCGAATCGCCATATAACTGTGCGAGAGATTGCAAAACAGTTAAATGTGTCACACACAACAATCGAAAATCATAAAAGACGTGTTGGACTTGTTAAGAAGCTCGATATTTGGGTTCCACCGCGACAATGCGAGGCCTCACACATCTTCAGCAACACGTACGAAACTATTGGAGCTTGTCTGGGAAGTGATGTAGCATCCCCCATACAGCCCCGACATAGTACCATCGGATTATCATTTATTTCCAAGTTTACAAAATTCTTAAATGGTAAACATTTCAGTAATAACGATGACCTCAAATCGCACTTGATTGAGTTTTTTTGCTGATAAGGACCAGAAGTTCTATGAGCGCGGGATCATGAAGTTCACATAAAGATGGCTATTGGTTGTTTTCTAAAGTCTTCAGTCTATTGTGCCAGAGATAGGCGTGATCGTCTGTTTAGCAAGTTGGATTGCAGTTAGTTCAAGAATTTAAATTAAAAGGGGGAAAACAAGTGATGCATCTAATCTTGGGATCTGTTTGGAGTAATTAGTTAAAGGTCAGATATGGATACATCTGTCAAAATATATTTCCATGTTATTGTTAAATAGGCGTGACAGGGATTCGAGCTATCTGGACGGCGCCAGTCACGTGATACAGTTAAACGATCCTTTGCCGAGATAGATCTTCCTCCGGCCAACATAGATAGCTTCAGAGATTATCGCGGACAGTGTCGAAGGGTTAATCCGTTCGTTAAAATTTTCCAACGTTCCAATTGCATAGAATATTTTTAACAAACATAATAGTCTGAACGACATACTCACAAGTAAGCGTGAATACAAGCCAGTGCCTTTTCGTGAATGTCGCCAGAATCCTTCAAAGGAGACAATGATATGAAAAAAAAAACCAACTTTATTCTGGGATAATGACCCCCAACAATAACAAGAAACAACAAACTAGGAATGTATTGCAGTCAAGAAAATGAAAAAAAACAAAAACAATTGACAGATTGTTAAGCCCATAAATAATAATGGGGCTAAGTACATATCACATGGAAGGGGAACTAACGAACAATAAATAAATAAACAGAATAATAATGACAGATTAGGAACTGTTAGATTTGTGGGATATAAGGAATTTAAAGATTGGGAGAGTTGATGAATGGCGAATTTCGATGGTTACAGAGTCACAAAGGTCTGTGGCAAGGATAAGAAAAGGACGGTCCAAGCAGATTTGTGGGATACGAACTTCAGGTTGGAAGCACGAGATTTAGCCCTTGGGAGATCCGATCTCTGGTTTTAACTGTAGGATGATTTCGAAAGTAAGGAGGCTTTTTAGTCTTGATAGTACTGAAGAGGGGCCAAGGAAGTATTGGCGGCGGGCGGAAGGATACACCCATCCCATCTATAACAACTTACTAATTAACTACTCCCAAGCGAAATGTGATTGGGGATCACGAATATGAATCTTAGGAAACGATTCATAAGCCGCTTTAACCGACCCTCAGAGTGAACAAGCACACAACCGTAGGGAAAACAAGAGAGTAAACTCGCTAACTCCAGAGTTTGAAACGGAAGTTGTTGGCACATGGCATGTCTGTAAAAGGCAATCCACCCTGAAAAAACAATTGAGAGTTTCAACAATCTTACTAATTACTCCTTTGTTTTATCGAACTATTTGAATTAAAATACACATTGAAAGCAGTTTATGCAACACTCACCATTGATTAATATTACTCCGCGCGGGAATTTGCAACCACAGCTGATTTATATCATTTTTTTTTTAATTGTAATTAATTCGATTTTATGTCGTATTTATCGTCCACTCAACCCCGAACATCACGTTCATTAATTTCACAGTATGCTAGGAAACATATTTTTGTCATTTCATAGCAATTAACTGTTTAATAGCAGTTATTTTTCATAGGATTACTTTAATTGTTAGCATCAAATGGATGACATCAAATGTAATTTTCTGAAAACACGACCAGTTCACTTAATGTTCTGAATATGATTCGAATGACTATGTCTGATTACAGTACAAATTGAATAATAATAATAAAAAAAATACGAATTAATACTCAGGGCAACGAGTAATTATTTATTCTACTCAATATGATACCAAGTAATTAAATGATTATGACACGTTGTAATTTAACAGGAGTCTGGTTTTATTTTCAGTACCTTCGGGACATTAAATGAAACTACATAATTGAAACAAAACACACATTAATTAAAAAAAAATTAAAATCAATCAATATTTATGAGATGGATAAACATTGAGACCTTTGATATATTTGCGCAGTCAGAACATGGTTTTGAAAGTCCGATTTATTGACTAAGCAAGTATTTTTATCTTATCCACAGTCTGGGAATTCGAATCGACTAAATATATATCAGTCAGAATTGCGAAAGGTGACAGAATATTATTGTTGACAAATTATAACAAGCAGGCTCAATATTGTTGCTCAATTCAGAAATGACTTTGTCTTTAAATACATGCAATAGATAAGGGACAAGCGGAAAAAGAGAGTGTCTACTTGTAAACAAATACGGAGAGATCGTCAATTATGTCAGTGTTTGTGAGTTGACACGAGCTAAGCAACAGTGACTGCAAAAATCAAATGATGACAAATCCATGGAGTAAAATATTATTTAACGAATCCACATATAAGAAGCAAAAACAACAATCTGAAGTCTGAACAATACAATTTGGCATTAAATGAAAACCATGAAATTAATACAAAGAAAAAAAAGGAACATAAAAGCTAAATAAACAATATTAAAAACTAAAGGTGATAGTCAAACAATGCAATAATATAATTTTATTTTTTTTCATTCTAACAACTTTATTATTATAAAATTACAATCTCCCTGATTGGGCAATAAGTAATTGTGGTAAATTCTCATTCATACCAATTTACAATTTTCATTCATACTATATATACAAACAGCCCAGAGGCCTCCCAAGTCCACATGGTTGTCACTTCACTCGCGTGCAAAGGAAAAAGCGGAGTTTTGGGAAGTCCCCCACGCTCCTACGTCAGCCGTGTCACTGGATAAGAGCCAGCGGAGGCTGACCAAGAGCGCGAGAGCCACATACGGTCAGGACATGATTAGAGAAACTGGCCATTGCCAGGACTCCCACTGTCACTTCAATAATATAATATAATGAATAAATCGTCCACGAACTACCAAATGTCAGTCTGGGTGGTCATTTCATAGAAAAGGAGCGTTTTAAAGGTTTTTAAGGATGAAGCACGATGGACATATGGAGTTAGAGAATCCAGAGATTGGTGGAACGAACAAGGAAGAGACGGGATCTTGTGTTCCTGGAATGGATGAGGATTTGAACTGTAGGATATTGTATAGATAAAGACGGTGATGAGAATAGGTGGTTTGAAAAAGGATTGAACCAACAAATTTTCTGGGGAACGAGGGCAAGAGCAACCCAAACTTTACGCAGAGCCATGGTGACACCATGGAGTCCCAAAGACAACTTAAAGGAAGCAAAATTATGTATTCTGTTATGTCTTCCGGTAATTATTAATCTAACATTAAAAAACGATATCGACAAATACGTTGTGGTATATATTTTGGAGAAGATATGGTAAGAGAAAGCATACCAAAATAAAATTAAACATAAAAAATCTAGTTATGGTTAAAGAAGCTACTTCTTTGGCACTTCTATCTAAAGTTTAATTTTTGTTCTTTATGACTGAGGACGCATTAAAGGCAAAATTAAAATCAAAATATATATACCAAAAATTAAATATTTAAAAGCCGGCAATAAATAATACATTCACTATTACAAAATTTATTTTTTGATGATTAAAAATAAAATTTTCAGTAACCAAGTTGTTTTAACAAATGAACAAATATTTTTGGACAAATATTCACTTTTACGCTCCTAAACAAAATATTTTCCAAACAAAATATTTACTTCGGAATTGATTGAAAAAATCCAATCAAAAACAAAAAAAAAAATAGCTTAGCAACTGATTGACCCTCGGATCAACTAGTATTATTATCAAAGATAATATTGAGTGCATATATTACATAATTCGTATCAGTGCATGCTATAATTTTAACTTTGAGCGTTCAAAACAATTTTAACTTTTTTTATGGATGTTAAATATCAATGCTATAGTGGCTCTTGCCCTCCTTCCGTCCGTAATAAAGGGTGTCCCAGAATTAACGCAAGATTTGAATTTGCCGCCATTTGTGCAGTAAACTGCTGGCAACCCTAAAAAAAAACAATTTGACAGCTGACAGTTTAGGGTTAGTAAAAATGGAGCGTTACACGATAGAACAACGTGTCTTTATTGTTCAACATTATCTCAAAAATAATGAAAGTTTGGCGGCCGCAGTTCGAATCATACAAAATATGTTCGGAATAGTGTTTTGACTTCATCAACTGTGAAGAGATTAATTGAAAAATTTAGGGAGACTGGATCAGTTAGAGACACTAAACACACTGGTCGTCCAAAAACAAGCCGTTCAAATGTCAATATCCAAGCAGTGCGTGAGAGTGTTGTTGAAAATCCAGGAACATCAATTCGGCGTCGTAAACACAGTTCTTTGTGCCGAAATTGGATGATATTGATGTGGCCAATATGTGGTTTCAACAAGATGGTACCACGTGCCATACAGCCCATGAAACAATTCAAATACTGCATGAGACATTTCCAGGTCGTGTACTCTCTCGTTTCGGTGATCAGAATTGGCCCCCTAGATCGTGTGATTTAACACCTTTAGATTTCTTTTCATGGGATTATTTGAAGTCAAAAGTGTACGTCAACAAGCCCACATCCACCCGTGCATTAAAAGAGGAAATTCAACGCTGCATCAACGAAATTCAACCACATTTATGCCAAGTGGTCATGGAAAATTTCGACAAAAGAGTGTGTATGTGCCAGCAAAGTCGTGGAGGCCATTTGCCAGATGTGTTATTCCATAAATAACCCTAACCTATTTACTTTATAATTCAATAAAAAAATAACAACAAAAATACTAAAAATTGTGTTTTCTATTTAAATCAAATCTTGCGTTAATTCTGGGACACCCTGTGTTTCATTGGTCCATTCATTTCCAAATCATCGATTCTCATCGCCCTTCCAATATATTTACAATCTTCAACAGTTGAAATCCTCAGTCTACTCTTGGAGACAATATCCCACCTTTATATTCCTGCCCACCAAACGGCAACATAAGATCATTTCTTTCTCTCTCGTTCCCCTGCTCTCTGGAACTCCCTCCCTCCTGCCCTCCTGCTTCTCTGTTCTACCTCCCTCCTGCCCTCTGGAACTCCCGCCCTCCTGCCCTCCTGCTTCTCTGTTCTACCTCCCTCCTACCCTCTGGAACTCCCTCCCTCCTGCCCTCCTGCTTCTCTATTCTACCTCCCTCCTCTCCTCTGGAACTCCCTCCCTCCTGCCATCCTGCTTCTCTGTTCTACCTCCCCACCATCCGGACAGACATTCGGGGCAGTTGGGAATGATTTATTTCTGACTTGATTTAATGCGTGCAGTTAAACAATCTTTTATTTCATTTTGTGACTATTTCTTCTGTTTTAGAGGTTTTCACTTTATTTTTATTTTATTTATTTTTTTTTTGTTATATAATGTAATAGTTCTTTTTGTTTAGCAGAAGTGAATTTATTATGTGTACTTCTTTGTACATAGGGATCATACTACTATCTTTTTAAAATGTTTAGATATTTTTGGTAGCTCGGGCAAAGCTAAAAATATTTTCTAAAAATACATAAAAAGAAACAAGCTCATACTATTCTGAACTTCTGATGAGTAATTGACTAAGTTTGACGGGCTCCGGGGGAGTTTGGCACGCTGCAACAATTTTTTTTTCACTTGAACTTGTTGTAAGTCTATTTTTGAAGTATTGAAGCTTGAGCCAAACGCCCAAAGGTGCCAAATTTGTTATTCACTGAATTGAAATGGATCTGTAAAAAGAATAAGTTAGGAAACGAATCGACCCGTAGCTTGACGACAGTCTCCATAATAGAGTTTTCAATACGTGAATGTAAATGAGAAAAAAAAAACCTCACCCTTGAGGGTTAATGGGATGTAAGGTTGTTTTTTTGTTTTTTTATTAATATATTTTCAAAGCAAAATGTTCCCACATAAACTTTACCTTCTGCCACAAGTCCTATCCGCTTCATTTTTTAAAATTCCTCTCCCTGTGTCTGAGACAGTACGGTATTTAGGCTTACATCTCAACAAAAGACTGACATAAAACCCTAGCCTCGTGTAAAGACAAGAACTAAACAGACGCTTTGGACAACTGTACAGACTATTTCAAGGGACATCCCATCTCACAATAGAAAATAAATTACTAATCTACAAAGTTATACCTAAGCCAATCTGGATATACGGAATAGAGCTGTGGGGGACAGCAAAAAAGTCGAACATCAAGCGTATCCAATCCTTTCAATCAAAAGTCCTGAGAACAATAGTAAATGCCCCTTATTTCGTCAGCAACCAAACCCTTCATAACTATCTTAATATACCCTACATTCTTGAACTCATCCCTTCCATATTTATAAAATTCAATAGTAACCTATCCAACCATCCTAATCCCCTAGCACAGTCATTACACTGCACCATCCCTATAATCCTCATCGCAGACTAAAACGACAGTGGCCTCGTAACCTGCTATAAATGCGTAACAGTGGGAGTCCTGGCAATGGCTAGTTTCTCCAATCATGTCCTGATCGTCTGTGGCTCTCGCGCTCTTCGTCAGCATCCGCTGGCTCGTATCCAGTGACGCGGCTGACGGAGGAGCTTGGGGGACTTCCCAAGACTCCGCTTCCTCTTTCGCAGGTGAGGGAGGTGACAACCATGTGGACTTGGGAGGTCTCTGGCTGTTTGTAAATACTGTATGAATGAGCGAGTGAATGAAAATTGTAAATATGGTATGAATGAAACCATTTATTACAATTACTTACTGCCTAATGAGGCAGATTGTAATTTTATCATAATAAAATTGTTGTTAATCAAAAATATATTTTCAGACCCATCCCCTGTAGTACTGAATACGTTCGGATTAGTTAGAAAGCATTTCAACAATAATAATAAAAGAAAATGAATGGACAATACAGCCGAAAAGATCAAGACAGGAGCCAACGTCTGGGACACCAAATCCCCTTTCATACAGAATGAGGTCTTTCGCTGAAAACCAAACAAACTAATTTTAAGAAAACGTTGTACCTGACAAACCGGGTGTTTAACACCCCCACCCCCATTTCCGTATCGATGGCAACAGGCTGTCCGGGAAAACCAGGTTATTTAGGTTTAGGTTAGTATTAGCACAATTTATTCTTAAGGTGAGCCTTATCACCCTATCTTTGTTCACACGCCTTGTATTCTGTACATCAGTCTACCATTGAAAAAATCTTTAAACCTCACACATAATTTAAAATGAAGCTACGCTACAGTAAATATAATTAGCACCATGTGCATTTATGTGACGATTCCAAAGGTCTCCGAAGTTAGGGACACTGCTACTAAACCACGGAGATCATACAATTATTGTTAGTAATAACAGCAAAAAAATGGTGTCATCTATTAGTGAAATATATACGAGGTTCGATAAAAAAGTAACAAGAATTTTTGTTTATATTAATTTTTTTTTTTTTTATTAATCGTTAGCAATTTTGTCCCCTTCAAAGTGATCCCCCTCAGACGTAATATACTTGTTCCAGCGCTTTTTCTAATCTTCGAAGCATATTTCAAACTCATTTTTAAGAGCTCTTAGCTCCTTCAGCGATTTTTCTTTTATCGCATCAATGGTGTCAAAATGTCGTCCTTTCGAGGGTTTTTTTCAACTTCGGGAACGAAAAGAAGTCGCAGGGTGCCTAGTCATGCGAATACGGTGGCTTATTGTTTTTTTGCTAAAAAATTACGAACAATCAGTGAGGCGTGAACGGGAGCGATATTGCGATGCAATTTCCACGAATTGTTTTGCCACTATTCGGATCGCTTCACGTAAACGGCGCATTACTTCCAAGTAATGTACTTTATTGAACGTAAGACCTTCTGGCAGGACCTTATGATGCACTACGCCATTGAAATCGTAAAAAAAAAACAGTGTTTACAAAATTCTATTTACTTTTTGATGAAACCTCGTATATTGATTACATAATATAAGACAGATACATGGGGGACAGCTGTTGTATAAGATCGGACAGTTCAGGTCAACGGGAGGGCGAACTGTAGCGAAGGCCGACTATTTGTGGTGCGACTCGCTCACCTTCGGTCTGCTGCAAATAATATATGCAAACTAACTTCCTATGGGGTCTTTAATTATATATGTCTATACATGATACATTTTATATGCTGTCTATAGGGCACATAGCGGCTCCTGTTTCAGCTAGTATGCATATGCCTTGGGGCGGAGCCCCCCTCCTAAGCCACGCCGTGCTGGAAAATTCCATCACTCCGGCATGTAATGGTATGGAAATATGTTCTGGAGAGAGACAAGGCACGTGCGTTCAAATGGAACATTAAAGGTTTACTGCCATGTAAAGTGCATTGAAAGCAAGATATGGGACACAACTGTACATGCTCGCATATACTAGCTCATATTGAAGACATAACTACTTAAAAGATCGCACAATGACTTTTGGTAATTACAGCCGACTCAAGTCTCAAAAAATATTATAATCAGAACGCCAAGATCTTTAATTTGTTACCACATTCTATGTCATTGGGGGATTATTTATTTATTTTTCAATTTATATAACCTCTCCCGACACAGTAATCTTAATTTAATTGTTAATTAAATGATTAATGACACTTCATTATTTTTCTTGGGTTATCTTTTATTTTCAGCTACTTTGAATTCAGAACGAAGTTCTAGCCATTAAATTTGTCAAGACACACATAACAGTTTGATTACAGTAATTAACTATTTATTAATAGGTATTACAGTAATCAAAGGTTTTTTTGTCCTACAAAGTGTACAAAAAATGTTTTTTGCACTCTAAATCATTCAAATAAATGTTCCGTATACCGGATGTTTGTATTAACAAAGTTACTTTTTAATATAATATTGATACGCCATTTAAAAATTTTTAATTTATTCTTTTAAACAGGACAATAGATTTAAAGATACTATGATTCACAGGTGAGTCGTTTCATTCATTGCACTGCTGCCTTATCTTATTATTGATTATTTTATGTGTTTTGTTTATAATAGTTTTCTATGTATGTAAATTTATGTATTTTGTCTCAATTGTAATGGTTCAATAGGCGAGAAACTCACGACAGTTGATGTTATACCGTAAATAAGATATTTGCAGATACTTTTTAAGCATTTTTTTTCAAACTAATTTTCATATTAATATACAAACGTGTCTGGTTTTGAGTGTTACTCTAAATGATAATATTATATTATTAATTGTTAATTAAATGGTTAATGACACTTCATTATTTTTCTTGAGTTATCTTTTATTTTCAGCTACTTTGAATTCAGAGCGAAGTTCTAGTCATTAAATTTGTTAAGACCCACATAACAGTTTGATTACAGTAATTAACTATTTATTAATAAATATATTTTCGGTAAATTTTTTTCAGAGTTTGGTCAATGGTATCCTATTTCTAAAAGCTTGTGTATAATAATCATTAGACAAAGAAAAAAAAAATGTAGTTACAGTGCCGGGTGCTCTATCCACGGAGCTATCAAACTCCAGCCAAACCAATATCAAATCTCTCCAGCTCGACAATTTCCAATGCTGGAACAAAAACTATAGAAAGGAAGAAGGTATAAATAGCCCGTGTAAACAGGAATGTTGATTAGAATTTTCACCATGAACACTTCATACAATCACTTCAACAAGTCTGAGCATTTCATCTTGTACTAACCGTCGGCTACGGATTTCAATTCTTTCTAAAACTAGTGATGTGATAAAAAAATTACAAATATTTGTTACCATTTGACACTAACACTGTGCGACAAAGCGAATATTATCGATTTACCTAAACCACATTTAGCTGTCCAGAAAATTGTGTCTACAAATTTATTTATTATTACGCGTAATAGTCCGGGGATGGACCAACTATTAAAAATCAATGTCAACAAAACTACAGCAATATTTTTCGCCAAAAAAAACAACCCTAAAATTGTAAATGAAATAGTTCTTAGGAGTAAACAATTAGAGTGATATAGCCTAAAAAAAAAAAACAAAAAAAAAACAATTATGCAAAACCGCTTTATCTCTCATTTTCCCATTTATCGATAAAAATTATAAATTAATTACCCAGACTAAATTATTTATTTACAATTTGGTGGCAAAGCCCATGTCGGAGCTAAGCCGGTCATATCATTATTAGCAAAATTTAAATAATACAAAATAAGTTTCTAAGGATAATATTTGACAAACCAAGGAACGCTACAATAGTTAAGTTGCACGAACATCCACAACAACAAGTGCATCCACAACTGATTATATTCTAAATATTTTCAAAGCGATAACTACAAAATTTACAGATAACCATTGTGGAGAAATATTTTTCTATTAGTTTCTAGTCATGTAATTAAAAAAAAAAAAAAGGAAATTTCTCTATCGAACAAATAGTAAAACTAAGTAAACTACATGTAAGTTCATATTTTTAATTCACCATAGACATCCCATCTCTCAATAGAAAACAAATTACTAATTTACAAAGTTATACTTAATCCAATCTGGGCATACGGAATAGAGCTATAGGGGACAGCAAAAAAGTCGAACATCAAGCGTATCCAATCCTTTCAATCAAGTCCTGAGAACAATAGTAAATGCCCCTTATTACATCAGTAACAAAACCCTTTATAATGATCTTAATATACCCTACATGCTTGAAGTCATCCCTTCCAAGTTCAGGAAATTCCATAATAACCTATCCGACCACCCTAATGCCGTAGCACAGTCATTGCACTGCACCACTCATCCCTATAATCCTCCTCGGAGACTGAAACGGCAGTGGCCTCGTGACCTGCTATAAATGCTTAACAGTGGGAGTCCTGGCAATGGCTAGTTTCTCCAATCATGTCCTGAGCGTATGTGGCTCTCGCGCTCTTGGACAGCCTCCGCTGGCTCGTATCCGGTGACTTGGCTGACGGTATGAATGAGATCATTTATCACGATTACTTATTGCCCAATCAGGCAGATTGTAATTTTATCATAATAAAGCTGTTTAATAATAAAATTCGCCACCTATTTAAACAAGTTCTTACAAATATATAATAATATAGCAGGTTCTGGAATATATGGCAAAAAGGCAATATCTTCTGTTAATCTCAATGGGGTGTAGCAATATGATTGAAGTGGCGTTTTGTAATTCACAAAATGTTCATACTTAATCGATCAATTGTATGATGTCGATAGGCTCGAGACAATCGATTGAGCGACCATCGACAGTCAAGCTGCAGCGGATTTCATAGTATATGCCTGCCTTTACATACATCGAGAGGTAAAAGTCCGGTGAAAATTGCGTCATGCGCAGCAGGTAGGGTTCAGACAAGACTGCTTAGGCGGGCAGAGATATTCGAATATACAGGTACTCTCGTCCTTAGGCCAGTCGTCTTGTCCGACTCTCAGTAACCTTTAAGACTACTATTTAGCGTTGGCCAAGATAGCCGATGGTCTATTAATAGACTACTGCACCATTGGCCGGATCAAGAACGACAGATTGAACCCTGGTGGGAGTGAACGTAGACCGCACGCCGCTCGCACGCGCCCCAAGCGTGCTGACATCTTACGTATCTACGGATACAGATTACGCAATGTAATTAATGGGGAATTGACAATAATAAAAATAATTATCAAAAGACAATTACGCGCTCTAGGAAATGTTTTCGTCGCCTTATTATGAAGGCAGTGTGATATGTGGCGCTAACCTTCACAGCTCTTACTTATCTACTATAAGTACAATTGATTTAGTCATTCTCTCATCGCTGTTATCATATAGTAAAGGGTGTCCCAGAAATAACGCAAGATTTGATTTAAATAGAAAACACAGTTTTTAGTATTTTTGTTGTTATTTTTTTATTGAATTAAATAGTAAATAGGATAGGGTTATTTATGGAATAACACATCGGGCAAATGGCCTCCATGACTTTGCTGGCACCTACCCTGGTACTCTTGTCGAAATTTTCCATGACAATTTGGTATAAATGAGGTTGAATTTCCTTTATTAATGCACGGGTGGATGTGGCCTTGTTGACATACACCTTTGACTTCAAATAACCCCATAAAAATTGATCTAAAGGTGTTAAATCACACGATCTAGGGGGCCAATCCTGATCACCGAAACGAGAGAGTACACGACCTGGAAATGTGTCATGCAGTATTTGAATTGTTTCATGGCCTGTATGGCATGTGGCACCATCTTGTTGAAACCACATATTGGCCACATCAATATCATCCAATTTCGGCACTTCATCACTTAGGATAATTTTGCACGACTTGTTGATGTTCAATAATCCATTTAATGAACTCTCTTCGCTGCGGATGGTCATTAGGCTTCAATTGTTGTATTAGCTGAATTTTGTAAGCATGGAGACCCAGATCTTTAGTGAGAATACGCAGTAGAGAGCTTCTTGAAATTTGCAATTCTTGTCTACGACGCCGAATTGATGTTCCTGGATTTTCAACAACACACTCACGCACTGCTTCGATATTGACATTTGAACAGCTCGTGTCCTCGTGATCTATTGCAAACAAGTGTACGTATGTCGTAGCAACCACTAACTAATATACATAAGATAAATCACCCTATACTCTATTGTATATATATTGTAAATTGGTTATAATATGTTTTAAATTAATTTAAACAAATGTAAATAACATTAGCAGACCATAAGTCATACCAGTGTAAATATTGTAAGCAATAAAAGATGGAGCTGCAAAAAACTAGTCAGAGGCCCTTGAAGGGGGAGTCAGGTAGCGGCTAGGAGGCTGGGTGGGTCCCGGTCTAGAGCAGGCAAGGGTCACCGCAACCCTGCGGTCTGGTTGGTCAGAATAAAACCCCAGATCATTGGTCACTGGGGGCTATATATACCCCCTAGTTTTAGCCGATAAATCATTCTAACTACGGCTCTCTGACTGGTACTTGCAGCTGCACTGATGTTTTAAGATGTGGCCTTCTCATTTATGAAAACCTCTGCATCTCTCTTCCTAACCTCGCTATGTTTTAGTCCGGCCTCGTCAGACCTCACACCTTCCTAGTGGGATTCTCTGCCTTCGTCTCGCTAAAACTAGCACCTCCTTGGAAGAGACTTCTCCTCGCGGACAACGGTTGCCGTGGCCCTACAAACTTTACCTAGTAGTGTCTCCCTCTCTCCGGTTCACACTCGCCTTTGGGATCCGGATGGTTTTCACATACCCTCAGATACCGTGTGTGAATTCGTGGTAATTCCAAGTCCACATAAACTACCTACAATATCTACCCTGTTCCTCTTCTCCTGGACATAGTGCATTGTTGGGGCACATACCTATCAAATATGAAGTCAGATAGTACAGTCCCGTCATGAAGCAATTGTCCAATCAACCCTCACTTCGTCACTAGGTCTAGGCTAACTAGGCACCCCCCTCGTGACGACCCGACATATGTCATAGGGTACTAGCACTGGCTACCATCCCTACTGAGCGTTTGTGGCTTCCTTGCCTACTTTCTGCTCTTCAATGTGGGATTCCTCATATTGCATACCTGTTGTTGTGACGTTGAACTGTACATATTGTGAGTGAGTGGAGTTGTTTATAAGTCATGAATGAGCTCGTAAAAACCGCTTAAATAATGTAATATACTTTTTTTTGTTTTAATGTTTTGTTTTTTTCTCCTCAGATTTTCGGGGGTCTTTAAAGCTTTTAAATCCTCTTTAAAGCCCCTAATACCTCCCTCCTCCTGGCTGCGGCACTCCATAGATATAAATTTCAACTATCTGCTTTAGGTGTCGGTTTAATGAAGTTAAAAAAAAAAAGGTTTTACAGATAAAACCTTAATTAATGATTGCATATAAATGATTGCCTCATATATCAAGAAGTGAAAAATCTTTTTAAGTTATTTATTTTTTCCATAACTCGGAGCCGAGATATCAGAATATTTATATGCAGCCTTTCTCCTGTCCTCGTTCTTAGCGCCATCATGTAATAATTTATGATATTTTTTTTTTTTTATGAAATCTATTATTTTTACTTTACAAAATATATTCCGCCTTCTTGAGAATGGTAAATAATAGTACAGAGTTAATTGCCGTTCTTTGTTGCTCGGTACATTCCTCGATAGCTGTCGTCCAACCGATCTGTCATTTTAAAGATCCGTCGTATATTTTGGTTAAGATATAATAATGGGGGTTATTTATGAATAGCTGTTAAATGGATCCACTTCACTCCGGCTATAAAGTTTTCTTAATTCATTGTTCAGAAGTTATTGGGTTGGCAAGAAAGTGATTTCGGTTTGCACCAGTAGATAGCGTTATGTTTGTTTCGTTAGTCTTTTGTCAATGTTAGACTTTTTTTCTTTTGAGGTTTGGTAGTCGATACAATTAGGTTGCTATAGAAACAAATTCCGTGTAATTTTGTTTACAGCTGTCAGTTTACGATCAGTTTTAACATGGAGTGCAAAAATAAGCATTTTCGACAGATTTTACTTTTTTATTTTCATAAAGGCTGAGGCTCACGAAGAGATATGTGAAGTTTATAGTGTTGATTGTTTTACAGAACGCACGTGCCAGAATGGATTAAAAAAATTCGTTCTGGAGATTTTTCACTGAAAGATGACCAACGTTCTGTTCGACCTTGTGAAGTTAATGAGGACAAGTTGATGAAAGCCATAATTGAATCGAATCGTCATATAACTGTGCGAGAGATTGCAAAACAGTTAAATGTGTCACACACAACAATTTAAAATCATATAACACGTTTTGGACTTGTTAAGAAGCTCGATATTTGGGTTCCACCACGACAATGCGAGGCCTCACACATCTTTAGCAACACGAACGAAACTATTGGAGCTTGGTTGGGAAGTGATATCACATCCCCCATACCTTGCACCATAGGATTATCATTTATTTCGAAGTTTACAAAACTTCTTAAATGGTAAAAATTTCAGTAAATGACGATGACCTCAAACCGCCCTTGGCTGAGTTTTTTGCTGATAAGGACCAGAAGTTCTATGAGCGCGGTATCATGAAGTTCACAGAAAGATGGCAAAAGGTCATCGAACAGAATGAAAGATATTTGACTGATTAAAGTTCATTTTTTGTGTAGAAAAAATTACGTTTTATTTCACACTAAAAAAACCGAAATTACATGCCAACCTATTATTTACCATTTCAAGTACTCATTTTTTTTTTCTATTGACTAAAGCACTACGTTCAGCCTGCACTAGCAACTTCCTTAAACTGCAGAGAAATAATTGCTAACAATAATAACAAATTCACTTAGGCCTACTACCATCAACCTACATATATTGGGTTTATTCATAGCCTGGTAAAAGTGGTTTATTGCAAAATTGTGTCAGTGTAAAACATGTTTAGCATAATGTATCAATTAGGAAGAGCATTCATGAAGACATTACATTTATTTTTTTATGACAACTATAAATTACTAATTTACTTGATGTTTTTTTTGTTTTCCTATTTCCTAAATATAAATAAGTGGAAAATTTTATTTTAGTTTTAACTTGGAGGCTAGAAAGACAAGAACTAAACAGACCCTTTGGACAACTGTACAGACTACTTCGAAGGACATCCCATCTCTCAATAGAAAATAAATTACTAATCTACAAAGTTATACTTAAGCCAATCTGGACATACGGAATATAGCTATGGGGGACAGCAAAAAAGTTGAACATCAAGCGCATCCAATCCTTTCAATCAAAAGTCCTGAGAACAACAGTAAATGCCCCTTATTACGTCAGCAACAAAACCCTTCATAACGATCTTAATATACCCTACATTCTTGAACTCATCCCTTCCAAGTTTATGAAATTCCACAGTAGCCTTTCCAACCACCCCCTGTAGCACAGTCATTGCACTGCGCCACTCATCCCTATAATCCTCCTTGGAGACTGAAACGGGAGTGGCCTCGTGACTTGCTATAAATGCGTAATAGTGGGAGTCCTGGCAATGGCCAGTTTCTCCTATCATGTCCTGAGCGTATGTGGCTTTTCGCGCTCTTGGTCAGCCTCCGCTGGCTCGTATCCGGTGACTCGGCTGACGGAGGAGCGTGGAGAACTTCCCAAGACTCCACTTCCTCTCTCGCATGCGAGGGAGGTGACAATGTGGATTCAGGAGGCCTCTGGGCTGTTTGTAAATACTGTATGAATGAGCGAGTGAATGAAAATTGTAAATATGGCATGAATGAAAACTTTTATCACAATTACTTATTGCTCAATGAGGCAGATTGTAATTTTATCATAATATATAGTTGTAACTTGAGAGGCGCTCTGGTGTCTGGAAACTATACGTGATGAGCTCATCTGACATAAAATCAAACAAAGAAATTATCTCTCTTTCTACAATCATTTTATAAACATTTGAAGTATTCACGTGTGTCAGTTAAGTGTGAGCTGGACACTGATAAACTCAACTGTAGCCTATAAAGCTTGGGAGTTCGTTGTATCAGCTTCTGTTATGACATTTTCCGAAGAATCGTAACTATACTTATATTTGTAAGCACGTTGTTGACACTAGCACGAGATAAAAGAGACAACAAATCAGTGCTTTAGACAAGAAGTTGTTCTGTAATCGATGTTTGACAGTATGTTGTGATTGTATGTAAAGATATGTTATCATATGTTAGCATTAGAACGACGTTAGAAAATGGTATTTATCCATGGGCATTTTGTTGTCGCATGATCGCGTGAGCATTCGTGTCAGTATTTGTTTACAACCAATTCACGTGATAGTGGCTCTGGCCGAATTCAAAGTTATCTATCTAGTCGATTTAAAGATCAGTTGCCTCAAAGCTGTTTTCAAAATCATTTATGAACTAAATTGACATTAGAGGGGACGCGCCATTTTTGTTATTAGCTCTCAAATAGTTATTTAATATGTACAAATCTATAATTTTGTCTATTCGTATAATTTCAATTGTGATAAAAAAACAATTATCATGTGCTGATATATTTCATAATATTCAAATCTGGCAAGCGTTATGTATTTTTTGGACCAAAAGGGGTGATTTTTTACTGGGGATAGCCAAACCCTGTTAAGGATATTTCGAGGAGTTGTAGAATAAAGTCTAACAATTTCAGATAAATTAAATTATATTTTAGTATCATGGAACGCATAAACATACATTCAGATCTTTCTATCATCTATTTCCTATGTCACAAAACCTACTTCCTTTGAATGTTCTGTTCTTATTTTTGTCGCGAACCTTTGGCATTCTATTTATATCGATATTCCTCGCTCGCCAACTCTCCCAATCTTTAGAACTAGACTTTATCAGTTTCTTATCTCTCTCCAATCAAACAATTCGTAACTCATCGTTTGATCCTAGTAACGATTGCATTCGAATGTCATTCACCTCGATTCATAATAAGTTTTTTTTTTTTTTGCTGTCAATGCTGCTGGTTCATTAAAGTCACCACATATAGGGCAATTAATATTTATAAATTCCAAGTTCATAAAGTTCCATAGTAACCTATCCAACCACCGTAATTCCCTAGCACAGTCATTACACTGCACCACTCATCCCTATAATCCTCCTCGGAGACTAAAACGGCAGTGGCCTCGTGACCTGCTATAAATGCGGAAGTCCTGGCAATGGACAATTTCAATAATCATGTCCTGAGCGTCTGAGGCTCTCGCACTCTTCGTCAGCCTCACGAAGGAGCGTGCGGGACTTCCCAAGACTCCGCTTCCTCTTTTGCATGCGAGGGAGGTGACAACCATTTGGAGGCCTCTGGGCTGTTTGTAAATACTTTATGAATGAGCGAGTGAATGAAAATTGTTAATATGGCATGAATGAGAACATTTATAACAGTTACTTATTGCCCAATAAGGCAGATTGTAATTTTATCATAATAAAGTTCTTTTTTTTAAATAGTTTAAAAATAATACAAAATACAAATTGGATATTGTTAAAGTGGACGCCCGAGACCTTTAATTCGATAACTTACTCAAAATTATTATTATTTTTAAATATCAAGTAATTAATTAATCAATGAAATGAAAGTGATTTATGGATACTGTAGTGGGTTTTTTTAATAAGTCCCAACAACAAAAGGGGGTCTCGATGCATATTGACTATGACAATAAACAAGAAAAATAAAAATAATAAGCCATTAAAAACAATATTTCTGACGCTTTTCACAATCAGGTGAGGTGTATGAATATAAATTTCAAATAAATGAATAAATATTTTAATTGGCCTACCTCTTCAACTTTGAGTTTTTTGGCGAGGCGCAATGTTTCTTCAAGTGCTGGGAACACAGTCGGGAAAATTTCTTTCTCCAAACTCTTCCACTCTTCTGTATCTAAGAGAATAATTTTAAATACATAACATTCATTTCAAATTGAATATATTGTTTTTATAAATACTTTAAGTGTGCCAAACATCAACAGCCCTCAGTATGTTCTATATCGGTCTTGAAAGTCCATCTTCAATTCTGTACGTTCAGTAATGTAATGTGTATGTTCAGTTCAGTTCTGTATATTTATTTACCATAAAGTGAGTTATATATTTTGGGTAATGTAATAATGGTAAGTACACTAAAAAAAACAAAAAAAAACGGTCTTACATATATTAAATAACCTGTTTCTTTTCAGCATTTAAGCCTTCTTGAGTCATAGCTGTTAAGGAGCAAACAATATAGTAAGCTGTTTTGTGTTGGTTTTTCCCCAAGTTCATTTTATCTTTCAAAATTTCAAAAGGCTATTCCCCTTGCCACAGATAGTTTAAACAATTAAATAAAGTATTTTTATTATTTGATTTAAAGAAATCACGTGGGATCCTGACAGTATCTCTCGTGTTAATTCACATTCTATATTATTTATTTTAACTATACATATAACAAAGACATTACTCATTTGACTGACATTGCAGCCAAATGTCTCCAATATTTCCAGAATGGGATCTTGCGAAAAGTGGTCCGACATACCTCTCTCGAGAGGTTGAAGAACGCTGACCTGCACCCGTTGCTTGGTGTGCCGTCGGTGGGTGAGTTCATCCTCCGGAAACACGTTTTTATGACTCGTTGCAGCACCTGACAAACCCAGTGTTTAACACTATGAGCCCACCACCCCTCCTGCAGCGATGGCAACAGACTGTCGGGGAAAATTATGTTCAGATTTAGTCTTAATTGTTAGATGTAAGTTAGTTTTAAGTCTATGATAAATAAAGTGAGTCCTATCACTTTTAATAAATTCAGTCCATTAATGCATAATGTACATCATTTTGTACCACGCAGATCACTATTTTTTATACTAGAAAATGTATAAAATGAAGCCAAGCTACAGGAAATACAATGAAGCAATTGTAAATAGATTCGTTTGTAGAATCCATATTTTGTAACAAGGGGATATGGAACTAAAAAACACAAAAATAAATATGTAATTGCGTTAAGAATTGTTGTAAACCTATTTCAGTCGGTTAAAATGTAAAAAAAAAAAGATCTTTTATATAATGAAAATAAAACAGGCGTGGTGGATTCCTCGATCGAGTCTACTGTATTTTTTATTTAGTCAAATTTCCAGATCTCAACTATTATCAAAAATTATTAGCCAAATAAATAGTACACTCGAAGGTTCGGGACTCGAACCAATATCCACCTAGTTCGAATTATTAATATTGTGTAAATTAATGATTCGTGATCATTCTAAATTACTCATGCAAATAATTGTCAGGAAATAAAGGGTGTCCCAGAATTAACGCAAGATTTGATTTAAAAAGAAAACTCACTTTTTACTATTTTTGTTGTTATTTTTTTATTGAATTATAAAGTAAACAGGATAGGGTTATTTATGGAATAACACATCGGGCAAATGGCCTCCACGACTTTGCTGATACATACGCACTCTTTTGTCGAAATTTTCCATGACCATTCGGCATAAATGTGGTTGAATTTCGTTGATGCAGCCTTGAATTTCCTCTTTTAATGCACGGGTGGACGTGGGCTTGTTGACATACACCTTTGACTTCAAATAACCCCATAAAAAGTAATCTAAAGGTGTTAAATCGCACGATCTAGGGGGCAAATTCTGATCACCGAAACGAGAGAGTACACGACCTGGAAATGTCTCATGCAGTATTTGAATTGTTTCATGGGCTGTATGGCATGTGGCACCATCTTGTTGAAACCACATATTGCCAACATCAATATCATCCAATTTCGGCACAAAGAACTGTGTTTACGACGCCGAATTGATGTTCCTGGATTTTCAACAACACTCTCACGCACTGCTTCGATATTGACATTTGAACAGCTTGTTTTTGTACCAGCTGATCCAGTCTCCCTAAATTTTTCAATTATTCTCTTCACAGTTGATGAAGTCAAAACACTATTCCGACCATATTTTGTATGAAATTTTCGAACTGTGGCCGCCAAACTACCATTATTTTCTAGATAATGTTCAACAATAAAGACATATTGTTCTATCGTGTAACGCTCCATTTTTACTAACCCTAAACTGTCAGCTGTCAAATTGTTTTTTTTCATGCGTTGCCAGCACTTTACTGCAACAAATGGTGGCAAATTCAAATCTTGCGTTTATTCTGGGACACCCTTTACATGCCTTGTAATATTAAACAGTTATTTATTTATATTAAGCTGTTCCCTCCTAGAATGGTCAAAGCATAAACTGCAAGCCCAAAATTAGCATCCAGTTTAGATTTGAGTGGGTGTATTCGTTGATCGAATCGGTTTGGTTGATGAAAGTTCACTAAATCTACCATCAGGCAGACATAGACAAATAATTGTATTGAGAATCTAACATGTTTACTCCAAAAATAAGCATCGCTCCAAATAAATGACTAAACTACAGTTTCATCCTAAGACCAAGTTCCCCCTCAACTTTTACGATTCGACATCTGCTCCGGGCAAATTTAGATCCGATGACGTGAAAGTTACACCGCAACCTTTTCCAGTCCTAGTTCAGAGAAATAATTTTCTTTAAGTTCTGAGATTATATTTGACATAAATGACCGACCAAATTGTTTCTTCTCCAGAAAATGTATTTATTTAATTCACAGCGTTTCACCAAAATTCAGGACTTAGCAGCAACTCTCACAACACCAATAAAACCTCTAAAAACATATAATTTTTCACTAGATAAAATTTCGTGATTGTCAATACATGATAGAAATTTTATGCATTATAGAATGTAAAATATTGTCTAGTGGTAAATTGTATGTTTTTAATTTTTTTCTATTGAACATTTTGTTGACAATTGCGAGGTCCTCGCAATAAATTTTGGCGAAAGGTTGAAAAATTAAATAAATCAATTCAAGGAGAGAACCATTGCTTCAACACTTTGAGTTTATTAGCTGTTGAATTTTCTTTTATCGTTAGTTAAATAATCTTTGTAAAGGAGAGTATTTTAAAAGAAAAGCTTTATTATTAAGTAGACTCAAAACACTGTTATATACAAATATTAAGAGATCAGTTAGAACATACTTTGGTGAGTGTCTAAGCACAAGTGGGGTCTGGTTTTTTTTTTGGTTTTTTTTCCCTAAACCCCTTGAATTTAATATAAACAAAAGAATTGACAAATTTTCTCCTCTTTCTGCTATGCGCAGATGCATTTGAAGGAGGTTGGGTTACATAAAATCAGATTGAAGTTAATAGGAAAATAACATGAATACAAGTCTAGGTTACGGGGCTCTCCTTCAGTTTGTGGGGTCAGGGGCTAAAGCTGAGACATATATGTATAAGAAAAGGATAAGATTCTGGGAAGTAGGGAGGTCTTGGAGGGATGCGGTTGCTTACTTAAAAATAACAGGAAACCATCAGTGACTTCCATGAAGTCATGTCGCAGTTATACAGTTCTGCTCAAGTCCCTTCTAATATACTTCTAGCATTATATATAATATTAGTATTATAATATTCTTAACATTATATAACTCTTGTTGAATATAACTTAAAAATTTCATACCGATTGGTTCATTTTTCCACCCATTTTTGTAGAACATACATACTCATCCACGTCTATTCGAAAGCAACTAATTTCTCAGTGATGTATAATGCACTTGGTATATATGTATACAAGGGATGGAACTACGTTTGAAGTTTACGTGGTAGAAAAAAACGCCATGGGCCTACAACCAATAGGTCAGAACAATAAAAAAACAGAGCTAGTGTTTACATTCTATTAACATAGAGCTACGTGAGCGGGTTCGGTCAGTGACGAGCCGTTCACACTAAGAATATCCCCGCGTCGCTCATTCCGTAGGAACCAATGTGTATTTTTTCCCTCCTTTCATTTTCTTTAAACAATTACAGATTCTTAGAATTTACATTATTGGCTTTGGTCCTTACCTACGGCATGCGGGAGCGCAAAGTCGTCATACCCCGTAGGAAACTTCGTCTCCTCTCTGTGTTCTGCAAAATAGATTAATATTAACAAATGTTCTTTGTCCTTGTTGATTCTAGTTCTAGTTAAACTATTTGTTTTGTTAGGCTTATGAAAAGGACATTGGTTTAGGGTGGTTTGACCGCTGCTGTTGTTAGCAGGTGTGGCAAGTCATTTTCTCCGATTCCGTAACGCAATTAAAATCGAAAACGCTAAAATACCTCATAATCATAATTTTGAATTGAAGTAAATATTCAATTCAATTATAATTGATGACAGTAAAAAATTAACCCCTAGTAAAAATATCTTGAGACTATTTCATTAATTAAATAATAGTAAATGACGCCTCCCTTGGTAGTGGTAGCTCCCGATTTCATAACTCATGAACAGAATACAATTGTTCTAAAATAAGGTGCTATGTTTCCAAGTAAATAAATGCTCCTTTGTTTCTCCGGGCCTATCAGATATACAAATAATTTATTGGCGACATTTATTCACAAATACATCAATACAGTTCATTCCAGACTGCCCAATGTGAATGGTGGAACAGAATACAGATGTCGCGCAGAACGGTCGTTTTAAACCATGCCTTTTATGTAATTTAATCTAATCAGTATATAAATGTTAGGGGTTAATAAACCTGTTGTAAAATTGAACTGTTATACAGATCGTATACGTTAACTTCACCAAGGGAAATATTATTGCTGTTATAACGTATACTGTAAATAAAAATTATTATTGAGAAATGAAAGTTTTACTTCCAATGGAATATTATAGACTTTATTTTTTTTCAATATTTTTTTTAAAATATCTCAATGAAAGTTGTTTGTAAGTTATTATTTATAACAAAAACAGGAAAAGGTTTTTTGAAAAACTCGACGTCAAAATCAAAATTGTACACTATTTCAACGCGGGTTAATCTACAACAGAATTTTCTTTTCGGGATGCCAAATCCCATCTTACTTAAATATAGAGTATTAGCCTAAAAGAACCATTTTATTATTTTTTTTTTTCAAAATATCTGCATAAAAGTTAAATTGTTTTGACAACCAAATTACCTTTTAAAATCCTATTCCAGAGTGCGTTACCGTTCATAACCTTAACTCTTGGACGAGTTTTTCTCAAATATTTTTCGTAGTTTCTTTGGAATTTGGTCTTGTTTTCTTTATTAGGTTGATTGGATGGAAAGCCGCATGCGTCATCGTCATCCGTAGCTGAACAGAAGACATATTGGTTCATATTTAGTGGAAATCTACTAATGTATATACAATGTCCCTAGCGCCCGATATAAAATGTTGCCAAAGACAAATAAACAATATCGATTACTGAAGGAATACCCTTTTGTATCGATTACCATTCATGATACATTTTTTTTCAAAACCCCTTTATTTAACAATATTTTTACAATTTATTATCAAAATTCAATGAACAATATTAACAATGTTCTCCTCGTGTTGCACGCGCAGATGCATTTGAAGGAGGTAATATTTACAAAAACAGTTTTCTATTTGAAGTTAAAATTACAATGCAATGTGTACAGGACTAGGTGATGGGGCTCATCCTTCAGATTACAATGAGGGAACTACAAACTAAAGCCTAAGATTAAAGCGTTCCTGCCATCGATAGGGGAACGGAGCGGGGGTCGTGTTAAACACTGGGTTTGTCAAGTAGCATGGATAAGTAGACTGATGTATTTGTATAATTCTATGAGAGGGGGGGGTCCCATCTTTTTTTATCGTTTATCATTAATGACTCATGGAATAGATTGTATAATTTCATTAGTGGTTTATTATGAATGTCCTTGGATTCTACTCACGATGCGTTAGGCGAAATCCAGCCGGAAGAATAATAGTTTTGATGAAGAGTACATCTTGCTCCTGATCCGGGTTTTGAGATGCATTTCGATACTGAAGGTGTAACAAAAATTGAACCATTTCGAATGTTTTTCAACTGCTGTAACAACGCTATGAATCATACACGAATTATAATCCTATTAGTAATTAGATCTTATGTAACGACATACTGCAGTGACTTGGTAATATTTGCCTGTTGATGGCAACTTTCGTCTTTGTTTTAATTTCTCTTCTCCAAATTACTGTATTTCGCAGTTAGCAACACACCAGATCAGCCCCTTGAGTATGGAAAATTTCGGAACCTCTCTATTAAATGTTTTCAGGGTATAAATATAATGTGTAATATTAGCCAAAAATAGGATTGAAAAATAAAAGATATTTAAGTGTCAACGATTCGTTCATATGATAAATATCGCCAGTATTTTGAGTGGAGTCGATTTAGACCATCCAAGTTCTAGTAACAATATTACTGTATACAGTAAACTGTAAACTTTCAAAACCAAAACAAATTTAATATTATCATTCATTTACTCATAAGGCCTTCAACCACACATTTGGGTCATAGGCACTTCAATTCATTCTCTCCCTCCTTTCATTGTCCGTTTAGTACTGCGAAGTCTTTCTTCTTTCGTTTTCCATTAACTCACTGCTGTTCTTCCTATATTAACAAGTAAATCAGGTCTTTTAAACCTAATAATGAAACTGTTTCTCTCTCCGCACATCTTCAATCCTTTAAAGCTGTTATAAGACTGCACAATTTAAAGCAAATAATAGTTTTAAATTTTACAATACATCTTTATGGTATCTTGTTCCTTGTGTGAAGTTCCTTACTTCGCAAGTTTTTTTAAATTTCTGTTTTCCTATCACTCAATACTTCCAACTTTTTACAGTCAAGCTAAACAATATTAACAATAAGGATCTTATAGGGAAGTATCACAAAGAGAACACCTCTCCTGTTCCTCTGTCCATCAAGTATGCCCTCACCTCATCCCAGCAAGACCTACCTCTCAACTTTATCTCTTGAAGACAACCATTTGTTAACTATTGATTTGACAGCCCTTGGCTTATTCTTGTGTGTACAAAACCATTTTCTTGATGCATACCACACCTGTTTTCAGATACTTTGTCCTGAGAAGAGTGGAATACCTTCAATGCATGCCGTGGCCATAACATCCACATTGTTAATACCCTTTGTTTTTAATACTACCTAATAAACAAATGTTGCATTGCAACGTTTCGATTTTAAGCCTACTAAGTTATGCATTTCTATGAAATTTGATTTTTTGAGAATTTTTCATAGAATGGCTACAAGAGAGCTGTTTCAATCTCAAAACCAGGGTTAGTGATTTATAGACACCTGTAAGTTCTCCATTAAAATCACCGCTAACAGGATTTATTTGAATGAGTTTTCAATAGTTATTAGTTGTGGTATATAACTTATATAAATTTGAATACCAATTTAAAACAAATATTGAGCTAAGGGGTTAGAGGGTAATGGGTTATAATAAGTAAAGTGCTTCATAAACAAATTGTCATATAATACCTAAAGTTTAATAAAGTACAATAATTTACTACATATGGTACAATTTAATTTGTTGAAATTTCTGAAAAAAAATATATATTCTGACAAACAACCTAAGCATATATTATGTTCATAAAAAAAGAATAATAAGTATATATTTAAAACTAAATTGCTAAAGGTCTCGTGTGCATAACAACTTAATATTTCATGTGGAGGCCTCCCTGTTCAAGAGGAGTTAAAGCAGGGGTTCTTGACAGTGTGGTCCTTGGGTCACTCATTATCCAAAGTGACAAGGAAAAGAATAAATTATATTTACATACTGAATTTTTAGAAACAACAAATTGTTAA
This sequence comes from Acanthosoma haemorrhoidale, assembly GCA_930367205.1. Lineage (NCBI taxonomy): Eukaryota > Metazoa > Arthropoda > Insecta > Hemiptera > Acanthosomatidae > Acanthosoma > Acanthosoma haemorrhoidale. Next base: position 119,460,584 of record OV884013.1, on the reverse strand, counting down.
TGAAAACTGATGCTAAGTAAATATGAAAAAAATATCATGCAACAAATAAATGACAAAGCCCAGTGAAAAATCTGAAAACAACTTCATCAGTTTATTTAACAAATCTATGTTTACAATTTGTTTTATTCTTTAATCACTTAAAAATAATGTATCACTCGATCCTGAGAGATCCATGGATGACAAGTCTTTAAGAACCGCTGTTTTAAACCATCGATATTATAAAAATATACAAGAATGAAAGAACTCGAGTTCAGTTATGATAAACTGCAGATATCAATTACTAAATATAATATACATATCATTAAGGGAGTAAGTTGCTGTAAAAACAAAAAGTTTAATTGCAAAAAATAAACATAAAAAAACTTCAAAATTCTCAAAAGAACTCGATAACACATTCATATGTGTAAAGAATAGCTGGGAATAAGATTAATCATCAATGTTTAATAATTTACTACGAAAGATTTTTGCAAACCATACATTACTACGTCAGCAACAGAAACAGCTGTCCCCACTGTTTTGTACACATTATTTGGTTCGTATAAATGATTTTATGAAATGGCTTCAAAATAAAAAAAAAATAAAACATATTAAAAACATTATTTTGCAAGTTAAAAAAGCATTTTTAAGATTTAAAGCAGACCAAAATTAAAAAAAAAAAATATCAAAGTGAGGACTGGTAGTGGTTTTGTTACTGCGGGCATCCTTTGATAAATTTTTAAAATAACGATTTCAAATTATACAAACAATTGCAAGCAAATAAAAAAAATATATATATACACACATATGTATATAAAATACGTCACATAAATTTTATATAAAATTACATGTTTTTATTTGAAGCCCTCAATCGAAAAAGATAAAATACTCAGGGAAGAGAAAATTTTCATTATAGTCAAACGACACAATGAAAAATGTATCAGTCAATAATTTAAAACTTGCGACCATTTAAAAAATATAACGTTGCACAAAAATAATTAATTTAAATTATTAAAGAATACATTGAGCAACAAATGATAAAAAAACTTTAAAATTAAACTGCAGCACCTTTGAATGCTAAACCTGTTTCATAAGCTTGTCTATGTTTTCATAGATTACTGACAAGTCCATTTCTTTTAATATCTTCCAATATACTTCATCCCGAATGTTGATTACAGTAATCCATTCAGGGTTAGATTCTATCAATAAATCCAAATGGCGGTTCATTTCAACTAAAAAGAAACAAGTGAATTATAACAAATGATACACACATAAATACAAACTAGACATTAAATAAATGATATATCTGTTTATATATTACTGAGCGCAGTTAAACAATCTTTTAATTCATCTTATTATTCTCTTTTCTGTTGTAGAGGTGTAAATATTTATACTTAATCGTTTTTCTTTCATAATGTAAAAGTTTTTTTTGTTTGCAAGAAATAAATTTCTGATAAATACTTAACTGTTATTAATAGATTTGTCTAAAAGCATAAACAATATTAAATGATTCGAGTCCTAATTAGCTAATAATTGGACTACCTATTGGAGCTAAGTGGACAGATGATAAGCAAATGCGAATAGAGTAAACATTTTTGCTGACTAATAGTAACAGAGCGGTACAAAATAAAATTCAGAAATTACTACTGGGGGGAGGGTGGAATGAAAAAAATAAATGAATAAAATAGAAGGTTAATGAATGAACCATGAGAAAATACCATCAGAACTACTAATAAGTTTAGTTAGTCAAAAATGTATCAATACATAGCTTTTCAATTTAATATATATTAAAATATTACCAGGTGTTAAAATTTCTCTGAAAGAATCGCCGAGTTTTCTTAAAAGGAGGGGCTTGAGTAGAGCAGTTTTTTTCTCAGCTAAAAAGGTATTTCTAATAATCCTGGCTATTTCCGGAAGACGGGAATACTCTATTCTTCGCTTTACAGATTCAGGGTTCCTAGTAAGCATTGCTGCTGCTTTTGCTGCTTGTTTAGCTCGAACCTGTAATACAAATTATATTATACAATCACAATCCATATTAAACAACTATTAAAAGAAAAAAAAGTGAGTGTTTTCACAAGGAATCAGCATGGACTTTTTGAAAAGCATGTTTGTTGGTCGATTGAGTTGCGAACACAGCTGGAGTTTTCTCCAAGTACTTGCCAGTGAACAAATTCATAAAATATGCAGTATGTCGAAACGTTCTCCATTAACAAATATAATGAATCAAATCTTCTTTTTTTTCAGTCAACCAAGCAAAGTCCCAAAAAAACACTCATTTAGGTTCTTAAATAGCTCTCTCACAATTTTGAACAGCCTTCAATATCTTTAGTAGTAGGAGAATAATATTGAATTAATTAAGGTCAATAATATAATTACTTTTTCAAGTAAAGATTTAGGAATCCCTTTCAAAGCTGATGTCAATGCGGGGATAGACGCAGCAGCTGGTGTAGTATATTGGGTTTGCGGTTCTACAGAATTCTTCTCGAGTGCTGACGCCATTCGAGGATTGCACATAAATATATCTCGAGCCTTGCCTGCAAATACAGAAATTATTACATATGGCTTCAAAGTTTAATTCCAAAATATTAAATAAATATATATATATATGATTTGTATTTTACAAATATAAACTTGCTTATGTTTCAGAAACGATATTCTTTAATTTAATATAGCAGTTTAATATATCTTACTGAGCACATCTTTGGCAGAAGAAAACTTTTCTACATTAGGAGGTTGAGGTAAAGGTGAAGCAACTATATCGGGAACAGAATCAACATCGAATTCTGGGTGCCATCTTGTCACTTTTTGTTTGTCTATATTCAATGGAGGATCAAGAGTCTTCAAAAACCCCTGCAAAATAAACAAAATATTTTTATTTCAAACCTTTAACTTGATATAAAAACAAAACTGTAAAATAAAATGGGATTTTCATTCCATTTGTGCATTCAAGAAATTAAATATATAGTTTTTTTTTTTTAAAGTTGGTATTAGACCACTTTAAGTTTACTCAACTTTTCTTTTTTTTTTTTTTGATAAATATAGTATTTTAAAAATCCGAGTGATTATATTTAAGATCATATTTTTTTTTCCAGAAAATATTCACTCAAAACAACGATCTGAATCAATATATTCAAAATTTTCACCAAGTGTTAATAGATTGAAATCGGTGTAGCCATTTTTTTCAAATTAAGGAATCAATGCATTCGCTAAAGCACAAGTCAATGATGGCCCACATAAATATTAAGGACATGTTAAAAATTACCTGGTGATGATCTTTGGTCAAATCTATAAGAGCATTAAACATCTTTCTTCTCCTTTCGAGCATTATTGAAGGTGCCATTAGGGAACTTCCGTTCTTTTCTTCTTTACTTTCGGTTAGGCTATCACCTGAAAAAAAAAGTATTTTAAATTATTATAAGGAGATAGAATATTGCTTGAAATATTTTCATTTTCACAGAGCAAAACAAGTAGAAATATTTTTTTTTTAATCTGACAGGTATAAAAGAGTAACTAACATCTAAATATTAGATTAGGCACGTGACATTAGGTTTTTTGTACAGCTAAAACCTCGGTAACATATTATTAACAGATACCACAAAGCCAAAATACTATTTAAAGTAAATTTATCATCTCTCTAACTTTTAGATTATAAGGGAATCCTTCAATTACATATATTCACTGTATATTTTTGACACATTAATATGGGTCCAAAACATATCAGGTATTAAAAAAAAAAGTGTTTATGAAATATATAAATGCCAGGTAATTCAGGCACTTTTTTTTCCACAATAAAGGACAGCTCAAACCATTTCAAAAATAATAGCCTGGCAACAAATCATTTATATAGCTAAGAAACTTGTTATTAATTACAATAAACAGTACAGACAGACACATTCCTTACCATCAATTTTCTCGAGTAATGGTTTAATACAAAGTTCGTATTTGTTTGGCTGACCAGGACCCTGACGAACTTTTTCTTGATGAAAAGCGAAAGCATTCGGATAAATTGTAAGTATTTGCCCAAGATGAGATTCTGTTAAATTCCTATAAAATAAATTCAATTAATATCTTATCCAGATAAATATTAATTACTTTTTTAATACTACTGTCATTGGTGGGAGGCGCCTGATACCCAAGCAACAGCTATTCTTTTAAAGTTGACACATTAATACTAAAAATGACCTCGGACAAAACAGTTCTTAAAACTAGTTTAAATCTGTAAGAGACAAGATTGAACGAGATGAATCAGCAACTGTTAACAATCAGTATCATTTTTTCTAACTTAAATTTAAAGTTGATAGGCATTTTAAACTAAGTATTTAAATATTTTTCTTACAAAATTTAATTTCAAACATTAAGTAAAACTGTGTAATATTAATTCCCTTGGCAACTGTAATGAAATTATATGGTATGGTACTCTTTTCCTTCTCAGAATGTTTTATTTTTCAGCACCTTAGTACCGTCGACAGTTCTTACTGCCATCTTCTGGCGGAATGTAGAATAGCTAAGAGGGCTGTTACAGTTATTTTTATCTATTATTTATTCACCATCATATGTGATTTCAGTCATGCGGATTATTTAAGAAAATAGAACACTATTCGAATGAACGTACAAACCCACTTGTGACAAATATTCGCTGCAATTAAATTAACACAACCTGTTATTTTTTCACAGCATGACTATCACAAATCCAAGTAGAACACAAAGACAGGAATGAACGTGCACTCACTTGTAGCTATCAAGACCTTGCCGAGAGAGGAAGTTTTTTTTCTCAGTACAATAATATTTTAATCATTATTTCCGAAAGTGAAATGTTGGTTGAAGATCTTTCAAATTCTTTCTTGGAAGTAGAAAACTATCAACTATGATTATTAGATTGGCTTAATGATACACGAAATTTAATAACGGAAATGGATGATTGGAACAAAATAAAGATGGTTAGAATAACAATATCAGAATTGGACATGCTGGAATGGTTTCCATGGAAAGAAACAGATCATTAGAAAATAAGCCCTTCAAATCACTGCTGTTACGTTCCAAAAATAACAAAAGGATTTGACATGGAAGTTATATTGAACCATTAATCACCACAAAATTGGTGAACTCTAAGCCCAAACTCCTACAAATTCAAAATTCTTTTCATCTCCCTCTTAAAGAGCTTAAATCAGTTCAAAAAATATTTTTTAAATACTAATTTAATCATGCAGACAATTTTGTTAGGTGTCAAAATACTTTTGGGTAACTTTATATACTAATATATACATAATGCAGTAGCAACAAGATTTTGTTAAAAACAAAAACAATTTATAGTACATAGTAAGAAAGTGGTAATCCTTATTTTTTTACAATCGGCATTAGGGTAATATTAACCCCCTGGGCTTACACGGTGACAGTTTTCTGTCATGGTAGTACAGACACGAGAGTGTGGCAGTTGCTCAGTGTCCTTGTCTACATGATGACAGTCAGTTGGAAAAATGGCGGATGTAGAATTGGTTGCTGCGGTAGTTTTTGAAATTATAAAAATTAAACCAATAAAAAAAAAGAATGAGGACTAGAAATTGAATTCTTGAAAGAAATAAAAATTTTTGCCTCAATTCTTTCGTTGAACCAAGATTAAAGTGTTTAAGGAGGGATCTCTATGCCCCTTCTTGAGGTTTTTGAACTCAAGATCACATTTCCTCCATAAGCAGGGGAACCTTTGATATGCCTCCAAGAATTCATTAAGAATAAACCGGTGGAACATTTCGATTTCTATTCCAAGTGCAGATCTAATACAAAAACAATATTCAGATAATCACCACCTCTCCAGAATCATAACACTATTTCCTGGACATAAAATGAAGGTGAGATAAGGCATGACAGTTCAGTAAGCCGTCACTGTGTAAAACCAGTTTAATAAAAAATAAGTGATTGGCTACTGAAAGTTTGGGGGGGGGGGGTATAAGACAGGTTAAAAAATCTAAAAAGGACTCTAAAAGAGGAGAACCTATTTTCTGGATGATATGACTAACAACATGTACTAACTTAAAATAATAATTAATAAAATAAGCTGCTGTTTAAGAAATCAAAGTCATACCTTTTAGACATTTGTTGAACTGAAAATTTCAATTTTGGGAACAAAATTGTCTCATTCCTATTGAACAGGAGCGAGACAACAGCATCAACTGCCCGAAAAGTTTCTGCAATTACTCGATACTTGTAGGGGAGTGCAAGTGATGACTTTTCACTCAGATGTGAAAACCTTTCGAATGATTTAACAGGAGATGTCTCTGTGAAAAGTTTTCGAGGAGAAATATGTGGGAGAGATGGGCCTTGGTTCTTCCCTGGTGACATGAGGATCGATCTGCGCAAAAGTGATGGCGAACTGGGCACTTTGATGCAACTTGATTCTTTCAATTTTTTAGTCGGACTGAAAAATAGAAAATCAATAATTAGAACATAGCAATTCAACTTAAAGGAGCCAATACAAAAATAATAAAAAAGAGCTTTCTGATTAATTATGTAAGCTTGACTATTTGTACCTTCATTAAATTACATACCTACAAACTTCAATGTTTATTGTCCTGAACTGCTTTAAAGAAGGGCTATCGTCAGGTTTCTTACTTTGTAATTTAGATCCAATTTCAGCAAGTTTAATGCGGCCCTCATTTATGTTTTTTAAAGATTTTTTTATTTCATCTAAACGAGAACTTCTGATGATTTTGGATCTTAAATTCTTCAAGCAGTCCTTTAAAAAAAAAAATTGTAAAAACAATCATATAAACACCAACACAATAATAAATTACTACTAAATGAAAAAAATTACTTTATCAGACTTGTTTGATGGAGATGGGGCTGACTTTAATTGAATAGGGGAGGATTCGGTCCTGTTGCTACATCCTTTCTTCGGGGAAAGAACTCCTTTTACTATGAACGGTACGTTAACTTTAATAGCCTCATCTGAGACAGACACTTGTTCCTTCTGTGGCGTTGATGCTAATGCTTCATCCTTTTTGGGCGTTGACACTAACTTCTCACTCTCTATAGGAATCAGGACTAACTTTTCCTCCCCCTCAGGTGACGATTCATTACATTCCTGGAAATAACCACCTCTGCATGAGCAAAACAAATAACCAAACAGAAAGACAAAAAAGAAAATGAAACAGTACATACCTGTTCCAAGTTTTCCGCAGTTGCATTAAATGAAGAAAGTAAAGATTTCCTGATGTCGGTTTTCTTACATCCCTGTTCAACTTTTTTTTTCACACCAGACACCGTTTTCGGGGTTCTCCTTTGCAATTTGGGTGCAGTTGACGCAGACTTTTTCAGTTTCAAAATTTTCGGGGATTCATAAATTATCGTTTTCTTGTCTTGAGTACTGCCCTGCTCTTGGGATGGATTATTACACTCTTTTGTCACTGACACGTCAGTAATGTTTTTGTCCAGAATCAGCACTTTATTTGAATTACTGACCTTGTTTATTTCGTCAACAGCACCTCTTTTTCGGCTGTTGAAATACTGTGCTATTGATGTTTGCAGGGCCATTTCAACCGACTAACTATCACAAGGCACAACTAGCGTTCGAAGCGACAGGGAGCTGGTCTTATCAACAAATGGGGTATGGTGAGAATTAGATAAATATCAACCTTAATCGTAAAATACAAAGAAAACAATGGCTGAGCTAGGGAAAGGCTTTAAGTAAACATTTAGAGCGGGAACTGACTGTTTGCGGGAACAGAATCGATACATCGAGTCAGCGCGGTTAGACCGATAGTTGGTCGGATCCGTCGCACTCTAGTGTCAGTCCCGAAAACTATGTGAATACACGCCAAAAACAAATATGGAGGTTTATTAATGATTGATAATGTAAGTTTCTTATCTACATTATTTTCTCCCTCAGCGATTTTCATTTCAGCTTTGAAACTTTTTTTTGCCTTATGCTACAACTCCACTTGCTTATTGGTTTCAACATCATTGCCTTGATGCTGTACAAATATGAATATTTCTTATTAATTAACCCTGATGTTCATTAAAATTCCATATCAGTTTTTGTTGACTAACCCTTCCCTAATCTATGAAATGTAATACTGCACGTTTCATTTTAGGCCATTGTTGGTGCCTGATAACAGTCTAGTCGAGTATGGGTTGAGAATATCCTTCAGCTCTACCAGTCAGAAGAAAGTATGTGGTAACTTTATTTCAAATAAAACCAAACAAAGACCCAAAAGATTCACCTGAAACCTTCTAATTGCTTGCAATGGAATTGTAGGGGTGATTGGTTTCTAAATCATAAGTTAACCATATTTCTTGGTGAAAAGTCATTCTCTAGTCACTTAGTGCCATCTATTAAATTATATTTAACCTCAATAAAGAAAATACATTTAAGCATTATCCAGTAGTGCCATTAATCTTGTAAATACATGCATGCGGGGGCTATAAAAGGTGGATGATGAAAGAAAAAACGAAGATAAAGAAAGAGTCCGTTCATCGATGCGAAGAATGTGGGCGTGAGTTTGCGCTTGCATACAATCTTAAGAAACACATGAGGACACACAGTGGTGAAAAACCGTATACTTGTAGTGATTGTGGTCTAGCTTATACGCAAAGTGGTGGGCTCAAGAACCATGTTAAAAGTGTTCACGGAACGGATACAAACTACACATGCCATTATTGCGCCAAGTCGTTTCCAATCAAAGATCGCCTGAAACTACATCTAAGGATACATACAGGCGAAAAACCATACAGGTATACCTTTTATCTCACATTTATTTATACTAAGGTTGAGGGTCTTTAAATTGCATTTTGTGAATTAATTGATTATGGTTCAAGGTACTAAATATTTAAAAAATGATCCAAGGGCATTGCTAACTCAAATTTAGTTCTAATCTAACATAATTATTTTTCTCTCTTGACTTTTCAGATGCACTTGTCTAACAAATAACAAGTGTTCAATAAATATTTGTAATTATTGAAAAACAATTTTTAGTTTGACACAAATCTCACCAATGATTTATATTTATGAATTTCCCAAGAATTCTTGTAAGGGCAGTGACCATCTATAGGGGAGCTTGTATTGATATTCATTATTAATGACACTCAATCTGCAGTTTATTTACTAGTATTATTATTTAATATGCCGATAGCCAGTGTATATTGCTATGTAAACATTATAGTTCATGTTCATATTCGTAGTTAGTACAGTACTTACAAATAACGATAAGTTCTCTGCATATGACTTCAGAATTGCAGCTGTTTAATTTTAATATTTATTTTGTATTATTATATCCTGGATTCGTTTTAACAGTTTATAACAGTTTTGCCTTTTATTTTAAAGCTTGTTTTAATTTTATTTTTACTATCTCCAACATTAGAGTTATTTACAGTAACTTCCTTGATTGTTCTTGTCATTTTTTTTATTCAATTAAAAGTTAATTTAAATAAGTGATTCTCTTTACTTAAAACAGGCAGTAGCCACAATTTTTTTTTTTTTTCATGGGTTGGATGTGAGCATTTTATCTTGTAGGCGATTTCAAAGTAAAGTAATAAATTAATATCCATATTTAGCCAGTTAAGTATACAAAACAAAACATAACAAGATATTTTACGTCAACTAAGCTTACAAATGTTGGATAGTATTACTTTTTTTAATTTGAGGGGGGATTAATATGCTATTGACTGAAAAGAATCCTATAAGCAGAAGTTTAGATCAAACTTTATTCTTTTATTCTATTCGTATCTGCGAACATGTTTTGTTTTATAATTTTAGTTTATGTTTGACTTTTTTTTATTAGTAATAATAAAACTATATCATTGTGATTATTAAGTATTTTTGATTATTATATTATATGTCTGTTGAATCACAGATTTGTATGAATCCATGTTTTTCCAGTTGTCCTCACTGCGCAAAGAATTTTGCTCGTGGAAGTCAACTTTCCCAGCATGTACGAACTCATACTAAAGACCGCCCCTACAACTGTGCGCTGTGTGGTGCGAATTTTGTTTGTAGAAGCAATCTTCTAAACCACATAAAAAGACATCAAGGCGAAAGGGATTATATCTGTCATAAATGCGGGAAAGCATTTGTTAGGAGAGATGGCCTCCAAAAACACTTAGTCTGGTATCATGCAAACTACAAGGCATTCGAGTGCAAAATTTGTAACAAACGTTATAAAGGTCATCTTCTTCAACATATGAGAATACACATGGCCGAAAAGCCTCATGCCTGTCAGCATTGTAATATGCGTTTCGTGCAACGCTCTCAGCTTACGGTCCATGAGAGGACACACAGCGGAATAAAACCATACCGATGTGCCGTTTGTCATATGGCGTTTGCTCATTCAACCGCACTAAAGATGCATGTCAGGCGTCACACAGGAGAAAAGCCATTCAAATGTCTCATTTGTGATAATAAAGCGTTCTCTCAACTTCCTCATTTAAAAAAACATATGCTCGCCATTCACAAAACCAACAAACCATACATCTGCACAGGCTGCAACTCCTTCTTTAAAATTAAAACTCAATTACAAGAGCATTTAGAAATATGTGATAAGGTCTCTAAAGAACCCGAACCGGAGCAGGAAATTGGAATGCCTATAGACAAAATGCGGCTACTCTTAGCTGTCCTTCTACAAAAGATCTCTACCCAAGAGAGACTCCTGACATTAGGATATGGTAAGCGGTTGATTGATCTTGTTCTGCGAGATTCTATCGAACAGTCAGGCCGAGATCCTTGCAAAGATGTCACCATCACCGAAGGAGAGCGTTTAAAAAAAAATGTACAAATACTGTTAGAATGGACCGTACCAAAAGTATATATGGACAAGTTCAAGCAGGAAAGGAGATCGATAGAAGAATTGTTAGAGGAGTTTACCTCGTGACAGGTATCCTCGAACATTTCATCTGCTAATGTACAAATTTTTATTATTATAACCTTCCTAGGATTTTTGTAATGTAATACTTGAAATGTTTTGAGTAGGTGACGATATAATTTATGTTCAATAAATAGGAAAAAAAAATGAAATTGTAAAATTTGGTGTTTTTAAAGCATTAACTTAATATTTTCAACAATTATTAGCTTGTGTAATCATTACTGTGCTTTTCAATGCATTTACTTCCATCAAAGTTTTTTGCTCTGAGATTCGACAACTAGCAGTTTTTACTCTTATCTAATAGAATTAATCGATTTAATTGTGTATTTAAACTCTAAATTAATTTAATTAAAACTTTTGTGTGTGATGTAATTCGGGCATAATAGCAGACTTCTCAAAATTTTCAAGACATTGTTATCGCTGAAATGTTACAATTTTACTAATATTCAATGTTTATACATCTTAGTCATTTTAACTTGAGAATTATATTATAAAAACAACTTAATTTATTATTTATTTTTTGTTATTTTGTCTTTATGAAAAATTCTATCTTAAGCATTTTAACATCACATATTACTAGACGATAGCCGTTGAGTTGATGATTTGTGGATTTTTGGCACTGGTGTAATTGATGGCCTGAACCATGAAGTGCACCTGTAACCACAATTTCCTGCGCAGCAGTGTTATAATTGTTGAAGCTAGTAATATTTTATTTATATATATTTAAAAAAAAAATGTTAGAAAGTTTATTAATTTTATATAATGTTATAATTTATCTTTTAGGGAGAATTTATTTCAATTATTTTGTGTTTTTAACGTACTTGTCTCATCCTTGCATTTTAAATGTTTTGTTTTTTCCCATTCTTCCGACACTATAAGTAGATTTAAAGTTTATGCATGGTTTTACGTGTATATTTGTCAGTTATGGATTTATACAAGCCCTTCACTTTCCTAGTTGTGATGCCTGCATTTGCTTGATTCGGTGGAAGCTCTATTCTCTTCTCTAATGCTTTATTGTATTTGTTTGTGGTTAGGGGTCACTAATTGCATGCACAATAAAAAATTTGTTTTATATTTTTTCTAAAAGACTGATTTATTATTAATACAAATTTTTATTATAGATATAACATCTGTCTAGTCTAAAGTAATTTAGATAAAGAAATCGTCGCTGATTTTATTTTCGTTGCTCATCAGCGAGAAGAAATTATATTTTAAATAGAAAAAATTCTATTTCTCCTTTTGGAAATAATAATTGTATTATTTTACTGAAATTGAAGTTGGTTTGAATAAATAACGGTAAACCTACATTAAAATATGATTTAATTGCTCTTCATACGCCATTGAAGAAGGTTATTGTTGGAAAACCTGATACTCTTCTCTGCATTTATTTATAAACAAATGTACTAATATCTCCTAGGTCTAAAATATTAAGGTTGTATCTTTCAGCTATTGTTAGTTTTTTAACTTAGCTGAAAATTATTTTCTTGTAGAACAAAAACTCTGTAGTACAGTTTTGTAATGTTTGTCCATTGTCATTCTTCGCCTTTGTTCTCAAGAGTCGTCTAAACGAATAGTTTGTAGTCGATGTATTGTAAGCAACTTCCAGGACTTCTGTAGCGTTTGTCTCCATTTTCTGACAGTTCTGCTTAGACTGCTGCCCTTTGCCAGGATGCGTGGGGATAGAAGGTATAAAGAAGGAAATAAAAGGATCCAGGTTTGGGAGTTTACAACTCCCAAGATTTAGAAGGAGCTCATGTGGGCAAGGTCGCTAGGTTCCTAAACTAGGTAAGTTTGTATATACTGTAATACTGACTCAGGTAGTATTTACTGCTGTATATTAATATTTTGGGTTTGTTCTCTTGTGTGCTCTAACTTAAGAGGTTGTCTATAGGTCACCTCCCTAACCACAAAGGAAATGCTGCATTTATTTCGACCAGCTCGGTATTTAAAGGATAAATAATCATCAGGTAAGAAGGAACCTGGGTCTTGCCGAGTCCCTTTTTTTTCCCATTAGCCCGTTTTCTTCAATGGTCATCCATGGAACAGAGTCATTAGGTCTAAAGTGGTAAATTATTATTAAATTAAAAACATTCTTACAAGGGCGCAGTCACGAATTGTTTTCAGAGAGGATATGAATGTTTTTCCTTGTAGGGAGATATATTGTAAAACGTATATATATATTTAGTCAGTAGTATTTATAATACAATACAAGATAATTTTAGCCTCGTCAGAAAATCTCTAGTTTGTTTTACATTAAAAAGAGAATGGCAATAATCATTCGCTCCCCAGTAACCGTGTTATTGTAACGTTTTTCTCTCAAGAGTTCTTAATTATCTTGGTATGCTGCATTAATTAGAACCATGTACACCACATATTTCAACAACTTGCCGGTCTACAACAACACTAAACAAGACACAGAGCATGGCGCCGAAGTTAATGCACAAACACCGTCATTTCATTACTATTTAATAATTTTTAGTTTTTAAGTTAATGCTTATTTGATCTCTTTCTCAGACATTACAGAACGAGCGGTAAGTCTATTCATTTTCAGGCCATTTTTCATTATCTTGCCAGATATTTTTGGTTTTTTGAATGGAAAAAATGTTCTATTGGAAAAGTTACTACAAACAGCTTGATTTGTGCTACAAACAAAAAGTTTTGGCACTTGCGAACAAGGAGGTTGTATTGTCAGCTGGGCTCATAAATAAATCACTAGATTAGCAGTATTGGTAACCTTAGGTTTTTAGTTAGGAATAGTAAATCTTTTGTTTTATTGCGTTAATTAGTAAATTGAAGAATTTGTTAGCAAAGCCCATATTAAATTATGCTGGACCTATTTGGAGCTAGTCAGCTATACCAATATTGGTAAAGTTCAAACAATCCAAAATAACTAAGAATAATATTTAACGAACCAAGGTACACTACAATAGTTAAGTTGGACGAAGTATCTAATGATGATTATATTGTAGAAGTTTTAAAAGCAGCGGCATAGCGAGACTCTATTAATTAAAAATATTGCCAACGTAGATAAATTACTCAAACTTAATGGCTTAGGGGAATAATATAATATTAAGAACTTTCTATTAGCATCTAGTAATTTGTCCGGTTGTTACGTTTTTTTTTTTTATTTATATTTTTTCCTAAATTAAAATTTATATATACTTCAATGAAGACTTTGTTCATAATCAAGAGCGATGATGTTAGCATTTTGTTTTTAGACAAGATGCGTTGCATATTAGCATAAGATAGTTTTTATTATGTAAATACATTCATTTGAATACAATGATATTGTCTACAATACCTGGGAACTGAAAAAATATAATTCAAACACTAAAGGCTTGTTTACAATCATGCTTATGTCAACTTCAACTCCTTTTTGATTCAGCACCAAACATAATTTTAAACATTCAAGGAGACATTTGAGTTTTGTTGTCGAACTAGTCATTTCGCCGTATGGCAGGTTATGTTGTATAATCCATTGGACCCTTCTTGTTCACAAGTACTAACATTTTTTGTTTAATACTAAATTTGCGATTTTATTGTTACCACCGTTATAAACTCTTAAATATTCCTGCTTGGAATTATAATATGTTACCATTTATTAAAACTATATAGAAAGGATAAAAGAAGAATTATAATCATAAACCACTGACAAAATTCTATTGTATTTCTTCAAAATTGTTTTCCTTTGGTAGTTCATGTTGTTTTAGTAATGCTTACATTCAAAATGATATCCTTTATTCTTTGATACCATATTAGAATCTATTTTGTGCAACCTTTAAAAAACTTAAATTGCAGAATCAAGCAAGTGTATTATACTTGGAAAAATTTTTTGTAGTTTAAGCTTTGTCACAAATTTTGCAGCAAAATTAGATAAAATAATATGAACTTATATTTGGTAATATTTTATTTTGTATACAAAGAATGGACTGTAATTAACGAGTGTAGTTATTTGTTTAAGTCATGTCATTAAAATATAATATATATATATATATATATTTAATTCGTATTTATAAATTATAATTTATTTTTAAATTATTTAACTGAATATTATAAGTAATTTTTAGTTGTTTTTTTTTTTCATTTTAGATAATATTTATAAGCTTTAGAAAAAATTGTAGTTGTTTTTGTATATGAAAAATAAGTGTTTGTTAATTGGACAATTAAGTTTTGTTGGTAATAATATGTTAAAATTGAAAATTTATCTAAAAAATTATTTCTACAAATACAAGGTACTAGTCAGCTACATGGCAGGAGGCCATGAAATGTGAACAAAAGCAATTTGAGTATAAAATTTTATTAATGCCAAATTTACTTTATTGCACCTATAATAACATATATCAATAAATAATATCAACCGCATAAACCTCCCATACTTAAAGGTTGCCTATCATTGAAATTAAGTGGAAACCATTCTATCAGACCAGTTTGCAGATTAGTGCCAAACCTATTTTCATAGCATTTTATGTTGTGCCGACTGATTCGTACACTTTGTTTAATGCATGTATGTGTTTTTTAATGTTTTCATGCCTGTAATATTGTGTTTTTTTGATCAAATGGTAAGCTGAACCTATACTTTTTAATCGTCAAACCCATCTGTTTAATGCTTTCTGTATGTGTCTTATATATTATCACTTTCCTTCGGTTTATTTTACAAGCTATATTAATTTTTATTTGTTTTGCCTAAAAGTTCCGTTTTAGAACACTTGGGGAAATGCACCAAAGTAAATAATTACCATTAGATTTAGTGGAAAACATTTTGTCTGAATTCAACCAAAATAATTACTATTGCCAAAGAATAATATTTTTGGGACTATATTATATTTATATATATTTTTTTCTTTTTATTTTTTGTTGATGAGGCGTAATTATTTGGTATTTATGTTTTGTTTGCATGCATGGTATGTTTAATTAAGTTGCTGTGTTTTTTTTTTTTTAATTTAAATTTTAAGAAGCCAAAGAAATTGTTATCAATTTTAACTACAAAGTAATTGATGAAAGATAGGTTTGTCATTTGGAACATCTATAAATTCTGAATGTAACTCCACCTGCTATTAGTTAGTAATGTTAATATTAATATTAATGTATAATGTCCTCACAATTATGTGTTAAAATTAATTTTATAAGGTTTTATGAGTACATTTACTTGTTAAATACCTGATTATACTTGCCATAAAATCTGTGTTCAAAAAAATTATATCTATACAAAATATTATCCTACAGTTATTAATTAAATATTAAAATTTTTTTTTTATATTAATAAAACATCTGTATGTTAATGTATAAAAAAAAAAACTTACTTTTTGTTACCAAACTTGTCATTATTTGTATGTCAATAAAAATAAGTCATAAAGAGATTTTTCCTTGTGTGATCCTTTGCCTAGTCATTACTATTGGCGGTGTTTTAAACTTTTTCTGTTGCAGTATTGGTAACAACTAACTGTTCCTCATTCATTCTTTTTATTCTTTATCCAGCGGAAGGAGGAACCTGTGTTACCTATAGCCGATTATTACCACCAATATCATATAAAGATAAATTTTTATGTAACCTGCGAATGAGGAAATGTTCGTTTTTTAAAAAAAGCATTGGATTCACCCCAGTAATGAGCGAAAGGCCTTCTAATCAACTTTTTTCTTTGCGTCGGATGCTTGAATTGTAACTAACAGATTTACATGTTTTTACATATACTAAACAGACCACATCACTTCTGCAGTTTATAAAAATGCAGGTATGGAGTAAACGGAAATATAAAAGTATTTTACGGGAAGATTATGCTGTTTCCTAGCCAATGGTTATACAAGAGAGAGGTGATATGGCCAGTCTCTACTTTTTTCTGCTAGGTTTTGTCCCAACCTTGAAGGTCAGGTACTCTATACGGGGATATGATGAGCTCTGGGTGTTAATTTTCAACATTCAACTGGCCAATTAGGCATATAATCAAATTCCGTAACATACAGCCGAGGTGGTAACCATTATTCTATCTTACAGCCTAGTGCCTTAGTATGAGCCTTTTAGCGTTAGAATTAACTAAATCTCTTCGGAACTCATGTTTATTCCTGTAGGAGGTATCAATCCTGAATTCTGAGTACATAATAATTTTAGTAGGGCAACTTGTGACATCGAGTGATCATTTTTCTCTACCTAATCTACTCCCCTTACATTTTATTATTAATTAATAACCGGAGTAAATAATGCAAGGGGTTGGCCCAAATAATTAACTAATACGGTTTCTAGAACATGATTTTTTTTAAAACATACATACTTATTATTAAAGATACAGCTTTAATGGGCAAGTCTTAACAATCGCTGAAAATGGAGTAATTGTAATCGTTATTGTGTATTAGAAAACCGATTTTTTAAACATTGCCAATCACTTGAAATTATGACAGATTTTTATTACATACATAATCACTGTGTAAATAATTTTGTAACTAACGGATAAATACGAATGTAAACATTGAACTAGATTGAATTTTTGTTTCTTAGTAATTAAAATTAAATTTTTAGTAAAAAATGGATTGTAATAAAAAAATTATGTCTAGTTTTCACTTGTTTTGTTTGGTTCAGATAGGCCAGTTAATCCTAAACATTGTTGTTCGAATGCAGGATAATCAATCTTTTACTGTACACAAATCTTTCTGAAGTTTCTTCTGGCTGCGATTTATTGTTAAGTAAAAATTGTTTATAATGAGCAGTATCAGCATTAATCGGAAACTCGGTGAATTAAACAGGAGGGAATATACAGTATGTAAAATATTTATTTTCAACACAATTTTTATAACATTTAAAAAATTTGTTTTTATAACAAACAAAATAACCATTTACAACAGCTCTGAGTGCTTATGTATACATAATTGATACTATTATCCCAGGCAAGAACTCACACATAAATATATGAATATCACAGATTCCTGTAATGATTTTTAAGTGGCATTACAATAATTTTGGGCACATTAAAATCAATATTAAAGAAGAATCAAAAATAGTATTCTATAGAAACAAAGTATGAATTATATACAGAGGAATTGATATAATTATAGTTTATTAATACTCTAGAATTATTAGAGAGAAGTAAAAACTCGAAGCAGATTTTGAAAGATACGAGTTAATCAGCGTCATTTTGCATTACAGCGTGAAAGCCAACTTAATCATATTGTAAAAAATTAAAGTTCACTGTTATTAAACTATGAGTATTGTTTTACTAATAGAAATGTATATTTATACAGTAGATATGACAGTAGTACATATATATATGTAGAACATATATAAATGTATATATTTTTTTTTAATTCATATTTCTTGAGTTATATTATTAGAATATATGGTTTTATAAGTTGATCGCATTTTAGAAATGTTTTGGTAATTATCAATAGCTTTAGTAAACAAAAGAAAAATTATTTTTTAATGCAGAAAATTTTAAATGTTTATACACTGCGGATCAATTTAACATTTTTTTATTTTATTACAGCTAGACTAACTCATCAAAGTTAGTTGATAGCAGTAATAAATAAATTATTCCTGTTAGTTCTCTGCGCCATAATACATAAATATATTTGTACATATTAAAAGAAGTTCTATAAAAGTATTTATTTTTAATTAATTAACAATCAGTGGATCACACCTACTAAAATTACATTATTTTTTAATATTTAATACCAATAATACATAAAACTTGCTTAATCTTACCAAGAAAAATGCTAAGTGACAAAATAAAATTACAATTATACGGATCTTATATAGAGCCTGAACATACGATATTATTACAGCTTAACACAGATGGTATATGAACAACTGAATTAAATTGGCTGAGGGAAAAAAGTATTAGATAATAAACCAGCGTTGGGCAAATTTTACTCAAAATAATCATCGGCTATGTAAATTCTTTACAAATAACAAATCATTATTAATTATTGGTCAGATAAAACATAACAAGATTTGTATTAAAATTGTACCCTTAATAAATACAAACTATGACTAATGATTAGTCGTAATAAGTTTTAAATAAAAATTACATAGAACTAAACATTTTTAGCACGATAAACTGTAAATAGTTAGTTTTTATTCTTGACTAACTATGTACTGCCTATGACTAATACTAATTGTAACTATATACATTGAGAAAATAACATACTTAAATTGATTGAAGCTCAAAAAAAATTTAGAAATATATATTTGCAAAAAATTAAATATCACATACGATTATTATTTAAATAATGCCAACACTGCTATAATAAGTAAGTCAAAAATAGTGAAATAAAAATTTTACTCTAAAGAAATTGCAGTAAATTTCATAATTTGAGTAAACTTTTGTGTACAATATCAATGCAAAGGCTCACGAAGACACTCGTCGCTTCTTTTTCACACAAACTATTAAAGTGTTAAAATCCCGGGGATAAACAAACTTTACATGTGTATTTACATAACAGTTAAATCCACTGTTAGGAATTAGTATGTCGTAATTAAGGTAAACTGTTCTCTCTCCTATAATGAAGGAAAATCCTTTAATAAAGAGTGAAAATCACTTTTTACAGAATTTAATGTATTGATCTGTAAAACATCATCAATGCTAAGTAATTATTTAAAGAGTAACACCAGTTTTTTACTGATCCTTGTTTTTCAGAATCCCGGTAGAGTAGTCTCGCTCATGCTCTGCTGGCATAGTTGAAATTTTTAACTTATGGTAAAAATGTTGATCAAAATTGACTCGCAGCTATTTTCTAGTGAACTCATTTTACAAAATTGAAGATCATAGGATTGTGCTAAATGGAAACCATAGACGAACCATTCCTAATGTTGTTAATCTGAGACCGGTCTCGAATTAAATCTGTACGGTCTACATCAAGCGAGTGGCATTAGCAGGAGATTAGGCTAACAAGAGATTCGAAATTTTAGGTAAAACAGAAAAAAACTTAATTCACAAAAACAAACCTCGGAATGCAGACGGCCTGAAAAATATCTATGTTATAGGAATCTTGTGAAACCAAAACATGCCTTGTATAACGCAACCCACATCACAGGAGAGAGAAGTGTATAGTTTTCAGATGGCAGTTGTTAAAAGAAAAATTAATATTTATTAACTTTATTTTTGTTTTAAATATAAAATACCCAGACAATGTAACAATTTTGTTACCTTAACACTAGGAATAAATAAAACAGACTTTGTGAAAAAATGCTTTCTCTTAAATTAGTACATTTTTTATGATTTAATATCAGCTCTTATATTATAACAAGAGGAATTTTTATACACTTTTCTTATTTACATTTAAAACTCGAGCGTTAAAAAAAACAACATTGGTATAAATGACTAAAACAGTCGAATGTAACTTAAAATTAATAAATACCGAGACCTAGATCGAGACCAGCCCATCTGTCGGGAACAGGCAGGAAATATCTGTTCATAGCATCTATAAATCTCTTCCTGTACTCATCAGGCGATATTATCGTCGGCTGCTTGCCCTGGCCGAGCCTCTTTACCATTGTCTCCAACTTCTTGTCCCATGTAAATTTTCTAATATAATCTATGAAAACAAATAAAGCAATTATTTCAAGTTAATATTAATATGTATAATAGTTGTGGTGTTTAGTCTCATCTGGTTAATGAGAATAAAATAATCACAGGTACGGGGATTAGAAGAGCTAGAACCTTGTGATAACTGTTTCTTTAACAAGGAGGAGCGATGGGGAAACATCGTTTAAATAATCCTTTAATCAGTTATCACACATTTCCCACTCTTTCAATATTTGTTTTCTTTGACCAAAAATTATAGTATTTGAAGTACAACACAGCCAATGATGGTGATAATTAAATATTTACCAATATAAAAAAGTAATGTAGGTTTTTAACCATTTCTTTTACATGAAAAAGTTAATTTACAATTCTACTCTCACATTCAATAGTTGAATTTAAAAACATTATACTCATTTCAAGGTATCTACAATAAGCACTCCCGTGTCAACAAATTGTATCAAAAATTGCATGCTAGCAAATATTATAATTAACTTACCGATTATTCCAACTACAAGCTCTCGATTGGAAACATCCAATCCCACTAAAAGTGAATAGTCCATCACCGACTGAGTAGCCAGAAACTGTGTATCATTGTGTATTGCCTGCATCAATACAGTTTTCGAATGAGGCAATATGTATAAAGGATCATCGCATGTCACTGTAACAGAATAATAATATATTACATAGAGTTTGTTCGTCAAGAAATGTTAATTCCACATCTTGATTACAAATGAACAGAATTATAGATTATCAATAATTATCCTCGGGAACCTATCAATTTTATTTTGGAGGAAATGAGGTCAAAAGGAGACATATCAGATAAAAATAAGTTGTCTTGGTCTGGCGGGAAGCCGACTCAAAAACCAACAGGAAGCTAGATCAGATCGAACATTTGCATTTTAACCGTTTACTGCTATGAACTGACAAGCAACACATGAACTGTTTCAACTTTATATCCACATTTAAAGAACTAAACTTGTAGGTTTCGTAAGTATGTTTATGTACTAAGCCAGGAATAAAAAACAAAATTTTACTGCTTTCAAACAAAAGAAAAATATTAAAACTCATTATTGGCACAAAAAGTATATTTTTAATGTGAGTACCCCTGTCATTTTTATTTTGTATACTGTCCAGGGCTAACGATTTAAAGATATCGATCAAGGGCGATAAAGATGAATCATAAAATAAATGAATAAACATCTTTGTTCCGAAATTTAAGTTAAATTACCACTAAAATATAATAAATATGTCATTATAAACTTGTTATAAAAATACTTACTATTCATTAAATTTTCATCTAGCAGAACTGTTTCTCTATGAGAGCCTAGAGTAGTGTCCACTAACCTGTTCCTCATTGAACCTTTCAAGTCAAATTTATTTTCAACGACTCTACCGTGAAACAGATGTTCCATAACAAGCAAACTCGATCTATAATAAATAACAAAATACAAATTATTATTTATTGGATTATACAAACGTTAGGTGAAATGTTAACAAAGAATTTCAACTGTTCTTAATAAAAGCATTTTACCTAAAAGTTGTGTTTGTTGTTTCACTTTTGCATGTGATACGATAAACCCCAAGAATCTTTCCCAAAAGAGTGGGAGTTTTAGTTTTGACGCAGGCTTCCATATATGTAAAATATTGAGGAGCAAAATCACCGAACAGTTGCGTTTCCATCTTTGTCATTTCTTTTAGTACAAATCTATCATCTATAAGGACAAAATAAAAGTTTGCTAGTTACATGTAAAGTTAATTATTAATAATCATATATAATAAACAAATATTTATAGACTTATGAATTTCACCCTAATTTTATTTTTCATTGTGAACACAAGTCAAAAATTGGAATATTACGAAAAAAGTAGGAATAGATGAAATGTTTAGATTTTTTTTAATGCTGCTTTAAAAAAATTTGGATTATATCTTTAGAGCGATATATTTAAAAAAAAACAAGAAAGTTCCACATTAAATGTTTTAACTGGCCTATATCCCAGATTATTGAAATGTACATTGTTTTTTAAACACAAATAACAGCATTGATATGAGTTGAAATAATGATTCAACAAAATCAGATTGTTGGAATTTATTCCTGTTTTGATTTAACACACAGGCAACTTTTTCTTATAAAATTTCAACTAATGTTAGGATTTTTTGATTGTACAATAATTATCTTAAGTTGGATTTTTTATATTAACTCCTGTTTTGACATAATGCAAAGATAGCGCATAATCCAAAGTTGGATTTCCCAAATTCAACTCTATTTTCATTTCTATCATCATTCCAATTCAGGTGAACCTTTGTGGAAAATGGATTTTTTGAGAGTCATTTATTTATTCAGGTATTTTAACCACCAACATATTTCTTACAAGCATATAGTGTCAGTCAGCCAAGGTGAGCAAAACCTAATTGTTTAATTATAAAATATTACTGTACCTTTTGTCTTGTTGAAATTGGAACCAGACTTTCCACCCGAAGCAGCCCAGGCTACACATCTCGACAAAGATCTTATATAACCTTCTTCACCTTCGGGTATAACAAGAGATCTTAAACGGCTGAAGTCTTCTGGAAAAAATACCTTCACCCTGAAGTTAGCGGTAGGATCACTAAAGGAAACCTGTTTAAAAATATCTCAGCTGTTATACTAAGTAAATTTATAATAATTAACACGTAGATACAGTTTATTCCACTCTAAAAATTGACCTCAATGTAGGGAGACTGGCTTTTAGTTGATTTCCCTTCTTTGGTTTCATCCTCTATGAAAGCATCCGACGGTGATGAGCTGTATGAAGAAACTTCACCCGGTTTCAATTTCTCGTTTCTAAAAGTTGAAAAATGTTAGTAAATATATCCGCAAATTAAAAATTCATTATATCATTATATATATTTGTTTATAAACTTACGAAGCCATGGAAGGAGACCTACGGAAAGACAGTACTCCACTCCGGCTGCTCAGACTCCCTGAATCGGATGAATCTTTAGTCACATCCAGCAGGCTTTTCTTTTTAGTCAGGGGACTAAGATACAAAACATAAAATGGATTGTAATAGCTTAACCGTTTGACTGCTCTCTGGAGTATTTAAGCAGGGTGGCCAGTTTGATGCTAAGCCCTACTTTAAAAGGCCCAGTGAACAGCGTTCCACTGTGTTAAACACTACTTCGTTAAGGCTCCAACTTTAAACAGGCCCGCTAGTGACACCATGCGAATATATTCTGAAGCTTTTGGTTTACCCTCGCCTTGTTTGAATTCATCAACTCATGCACAGAGTATGAAGGGTCAACCAACCCCACTACGCTATCTCATATAACCCCTTGGAAAATTCTCATATTTGAGTGTTTAGATTGATATTTGCGGTCATTTCTTTAAATGATAAATGAAGTTTGACATATGCTGCCAGGAAGTAATTTAGTAGTTCCAGTTAGGTAGTAGGAAAATTATTATAATGATAAAGACCGACTGCATCGGGTTACTCTAGAAATAAAAAATACACTGATTGTAGAATCTTCATCGCAAAGCTGATTCAAAAATTGTATATGAGAAGCCGTTTAAAGTGCTTAGCACAGTGGGACGGTATTCCAAGCCTGCCTGGCTTTTGATTTCAAATTTGAATCCCAGTCTTGCCACTATTTTTTTTCAACTAATATTGCAAACCAAAACTAATGGATTTCTGGTTTTGAAAAATAAAAAATCAACAGTAGCACTAAACAAATTATTAGTCAGGGTTGAAAGAAAACAACTCCCCAACTATTACATTTTTTTAATATGTTATATCTATTTTCAGCTGTTGTGCCAACCTGTTCATGGACAATATTAAGTTTACCTATATTCTGATATATCAAGGCAAACAGTATAATTTAATATAATAACGTAACCTATACTCTGTCTTATAATTCTTACAAATGCAAATGTTAAAATGTAATATAATAATACTCTATATGATTTAAATAATGTAAATATTGTACTACAGTAAAACCATAATATATCAATATCATGTTGTAATATAATATGAAAATGATTCATCTTAATAAAGAGTGAAGTATGACTAGTTCCCAGGCCCCCGCTAGAAGCACCCTGTCACTGCAACAAGGGAGGCCGAAACAAATAGTGTTCTGGTTGCCGCCTGGCTGTATATAGCCCTGAATCTGGGCTGACCAGCATTTAGTTCCAGTCAAGCCTCAGGACTAATACTCGCAGTAATAACCTAACCTTACCAGTTTTAGTCCTTTTTGACTTCGTCTCACTAAACCAAGTCCGGCGCTGTCAGACTCCACACCTTCCTAGTGGAATTCCCTGGCTTTGTCTTGCTAAAACTACCACTTCCTTGGACAACGACTTCTAGGGCACCACACCTTCATAGTGGCCGTTCAGTTGACTCTTTCTGGTTCACATTCACCCTTGGGGATAGCTTTCGCCTAACCTGATTCCGAGTGTGAACACGTGGGATTCCAAGACCATGTAAAATCCCCAGATCCTAACTTATACCAACCTCGTCTCCTTGACACATTGCACTGTTGGCCACACACACACACACCTATCAAAACAAAATGGAGTCAGATAGATAAAAGATGACCAGGGACCTCGAGACTTCCCTCATGACATATCAAAAGTGGTGACAGCCCAAGATCAACTTTATGCTTCTATAAGTGAAAATAACAACATCTAACACAAAACAAAATTTAATAAGTTAGATTTTGTTCTAAACATGGTGTATTCTAATATCTAACTAACTAAAATTAAACATTTAGGACATATTTGTTATGAATTCCATGAACTTTTTGTATGATATAACCCAGCTGACTGAAATCTTACGTATTGTGTATAACATATTCACCACAAATTATTGAATAAATATAAGATAAGTAGTGTATAATATCAAAATAAAGTATAATATTGATGTCTGTATAATATCAAATTAAAGTATAATCTTAGTATTATTTCTGAAATATAAATACCTGGAAGGTTGTTGATCTGGAACTTTAGTCCTCAGCTGTTCAAAGGCGACCCTATAATCATGGGAACTGAGGGCATACGCAATAATTGAAGACGGTTCTCTCTCGTAAACAATGATAGGCATCAGATATCCCAGCGGTAAGGTGTAGTGCTCAGTCTGACCTAGGGGACTCTGTGGACAAATTATTATTATCATTGCGTAAATAAAAATTTAATAACTCAACAAGTATTTGCAATAAGTAATAAACCAATAACGTACTTGAACTGCAACATTGTTCGAGGAAATGGGAAGAAGCTGGGAAAGAATTGTCTTAACACTTTTCTTATCCGCTACGATGGCTTTGACCTCGGTAGTAACAAAAAGTGCACTATCCCCTAAGAAGAAAGATTTATTTACAATTCTGCGCAAACAACAAATTATTTAGTTACTGTCAAGATTGAACAGAGGGGCTCTTTTTCAAAAAAGGATAGGGAAATCGTCTTTCATCTGTCGTTACGTTCTACAATAGTAGACATAAAAATAGCCACATGTACCTCAAGTTTTTTTGGTCAATATTTTAGCTATTTACTGATTTTTTTAATTTATTAAAAAATGCAATTTCCAGTTACCAGTAAATTGGCAACAATACTTTATTTTAACAAATAAAATAAAGTACTTTTTATCAGTACCAGAACACACCAAATAGTTTTTCTAACAAACATTTAATTAATGAGGGCACTGAGAACACAAGTTGAGGACCCTGCGTGGCCCGAGTACCTTTCGTAGATATTTTTTCTTCTACTGCATTTTCCTGCGAGAAAAAAAACTAAAAAATATATACAATATTATCTTTTGGACAAAATTTTATTTTTTATACCATCTCAGTCGCTGAAAAACACTTTTTTTTTTTTTTAATAGAAAATACATTGACAAATGAAAAATTATTAAAATCAGAATGGACAGTATTGAACATTTTGGTCATTGGCTCTCAAAACTTTACACTTAGAATTTCATTTCCATTTTTTAAGAGGTCGCATAGTGTCTCATAGAGAAACCACCTATCAGCCTCCGTGCCCACTATTATTTATTCCTGACTCTGCCAGTAGATTTTTTTTTATAGTGGCTTCTGTACCAAAACAAAAATTGACAATTTCATTTCCCTCACTGCCATTAAAGATAGGAATAGAATCAAACTATAAATCTTAAACAGCTTCTCCACTGTGACTTTAAAAGCCAGAGATAAGTGGCTTAGTTAGTATGAGATACAAGACCGACTTTTTTTATTTTTCCCGCTAATAGTTTTGATCCAAAGCATATGTAACATTGGCCCTGGGATGATGTTGAAATATACCTTCTTTTTTTTTGTCACGGAAAGGCGCCTTAAAGACCACGCGAATATCATTACTTTCGGTTCTTTTCTTGTTTTTATTTTTCCTTTCCTTTCATTTTCCCCTTATTATCTCTGCGTGCTTTTGTTTTCTTTCTTATGTCTACGCGACTCCCTTTTTTCGATTTTTTCTTTCCCACAAGAACCTTGATTTCCCTCAGTCTTTTCCTATATCTTTCTCTGTCCTGACAATCCTGGTCCGTTTTTCCTAGTCTTTCAATTTCTTCCTTCATCTGCTTAGTGTATCCCCTTGAGCTTTTGTATCCTCGGATTTTCTGGAATATTTAAATATACCTGGAAATATACCTTTATCATTTATAATCGATTAATTACTGTTGATGGAACATATTTCCCTGAAGCTATTTTGAAATTAGAGCCTCGATGAAATGCACAGCTTCTTACTTCTCGCTAACAAGTGAAAATTGTAAAATGATTACCATCATCGACTTCTGCAACTTCGACGTCAACAATGTCACTGGGGAACTTAGTGTCGTTCAGTTCAGAACCAATGTCTTCTGCTATGTACTCTCCAAGTTCTCCGTGTTTTTCTGGCACACCATCAGCTATCTATTACAAAAGATTTATTCAGTTTACAATCGGCTAAGAAACCCGGTGAAAAATATCATATTATTTAATATTTGTTATTTTTAAATGAAGAAATTTATGAATTTAATAAAACAATTATATTTTTGGTTGAAATTCTGCCATTTAATAGTTACCACTTCGATAAAGTCATTGAGTGTATTCTGGGAAGATCTGCTGTCCAAAGACTTCCTTTTGTCATCTTTCTTTTTCGATTGGCTAGCCTCAGCACTGAGGAGTTTCGAATTCCAATCGTCTATTACCTCGGCAAAGCACCTTCTTAACATGACCAACATATCATCCAAACACCAGATAGCTTCAACTGCAACATATAAACATTCAGTTTTGAGTATCTGTTTATTGTACAAATACTGTAGTGATATTTTTGGTGTCATAAATTATGGGCTAATTTAAATAGATAAGGAGTTTTATCTGAGGCACTATTTCACCGTGAATTTTAAAAAGTGATTATGTCATGGAGCGTGGAAAAAAGCAGTGACAATGTTTAATGTTAGCCGAGTTTGGGTGAGGAGGCGGTTGTTATTTGGCAGCGGCAAGCAGCAAAAAAGTTAGTTGTAAGAATCATGGATTGTTAACCATCAATTGTGAGAGGTAGTCCTGATGTTGAAGAGGTAAAGGTTTTTAATAAATAAAACTCGAGCAAATACAGCCTAGTAATTCAATGGAACCAAAGTGAGGTTTCAAACAAGAAGTAGGCAAGCAAATAATATAAAAATTAATTAAATGCCCTTTTTAAAAGTCTAGTTAAAACTTAAATGTAGTTATATATATTTTTTTAAATATCTAAATCATTATAATTAGTAGCAAATGGCAATATATCGTTAAAAGCTTCAAAGTGAAGTACATTTTGTAAACCTACATTTTTTGTAGAAGGAAGTTATATGTAAAACATTATTCATAAAGAAATGTGATTATTAATTTATTCTAAACTGTCTTTTGTTATGCGATATAGCCTGAGACCATTAGACGAAAGCTATTTAGAGTCAAATTAATCATAATCAGTGAACGAAGTATAATTGCCAGGGACTATGAAACATGTTTGATTCACATTACATTAAAACCTTTATGTTTTAACTCGTGTTTAGGTAGGTGTGTTGTTCTTGTCTTTTGAGATTCTCATGTTCAAATTAGATAGTTGAAATTTCACATAAACGTACCATTTGACACAAGGAAGACTTTTATTAAATTTTTAAAAGAGTTTCAGATGTAACTTTACAAAAAATGACTTAATGATCTTAACAAACAAACCTGATAACTTTTCATCTAAAGAAGATATCAAATTCAGCTGTGCTCCTATGTCTTTAATACGAGTTTTAAATGATACTTGATCTCGTTGCGATTTCACTTGCAAATCACTGTTAGTAGCGGCATTAGAGAAAGCTAAAAATTTAAATACCAAAAGATTAAAAAAATATGGATTCAAAACATTAACTATACATTTAATAAAAACAGAACTTACCTTCAGGAGCCAAAGACATGATTTTTGTTGAGACAGCACTGAAGAACTGTGTGATCATCAGATGGTACGTTTTCATTTCCTCTTCGATCTCATTTTTCCTTTCGTCCAACGGCTTACGTTCTGTTTTCAACACTTTGGGCGGAAACCATATCTCCCAAACAGATATTTTTGAATATCTAAAAATAAATAACAAAAACTGAGGAAATTATTAATTTATAGCATTTGTATTCTAGTTAGGTTCACATGTTAGTCTAATATTGGATAAGTATCTGAAGTTTGTATGGTTAGTAGTGGAGCGGCTAGTTCACATGCCTCAATTTGAAGGGCTGCTTGGTCTCTTCTACCGACATGACCTTCTTATACAGAGCAGACCAGTTGAGGTTTTGACAGTATATACAGACCCGTGATGAGGGGAAGGAGCCCTTGAAAATTGAGAGATGGCATCTGTTCCACTATGTATTAAACTATATATTAAGATTTATGAATAATAAAATTGAAAAAAAAAACATGATAATACAAAGAAGGGATAATTTCGCCTTATTATTTTTACATTTTAAATTTATAACAGAAAAAGCAATTACCTGAATGATGCAAGTGTGTTATTCAAACCGAAATACTGGACACATTCTTGGTGGAGAGAATGGTTACAGCTATCTTTGGCTCTCAACGTATACATATCCCCATGAAAACAAAGTTCCAAATATTTAGCGAAGGAAAGTGCCCAAGTCGCTGGAGACATGCACCTTATATTAGTGACCTGTAACATAATTAAAAATTTATATTAAACAATATTTAAAAAAAACTGAAGATTGGACGGCTTTATAAATGTAGGTTTTATCAGCAAATCTCATTTCTTTTCAGCTGTTGTGTAATTGTGGAAATTGTAAAAGCGGGAAGAGTTTGTGCATTATGGTTAGGATGTCTGGTTTTTTTTATGGAATACAGGTTTTTTACGGTGGAATATATGGTTTTTCCCTTGAATCTGGTCATTTCATCAATTCATTGAATCACCATTCATAAACATTATTGAACCCTAGACCAACATTTGTAGTTAAATTTTGAGAATTTCTAATGTTTAATTGTAATTTTTAGGGATTTGTTGTTTCTTTCAAAACCTGAAACCGTTATGTTTTCACCAGATTGCCTATTTGTTACAGTCTTTATGAGCCCCCCCAGTTGAAGCTAAAATGGCATGGAAGCCCCTTTTAACATTGGCAACATAACGATGAAAACATATCAATAAATAATAGATTACATGGTAATAAGAAAACAACAAAATTTTCTATAATTTTGAGTGGGTATATTAAATACAAAATCTCGACAAGCTGATACGCAATATGATTTTCTTTTTTTAATTTAAGGTACTAAGGGATAATGCAAAGTGAGTTTGTTTCCTAGTCGGTTGGGATGTGAAAGAGCTGCCTTAGAAGGACGGAGGTCAAGGGCTCTGTTTCAATAAGGCAAAATATTTCTCTTACTTACATTGTGGCAAAGGCACACAATATCTAACACAGCATTGTTGACTAGTAATACAAATAATTAAAGTTGTTAAGTTGAATCAAACCATGTTACACTCACTACGGGGCAAGTGGGGCACCAATTCCACATCAAGATCTTGGCAGAAGGAAGAGGACTTTCGAGGTTCCTCACTTTAATATTGAGAGCACCGTGAGAATGCACAAACCTCCTTGTATGCGCTGACATCGGGACGTCACATGAAGCTGAAGTGCAGTCAAATCTAAAGCAGTACCTCTCTAAAAATGCACCTAGGGCGATATCATTCCTTCCGTAAAATTCCATTTCCACTATCCTTCAAAATAAAATAAATACAAGACTTTTTCATAAATGATAATATGTTTTTAAATTTTATTTTTTTGTGAATAAATTAACAATAATAACAAACAAAATATAGTAATGATTACTTTGTCTGCAAATGTCACTTTTGAAATTATAATGGCAAATAAATTTGGCTCTTTAATGTTTGGAAGGAATTGACTTATAAGAATCATCATACTTCCCTTCCCCCCAAAAAAAATGAATGCAAACTTCACCATACCAGATACTAGGGTATTGTTATAGAAATGAAACTAATTAATGATTTATTGGCAACATAATTGCTACTTAAGATCTTAATTACTTATTACTACTTAATTATATAATATATTACTTATGTGTTGAGCTGGAAACTGACTTGTAGTGATCAGGTCACTGGAGTCAGGAATGTTTCTTAGTATTTACAATGTGCATAAGTGTACATACGTACATTATCATAGTGTGGTTACATAATGAAAAGGGGCATATTGTCAAGAGATCCGGACAACAACAGATAATTACCATGTTTTAAGTTAATAGAAAGTTATACCTACGATGGATTTACACAAAACTCCGGTGACACACACGAAACAGGTGAATAGCTCGATAAAAGCACGGAAAGGCGCTGATGATTCTCAGGATCTAGAACATCTTTCGGCCCTGAATATACACACGGTTGTTTAACAATGGGAGTTTCATAAGGCACAATCGGAAGACGTCCTCCAGCAGCTCGATAATGCGCCAGCATCCCTTGCATCTTGTCTGATTCTAATGGCTGAATCAATTTAGAAACCACAAATTCATGAACTTCCTTTAACTAAAAAAAGAATTATTCTTAAATTAACTTGCAATAATAATTTTTCTAAATAATAAAAGTTGAAATGAGAAAGGTACCTTTACAGATTCTAGTCTTTTCATAAATGGTGCAGAGTCATTGAAAGAAATACATTTTGGCTTGACAGGTTCATCACAGAATTGAGGTGACCAATATATTTTCCTTCCGAAGTACATCCTCAAAGGACAATTTCGACCATTTTCTGTTTCAAGATATGGGAGTTGAAACTGTAAAACAGATCGATATAAAGGAAAATATGTGTAATAATAACATTGTTTTGGATGAGACAAACACAATAATTTACCTTTAAAAATGGCGATATACTTAAAATATTTTCTTCGAGTGCTTTCCTGAATCTGTTACCGAGAGGTAATTCCGAAACTGAAAGTTCTTGTTGATTTAAAACCTTATCAGAGATGGTTTCATCTTCCGGATCAATCTGCGATCTCAGGGGATCGCTACAATCGCTGACAGCCTCTGATGACACAGGCTTGCTATTTACGAGCTCTTCTGAATTTCTTTTGTCTAATCTATAATTAATGGATTATTACAAAAACATTTAAAATGTAAAAAAACTTTCATCATCTAATAAGATAAAAATAAGCTTTACTCTTAGATGGCCCCACAAGAATGACACAAAAGATTAGATGAGCCAAATAACAAAAATTATCATAAATATGAAAAGACAATATAGTAATGTAACTAAAAATTAAAATATAAAAGAAAAATACATATAATAGATAATATCAGAATAATAAGCAGAGGTAAATGAAAATTAACTGCAGGGTTTAAACTATTAATTGTTGGTGAAATTCGCTACCAACATCAGTAGAGGATATATAAGGGGGAACTTAAGAAGGCAGGATTTAAATTTGAAAAGGAAGGGGATCAACAGACATTTGGAGGAATAGAGCTCCAGGAAATTAAGAGACTCTAACAAGGAAAAACTGGTCAAAGGAAGCAGACGGAGTGGATAGAGAATTTAAATAATTTTAGACGCAATAAGTATGTTGGGTTTTTGGTAGTAAAGGAAGGATCGAAAGTAATATTCAGGCAGATATTAACAGCTACTCCAACATGCAAGTTATCATCACAACTTTTATAGACATTTTGACAGTATCAAATTTTTGTTTCAAGTCCAGATCATGATAAATCATATTTCTAATTCGTCTACAGTAAAAGGTGAAATTAATAATGGCAATATAAAACAAATATGTTTTAAAAATCTATCTTTACAAAAAATAATCCTCAGTTAAAAGACTTATAATTGTAAAGATAGTTAAACATTGTCAACAAACCTAACTCTATTTCGAGGCTTCCCTTGAGATTTAAATTCACTTTCGGAATCCTCAAAAACATTACCAGAAGGGCTCGGAGGTTGAGCTTCAGCATCCATATGATAAGACAACTCTAAATGAGAATTATACAAAGCGAAAATGTACTGTTTAGTTGCTCTTTTAAGCTTGGCTAGTTCATGACCGGAAGCTCCTCTCAATAGTATTGTACAGCCAAGATGAGGAGCTGGGCAACCTTCAAACCGCATAAGTGTCTTCTTATTTCCTTCGAAAACAAAAATAAAAATTACAATCTTAACATTACACTAAACTTGCATCGTAAAAAAGTTTAGAAATCATCTACTTTAACCGTGTGGATCTAGGGTAATGTGGTGTGCCTTATGAAAATATAATGGTACATATACAAAAGATACAGAGGGGTACTGGGATATCCTAAAAAACATAGGTGAAAAGAGAACAGTCCCATCTCACCCTGAGGAACTACTTAAGATTGACAAATACAGAAAATATATGCAATCTCATTTAATACAATATTATCATTTGATTACCATAATAATCGTTATTGAAATTCAAACTAAACAGAACAAAGTGTAGATTATATAAAAAAGTACCTGAGTCAGTGATATATGAAGATATGGAAAAGAGGCTTGCTGTTCCTAATTTAGGACTTCTCAATTGCGGATCAACCGAAGAAATAATGTCTGCACCCGTGACCCGGGCGACTCTTTCAAGAACAGATGGTTTGAGGTTAAGTACAAGAGTGATCCCATGGGAGAGCAAGGATTCTTGGGCTAAACGAGATACGCTCTTCCCAACAAGAACCAAATTCGGACCTAGCCCTAATATTTTTGCCACAGTACGATCTACGTACTCTTGCTCCTGTAAAAAAGTAATAATAAATAATTTAAAATATAGTAATTTCAATTCATAAATTAAAATAATATACATTAAAAAAATATAATATTAATAAATTATAACAGATATGTAATTATTATCAATCAGCGCCTTTAAAGAAAAAATTATATATATTTTTTTATCAATGGCTCTATTGATATAGCTGAAAAATGTCTTCTAAATCAGTTATTCGTCACATTATTATCCTGTTGCTTCAAGCCACCTGACGTAAGCACAACTGGCTCTCTGAGATCCCAGTGGATATAATAGGTTATTGGGATGCAGTAAGGATAAAGAAGGGGTGGATAGGATCTGTGAGCAGGATGCCTTCTTAATGCAGGGGTTGGAGAAATCAAGAGCTCATGTGGCCAGCGTCAATAGGTCCCTGAAATAGTCTTGTCCTCACCAGGACTGTGAAGATTACTGATCCTAACACATTTACCACTACTCCAAAAATGTTAAACATATAATAATAAAACACTGTTGTCTGTTAGAGTTTCATCTACAAATCAAACTTTATTTGATATAGATCGTGGTTGCCAGTTTTTAATAAAAATGCAATACAACTACATACGTGGGAAGGTACACGGTTTACCTTTCGACAGCTATACAGTCATCTTCAGTTGCTAAAAAATGGACCAATACCGACTAATTTAAGTACAAATATCCATATCCATCCTAGACTAAGGAGACGGCAGTCAACATAATAGTACTTAAAATACAAATGATTTTATATGCCGAGTTATAGGTATGACATTTTAACTTTAACTTAAATTTGTAATGTTCTATTTTAATATTCATACTGTATTTGAATTTTAATGGGTATAATAATTCGGTTCACTTCTGTTCTATATGCTTCTTCTCTGCTAATATTTAGTACCTGATGGTGACGGCTTTATTACAATGAACCGAGGGCAGACAGCTGTGTTTTTATCAAGGTAAATATTAAAAATCACAAAAATTATTTCCTGTTCATACAAAAACATTCATGTGTGATAGATATATACCTGCATTATGACTGGTTCCAGCGATAAGTACTTCCCTTCAACCCTCTGATACATGATCGCCGAGTCTAGAAGAAGTATTCTGGGGCTAATGATTTTAGTAGGCATTGCTCTGTGAGCGACATTTTTGGAACAAACGATACCATTTATTATACAACACTCACTTCGCTCGCCCCCAGGAACTTTTTTCACTTGTACATACCTAAAAAAAAAAAAAAACCACAACACTAAACTATTTTTCAAAACATATATTGTTGTCAAATTAATTTATCAGGACATTTGAATTTAAAAAAGAACGGCAAATGGCCAGTGGAAAGAGTGGGGAATATGAAAATTGGAGGGAAAGTGATGGATCAGCTAGGAAGAGAGAAGGCAGTTGTGGTTATCCTGTGCTGGAGGAAGAATGTTTAGCGTTTTAGTTAAATTGGTTGAAAGCATGAGGCAATGTGTTGGTGTTTAAAGGAATGAACAATTTGTTTGAATAGCGAACAGGGATGTGGAAAAGCAGTCTTGGAAAGAAGAATTTAGTTCAGGAAGAAGGAATTGAGTGGATGGGACTGGATGTTGCTGAAAGCATGGCAAACCAAGTAGGACATTAGAAGCAAGAATGATGATGTATAAGAGATAGTGGATATGGCCATTGTGGAGTCTAATATAGAGGTGAATAATAAAATTATTGGGATATTGAAATTGTTGTGGTATTCAATTAAAATTAGTGTAAATTTTGTAAAATCTTGTATTTTTCCTTTAACCAGAGTTTTCTTTTATAATTAACAAAAACCATTGAAATCTCAGATAAATAGATAAAAATGTAATCAGATAGAAATTTAAAATAAATTAAATCATAATAATGTATTATTACGTTCTTTTAAAAGATAACGTAAAATTTTATTTTTAACTTTACTTTATTTTATTACTTTTTATTATTAGGTTCTATTAACAAAATTAATTCTGGCAAAAAGATGAATTTAATTTTACAAACATAAAAAAATAAACTTATATTAATTTTATAAATATTTGTCTATAAATTTGATTCCTTTTCTTCTTTAATTCTCTTCATTCTTTAAACAAAATTAATACTTCTTCTTTTCGTGCTATTTCTCTTCTGTTCTGCTTTAAATCAATAACCACTAACCAACAAAGTTTTTAAGTTTTTCTTACTCACAATCTCAAGCTAATAACATGTAACGGGCTGATCTCAAAACTAGATGAGTATAATGCTCTGTGTGTTTTCATTATCACAACAACAACTATACTATAAAAGTTTTTTCATGATCGCTAGACCCAGACACCTATACACCAGGCCGATACCATAACTAGATAGAGAATAACTCTGTGTGTGTTTTCATCATCACAACAACCAGAATACTCTTTTTGTTTTTTCTTCCACCCTCAATTGTTTTTGTTTGCCTTCTTGATTCAAGGTTGGATTAAATATTTATATACAAACTCCACAATATCTAATATCACAACAATATTACTATTAGGTTGGTGCGTATGAAATGTTGGATTTTCTTTAAATGTGAACGTTTGTCTCCCTGTTTTGTTATGCTTTTTTTTTTGACATAACCTGGTTTATAGTCGTACTGTCCATTGCCAGAGTTACATTTTAGCAAAGAAGATTTTCTCAAAAGTGTTCCCTTTTGTTATTTGCTTTGAATTTTGCACCAATATGAATTCAACCGATATTTGTGTAATTTTCTTATATGATTAAAAACTTGGTAATAATGCTGCAAAAGCTGCACGCAATATAAACCAGGCGTTTGGGGAGAATACTGTGAACGATCGAAAAGTGCAGCGTTGGTTTGAAAAATTTCGGTCTGGTGATTTTTCCCTGCAAAATGAACCGCGTGGAAGACCCGAAACGTTTGTGAAAAATGATGCTCTGAAAGCATTGGTGGAAACGAATCCAACTGTTTCTTCAAGGGAACTTGCTGCCAGAATGGAAGTTGACCATACAAAAATATTGCGACATCTTTCTGAAGTTGGCAAGGTGAAAAAAATGGATAAGTGGATACCGCACGAACTAACCGAGCGAAATAAGCTCGGTAATGATATCAGAGTTCATTGATTCTAAAGATCAGAATTTCTTCAAGACAGGCATCTATGCATTAAAATCTCGTTGGGAAAAGTGTATTAAAGTAAATGGAGCATATTTTGATTAAATAAACAGCTTTTGGAAAAAGATATGCAGTTTAATATATTCACTTAAGAATCCGACATTTCATTCACACAAACCTAACTAGCTATTACTACAATTTTCAATAGTACCATAAACAATTTTCATTGACATTATTTATGTCTAAGATTAGCTGGTATATGATTTTTTTTTCAAGAAGAAGACTAACACAGTATAAAATACAATAAGAAAAATGATGCAGTTATTAAGTACAGTTGATGTGCTTACAGTCGGATGTCCATGTCATCGGGTCTTGATACTTCCGGCCGGATGGTTTCAGCTGCTCCTCTATGTATCAACGGCGTCAGAACATCTGTCCAGTTCTGAGGGACGGCTTCCATATTGAGCAGTTGCCTGAAATAGCTGCTGCAGTGCTGCGTGAAGGCAGCTCTGTCAAAAAAAAACAACATTAATTTCATTAATAATACATTTTAAAGAATCAATTTCCTAAATTAAAGTAATAAAGCCAGAAGTAATCAGAAAAAGTCAACTCAGGGAAGAAGTTTAGAAGCACATAAAAAAATAAGTGATGATTCTAGAATTGCAATGTTATTTTTTAAACTCTATATGGTTAGACCAGTGGTTCTCTATAGTAATGGTTTGATTTTCCAAGGATGGGGTGATAAGGGGAGGTTCGAAGACACCGATTAAAAAATTGCAAAAGATAAATAGTCATAATAGTTACAAAAAAAATGGAACAAAATTTAGGTAAGTGCCAACCAGGAACAAATCGAATAGCACAAAAATTTATATAAGACTGAACAAATTGGTTTCGGTATCACCTGATAACATTAACTTTTGTGAAAGCCAACCAGCTCAAGCTAACCATTAGTTAAGCTAAAGAGGCTCTTAGGTTTTGGCCATAGTTAATCTTGACTTTTTGTAGTGTTGTTAGTCTTCCTATCCAAGTTATAACTTTTTAGAAATACAATTATGAATAAGTTTTTTTCTTGTTCCTGACAAATTTTACTGCATTGCAGAATTGAACTTGTGTCTCACGTGTTTTTTTTTTTTTTTTGTTACCTAATCACTCCTGAAAATCAAAACAAACAATTGGAAGTTGATGGCAGCTGAGCAGAATATCTCAAAATGGGCGATGAGCCAAAAAAGGTTAAAAACCATTGGTTTAAACTAAATGCGATAGTGGTATCTTGATGAAATTCAACGATCCTGTTTTTCTTCGATTTTTAAAACATCTTTGTTACAAGACATTTTTAGGTGAGAGATATACATTGTAAGTATAGAAAGAGTGATAGAATTTACTTGATAATATTGATAAACAATTTTTTGATATAAACAAGTGATAATATTACTTGATAAACAATTTTTTCTAAAGGAATTAATATGAAAAAAATTGGGGGATAACAAAGAAAGAAATATAAACGGAGGATGTTGGGCTAATAATGAATTCAAACAACTTTCAGCAATAGAAACAACCTCCTTCCATTGGCTTCCACAAACCTAATATCTACCAAGCGTTTAACCAAAGTTAAACATTTTTAATGAGGAACAAACAGCGATGTAGTTCTAGTGTTTATTAAAATTCTGCTTGGAAGTGAAGTCAAGTATTTTCCTACCCAATATTTCATATCTTACGTATTTTGAAACGATAGACCTACTTCAGAACATTGTACGCCTGTCTATCTTCGAGTTTCAGTGAGTTTTCCTGGACATTGAGCCAGTCCACTGCTGGAGGAACTTCACTTTCTGACGAATACGCTTCAGTGACAGCTTTCACGCCGCTTTCTCCGATTATATCAGACGTCGAAATCAGCTGAGAGTTACCTAAAATCGTTACATTAAACATTATATTCAATTAATTTTTTTATATGGTTTTTAATTATTTAATTCATGGATACGATTTGTAGTACCTGAAGATTTATCTTCTTGTTTTTGTGGTTTGCTAACATGAACTGTTTTCTGTTCGAGGTTGAGATCTAAATCAAATATTGAATTTGAAGTCTTAATGCTTGCTTCTGACGGGACATACTCAGACTCGGAATCTTAAATAAAAAACATGACAGGTGTAAATAACGAATAACGGAAATGATAGGATATTAAGGCACCTCCTCCTCCCAATCATTTACATTACAAAAATTAATGAACATGATTCAATTGAAAAGTTGATTTATACTTCTGGTTTCTACAAAAAGTCAACATTTTGCCTATCCAGGTATCAAATCTGGTCTAAAACAATAATACATATAATATAATAGTTAAGGCTTAACACATTAATACAAAAACACACAATATTATAAATCAATTCACAGACCTTAAGACAATTTTTTAAGAAAAAAATATATATATATTTAATTTAATCAGGTCTACTATAACTTCCATCGGTATTCTTTTTATTTTCCAGTGATACAAATGATAAATTTTTAATCCATGCCTTTTATTTCACTTAATTGGTTTAAAGTTAAAATAGTTTGTTTTAATTATTATATATTAGAAGCCAATTTTAAGTAATCTTTGACAAGTCAAATATACTTAATGATTATGTGACATATTTTCAAATTAAATTATTTCTAGGTAAGCAAAATGTTTCATAATATCGCAGACATATATAGCTCAGAAGATACCTGAATAGGTGAAACGTCAACTTGTTATTATGAATCTATTAATTGGAAACGAACTTGAGAGGCTTAAGGCCTTTCAATTGAAATATTCTTCAACCTGGTATTAGAATTTAGAATAGAATATTTACACTGAAAACATCTCTCCTAAAGAAAAAAAAAAAAAATTGAAATTAATAAATTCTAACTAAACATTTCGGTTCATAATTGTACAGACGAAATACAATTTATCGTTCCAATTAAAAATAAATCATACCAGCACTTGAATCATTTCTCCCATCCTCTTCGGGTGTTTCGTTAGGGATAATTCTGTAGAGCGAATTACTGTCTGAGAAGTGAGCCGTATCCAGGCTGACGCACTCAATATAGCCAGATTGTAACATCGCTTGGCCCAACACAACTCCCTGTATTCTGAAAGAAAGGATTTAAAATTAAGACAAAATTTTAGTAAGGATCCATGCATATATTCTAATATATAATTTACACAATAAAATTAATTAATTAATTGTCAAACATTGGTAGGGTAGAAAAAACAAGTTGGGAAGGCAATAAGCTATTTTAATAACCATTAAACAGGCTATAAAAGTAAATTATTACTCATAAAATAATCTAAACTGTTAAACAAAAGCATCTGGAATCACAACGTTATTAATCATCATTCAGGTACACATTGCAAATGGCTACTCTGAAAAAAATAAAAATAA
The DNA here is from genome assembly GCA_930367205.1 of Acanthosoma haemorrhoidale. Classification (NCBI taxonomy): domain Eukaryota; kingdom Metazoa; phylum Arthropoda; class Insecta; order Hemiptera; family Acanthosomatidae; genus Acanthosoma; species Acanthosoma haemorrhoidale. The sequence goes on along the minus strand of OV884013.1, from coordinate 119,420,570 downwards.
TGGAAATTTATGAATTTTCTTATGTTTTTTTGTTTGCTTTCAGCCTTAGGATCTCTAGGGGGTTGTAATTTTAATTACGAGATTTTTATGGTTTTTAATACAGTAGATTATTCTTAATTTATTATTTGTCTTTATTGTCTATAAACAAATGATATAAATGCATCAGCATGTAAAAGTTTCATGAGGTGTACAAGTCAATTCAAAGGCAAATAAATAATAAACGTTATATTAAAATATATATTTTTAGTTAGTTTTTTAGTAGTTTGTTAGTATATTTGAATTTCTTGGCTATTTCAATTGTTTATCATTAATCTAACGATAATGTTAAGACGACAATATACCATTTTGTTAAGTAAACATATTGTAAATAGACTGGAATTTCGTTTTAATTTGTGTATTGTTTTATTTGTCTATTTCTTTATTCTTCCATTTTAAATCATTTTATAACGTGACTAAGACCTCATGTGTATACTTTATAAATAAATTGTTGGTTGATAATTGTTATATCCAATGCCATTAGTAATCAAATTTTAGTGCCAAATGTAAATACACGAATTTAACAAATCCCATCTTTAAAGTTGATGATTGACACTAATTAATATTTTCTTAACATTAAAAATAAAAAGTAATGAAAATTCAACTACCTGCTAGCTGCTTTATTCTGATATACGAGCCAATCGACAAGCTGACTTGCTAGAAAACAATTAGCATATGTCCTCAATCTATAGCGGTGGGTTGAAATATTAAGGCCTCCGGAGATAACTGCTTCGTCTAAAATGCACCTCATGGAGCTTCGACCAGGATCTGACCTGAGAATAAAATAATATGCTGTAATAAAAGTCTTTGAGCATGCTAAGATACAAGAATGTATAGTATACGCTCTAACAAAAGTCGTCATTATAACATATCATCTATATATGTACAACAGTTAGTTTTTGCAAGCAGTATCCATTCGAAGCACGTGTTGTTTACAGATTTACACTAGGAAAATTTGTGTTAAGCTTCAGAAAATTTTGTTTGGAAAAGTACTTATCCAGAAGAAGAGTACTTTGATAGAGGTTAAATATATAATACTGGAGGCACTTAATCTTTATTGTCTGTTTGTATTGATTGATTACTTTTTGAGCACACCACATATTCATTCTTCAAAATGAATTTAAATATTACCATATACAACAGGTTGGCTTTCGCAATGACACGATGACGCAACCATGAGTATTCTTGATTTTAGCAAGAAATTTCAATCACCAGAAAATTTGCTAAAGGCATTGTTGAATAACTGCCACTGAGCAGAAATGAACAGAATACTCATTAGATCCTACACTGACGCAGTGATACCAACAGCAAGTTTCTTAATATACCTATAAGCAGCAGAAAATAATAGAGAATGTTTTGAAACCTGGAATTAGCAAATTTTTCTTCTTGGTAACCAAGGGATGGTTTCCTGCGTATAGTGCTGTCTTCCCTGTCCGGGGTGAGGCTGGAATTGCTGCCGTCTCGGGCAGGAGTAAAAAGCACAGGGTCCCCGAACTTGATCTGCAGATCTCCCTGAAGTGCTCTAAGATCTGCCGAGAGATGGCCCACCATGTCTGGAGATTGTAAATAAGAAAGAACAACTTTCCCACAATATGTACACACACGCAGGTCTCCTGTAAATAACATGATGATTACAAATACAACTAGTTATTATTTTAATAATTCATATTAAATATGGCAAACAAATAATGATATTTAATAGTGATGAATCATACCGTTACAGTTCATTATTTTACCAGGAATCTCTTGATTGCAACATCGAGAACAAAATATCTGACCACAAACCTGTAAGAATAATTCTATGAATTAGAAAATTTCAAAATAGGGCGATACTAGAATAAAAATATGAATACTACACTATACAACCCACCCTACAGTGATGCCTTCTTCTAAACGTTGTAAATTTTTCACCACAATCGTAACACTCTTTGCTAACAGAATCAGGCATCCAGTACTGCTTGAGATCAGTATCTTTATACGATTTTTTACCCTAAACAATAAATTGTTCGAGTTGAAAAAAGTATTTTTACTGAGAAAATATATTTTTTTAAATTTTATTTGAATACTTACAGCTTGTTTAATAGCTAATAAATTACTTATCCTCTTCATGACACTTTGTAGTCTTCTACCCTCGCTTAAATTAATTGGAATTCTATCTTCAAAGTCATTTTCTTCAATTTCTTCCTCTTCCGAACTTTTTTTAGACTCCTAAAGAAAAAGGACCATTGAAATAAAATATTAAAAATTACATTATAACTAATACTCTCATCTATATACCGTTGTAATAATTAGAAATCCCTTAAATTCAAAAGAAATTCTTCAAATTTTTCAGACCAAACCCGTGAGTCAAATATGTTAGTATTTCAACCAGATTAGATCACACGGTCCTGTGACCTTAAAAACTCAGTTTTTGTCACTTTTAAACTCTGTGCAATGAATTTTTGATTTAAACCGACCTGAATAGGTTCAATAATGATCAAATTCAAGAAATAGATCATCAATCTATCATCCCTAAGAGATAATGTTTATGGGTTTATATTATACTCGTTAATAAAACAATTTTTATTTTCAAAATTAATTTATTACTTTGTGTCTATTACTACTTTGTATAGTAATAAATCCGTGACCAGGGAACTGTTCTAGACCTGTGACCATCCCCAAAACACGATCATGGGCTTACACTTAGCTATTTAAATCATGGGAACAATATCACTTCTAATGATTATAAACAAAGACAGCACATATTTAAAATTAGATATATATAAAACTGATAGTAGGCAAACTGTCAGAAAATTTAAAACCTAAGGACTACATTCTACCCCTTTGAATATATTGACAGGGCTAGTGCTTGGTTAGGAATAAGTTAGTGAACAAGGACTTGGAGATCGGAAGATCCCGAGCACTGGCACCATATTCATTCATTCACTAATTATTATTGGTACTAGAGGGATAAACACTACAACTAAATTATTAATATGTCTACCTTAATCAGGAGGTATCACTGACTGGAAATGTTATGTTATATTATAGTATAATATTAACAATATTATAAGCAATATGGTCAGCAAACCAAATCAGGATAATTAATGGTCAATGTTCCTGAAATGGCACTTTTTATATCTATAAATTCAACTCATGTTGTAGGCGGTTTTAATCAGGCCAGAAATCTTTATAGCTCAATCAGATCACTTCATCACATTTTGATTAACGAACAAGTATTTCAATAATTTAGCCAGAATAGAGGTGAAATTTACTCTGGTCATTTTAGAGGAAAGTGAATGCAAGAACTAAAAAACACCTTTTTTTTTAACCACTGCATAATAAAACATATGATTAATAGTTTCGATTTGAGCGGTGGGATAATGAAGAGAAATTGTATAGAAATAATTTATGAACCATTAACATACTAATCAAGTGTGATTAATAATGCATGGGGATATTCAAGAAAAACCGATTTTAAAAATTGTAGTTACAATAAAAAACTGTGTTTAAAGATTTTTAAACTGATCATTAACAAATTTCTCCTGCTGAGGTATTGTGTCACTATAATTAAAATCCCTGAGAATAATCAGGAAAATGACAATTTAGATACTTCATATATTATTGTATTAATAAAATAAATTATATAAAAACAAATTTGACCCTTTGTGTAATACATCATATGTTATGACCTAGTAGGATCATTGCTAGATTATCATCACAATCTATGTTTAAGTTTTTGAGACCAGATTGACAACTTATTTACGCTAGAAGAATTGAACCTACGAACGTTTATGGTTTATAAGCAGGCAGGCTAACTTATGAGCTTCAATGGAACTTACAGTACTCTTATTGTCCCCATCTTGTTTATTTTCAGAAAACACTTCATTAGTAGCTGCATCTGCTCCGTTTTCATCGGTCTCTGAAAAATTAACAAGGTAAGATCACAGCTACTATTTATGAAACCTGATGTATTCATAAGTGACTTACGAGTCCTCAAGAAACCAAAAGCCCAGCGAGAAATCAAAGAACTGAAGCTTGATGATTCTTCTTCCTCAGGTGATAATGGTGCAAACTGTGTCAATTGGGTTTGACATTTGAAATTTTGATTCATAATTACCTTTCAGTTCACTAATGTTGATTGTTAATGTCTAATAAGGAAGCAATATTTAACATAATCAATAATGAACGGTAGTAAAATAAAACAAGATAAAGCTAATATACTACTAATATATAATATAAAATAATTAAATGGGGCCGAGCTATCTAAATGTGGGAATGTGAGCGATCTGTTGACAGTTGGATGTACACACACTGTTATCAGGCCCCTCCATTGTCAGTCGTAATCTCTTATCTGTTAAGGGAGGTTATCCAGTTAAATGGACTCCCGTATCAAACAGTACAGTCGAAAACTAACTATGTAATAGACTATTCATCCCTGTATTTTATGGTAAATATGTTCTATCATCTATTTTATCGATGGCACTTTCTCAAACCCTTACTGCACAGATAAAATAATACAATGACATTTCATCGGGGCTGTAATTTCTTTAAACAATTCGCTCATAATGTTCAAATTTCGCTGTTTACACAATAATAAACCTAAAGAGAAACAAGTTGCTTCAGAGCCGAGGAAAGACAGGCAAGGGAGCAGCTCTTTGAACTCGTTGAATCTTTTGGCCATAAATCGACAGGGTATGAATATATTTTTTAAATGCTTTAAAGGAAACAAGAGCTCAGCAAATCCATTAATTCGTAATAAGTTAGCCGATGATCAAAATTGTCCATGCAGCTGCGAAGATAATAATAATTCAAACGATGATAAAATTTGGGCATTTCCCAATGAAGTTGGGCAAAACGATAAATTTGCTACGGAGCCTCTAACTGAGAAGCTATTTCGTCTCTCGAAGTATGGCTGGTATTGGGGACCTCTTTCGAGGACGGAAACAGAAGAAAAACTTCATGAAGAACCTGATGGTGCCTTCTTGGTGCGTGATTCTTCTGCTCAAAAATATCTCCTTACGTTAAGTTTCAGGAGTCACTGCCAGACATTTCACACCCACATAGATCATGTCGGAGGGAAATTTAGCCTTCAGAGTGGTCCAGATTTCTATACTGTAGAAGATCTCATTAAATACTCTATGAGTCGTTCTGTCGGTTCAGAGTATGCATACGTCATGTACAACCCTGTTGATACTAATCTCATGATGTATGTGAAATTAACGAGGCCTGTATCCAGGTTTACCAAAGTTAGGCGCCTTCAGTACCTGTGTCGATTTGTTATCAGGCAGTACATAAGTGTCGACTTAATACCTCAACTTCCTCTCCCTCAGCCTATCATGGAATACATTGAAGAAAGGCAGTTTTGATGTAAGTTGGTCTTCGATGGCAATAATATTACTTGTATTTTTGTTTTAGTGATAGCTGCCATGTTTTGTTAAATATATTAGATCTATCTAACCAAGAAATTAGTGTGTAAATATATACCAGTGTGTAGATATATATATATATATAAAGGGGTGTGTGTAAGTCCCCCTACGATAACTAATTATTATATTTTAAGTAGATAAATATATTTTTTTTCTATTTATCGTTACAATATTATTCAAATGGCTTGCATAGATGTAACCCAATCACAAAAAAAATTTATGCTCAACTAATATATGTTATGTTAAGAGCCAATTAATTGAAAAAATTATTCAATTTATTCATTCTACCAAGAATTGGCCTAATTCTCCATTTATTCTAAATAAAGTTGCTCAATATATGTATAAATATATTTTATTAATGCAAAAGCAATTATTTGTTGTACTAGATGTTGGTGGGAGAAACCTCTTAACTTAAGATTAACCCCATTTTTCTGTCACATTTGATAACTTAAAAATTTAATTACATCTTTTTTAGGGAAGGGGGATTTTGTAACTTTTGTTGAGTGTGTATTAGTATCATTTGTTTTGTAATAATAAGCATTTTTTTTTTATTGTTTTATTCTGTTGTTATTGTAATTAACTTTACATAACTGAAAAATTGTTCCAATTACGCCTGTTGTCAAATTATAACTGTGAAACCCCTAGTTGAAAATACTGTTAATCCGCCACCAACTATTTCAATAAAACATTTATAACTATTATTTTCATGTTGTTTGTATTGAAAAATCCTTTCATCCTCGGCTAGTTGGGGTTCCTCGGGAGTTTCATTTTTGAGTTTGTATCTGACAGCAAACAGGAAGGTAGGTGGGAACTGATATAATTTACGCTTCATATTTGCTGAAAGAGATGCAAGCCACCAAAAATGGCCGTGGTTAATTGATAATCCATTCACTTCATTTGACATTTTTATGATAGTTGTATGGGTGTAAGTTTGTGTCTCGGGAATTTTGATTAAAGAACCTGATGAATTGCGCTTTACTAAAATTTTAATTGCACATTTATATTATCAGTTATTGATTTCTAGAGCAGTCCTTATAGTCACTGCAGAAATAATAGCATTAACAACCAGCATTTTGTGGTGTAAAGATTCTTCATCTACCGGTGCTTTTTCTTGAAGCAGCCCTCACCACTATGTTAATAGTGGAAATATTCTTTAGTTTAATTGCTCTTCTGATACATTTAAAGTAACCGATCACTATAAACGGGAGTACGACTTTCACTCCAGACTAGGCGTGAACTAATGTTTCCCTCTTCAACGCCACATGGCTCACTCTCATTGGCTAAAGGAGATTTCATGTGTTAGGAATTTTAAATTAATCAAAATTAAAAATAACAGGTGGTAAATTTTGGGAAATCAAAAATATATATCTATAAAGTATAAACCTGAAAGTATTTCTTTGTTACAAAATGTCACCACGTGGAGTCATTATATTGAGGATTTGATATAATTAGTAGGTTCATTTTCATAACTTTACAACCCTAGAGGTTAACATGTTCAAAGTAAGTTAGTTTTTATATTGTGTAATTATATATCAGGTTAAATTAATTAATATCATAATTGAAATATCACTATAATAGATTGTCTACAAGATATAGTACAAATAATTAAAAAAGGATCCTTTGATTAAGGCTATTCCCAGAAAAAGAGAAGAAGAAATCTAAAAAAAAAGGAGATGATGAACTAGCTTCACAGTATTTCTGAGTTAGTGTCTTCAATGTTCTTTGTTGCATTGTCCCATATTTATTATTTGCTGTTTATTATAATATTATTTATAATTATAATAATATTATTTATGAAGATTGACAACATCCAACTTATCAACATCCTCAGATTGCCGACCAGGAACATCCTTTTCATTCAATATCAAAATGTTATAATTAGGTTTTTTTATCAATGGTGTCATTATTTTTTTGAAATTGACAATGATAATACATTTTTAATGAAGATTTTCCTATTCCATTTTATTTTATATTATTAAATTAAAAGTTGTTATAATATTTGAAATTAAATAGGATCTTGAGAATCGAAAATTCTTATCTTTTAGTGAAGTAAAAATACCATCAAACCCTTGCACGATTTTCTTCTTTATCCACCATTTAACATTGTAGATTAGTTACTTTCACTTAATGCAGAGTATGGTAAAATTATTAACCGATAAAAAATCATTTTTCTGGTTTATTTTTTAGAAGACAAAAATTGTTAAGAGGCGTTATTTAGTAGATTTTGGGCAGACCTAAACATGTTGCCATTTTTGCTCATTTCAAGGTAAATATTACGTGGACATGGTTCAAAATTTGTGTTTTTTGAGTTATGTCACAATTACTCTAAGTAGGTACTGTGACAGTAGTAACTCAATGGACTGAATAAAAAAACGTTTATTTTATTAACTCCATTGAAAAATTATGTACATTCTACATAAATCCTACAATAATAACTAATAAAAATTCTAAGAGTACATTGGGTTATATTGTATTTATTAATAAACTGAACAATGATGTAATATTTTTATTAAACTAAACTTTATTTGTGCTCTATAATGAAATAAAACAATTTAATTAAAAAAAAAAGAAAAAAAAGCTTTATCCAAAACTAATAACAACATTGTTATTGACAATTTCACTGGTTTACTTGAAGCTTTATTTCCCGAGGTAGTATATAGACAGTTTGGGCGTAACAAACAAAAGCAAATACCCCTTTTTTTTTAACCAACAATTACATCGTCTTTAGACCAAACCTCAGGAAATATATTACCTACTTTTAGTAGCATCACATAAAATTACTTGTAGCGCTATCTGTTCCAGTTTATTCCCAAAATATTTCTAGCCTAAAACAGAAATAAAGAAAAACATTTTAATAATGAAAAAAAATATCATATTTACTTGTAAATAGTAGGTTCATAAATAATCGCAAGCAAAAATAATTTCAGTATTAAAAAAATGCTGTGAAATACGATGATCATTGAAAAGCCCCATCAATTATTAATCTCATATGCAAATAAATTGACATCCTAGTTGACGGCATTGATCGTGGGAAGAATGGAATGTAAAACTGGCCAAAGAACTGGTAAATAAAAGTACCGATAAAACAATATTAATTTATTAAAAGTAAATTAAGTTGTATCCTCGCAGTGAATACATTTTGGTACACATAGGCTGGGGTAGTCGGGATTACTTCAGTTAAATTTGTATATTTTGTGGATTTTTCTGCTGCTAAAAAAATGGTTCATGAACTGTTTATATACTGTTAACAAGCTTATTGTTTCTTATTGAATGTTGTCAATTAAATAATACTTGTCTAAAATAAACAGGTTTCGAGATATTCTAAGAGGAGTCTGGGAAACGGAAAATACTAGACAGTTAATTTGTTAATTTTAATTTTACAATAGTTTGCTAGTAGTAATAATCCTTTTGAATAAGTAATTTGAAACATTCTGTGATTTCCTACAACTGCGGTTGTCTTTTATTTATTTTTTTCTAACTCTAAACAATCTTGAGTATCAATCGATAACATTGAAAAGAGTTTTTCAGAATTTTGGGAATGTAAAAACCCACAGTTATATCACTAAACATAAACAATTTGTATCATTCCTGAAAACCTTTTTTTGGAATGATTAATTTTATTTTAGTGTGCGCAGTTTAATCTATTGCATTTCAGATAGTTTTGAGCATGTTTTAATAAAATCAGTTCAGTAGTTTTTGACATTCGAGTACCCTTTTTGGAGTGAAAACACTTACTGTGGTAAAAGTAGCAGTAGCAAAATCTTTTGCAAAAGTCCCTGCCGTTTCTGAAGTTCTTATGAGCCCCTCCAGTTGAACCGCATCGTCTACCCTCCTTCTGAGGAACTCCCAAGATTTCTGGTGATCTATGGAGGTGTCCGACAGCATGTACAACTCTGTTGTTTTATAGATACCAGCTAAAGCTAACCTTCTACCATACCAGCTCATCTAGAATATGTATGGGAATAAAATTAAATATAGAAGACAATAAAACATTAATAAATTAAAACTACAGGTTAAGATTAAACCTTACATCAATCGATCTGTCTCCGGCAAAGTAACAGATATCGTCGACTATTGTTAACAAATTAGCAAGTGCGATGGGAATGTTGGGCGGTAGAGTCATCAGCGCCAGGGCTTCAGGCCATTTTTCCTTATATGGTAATATCAACCTTAAGCGTGCTTCAACACCTCCTAAAATTACATTTTTTGAAGGCTTGTCCCTGTAAATATATAAGGAAATTATACTTGGTAAACCAATCGATCTTCAAATTTTTAGAGTTTTAAATATTTAAAAAAATTAGTTAAGCGTGCAGTATCACACAATTAGAGGTTTTGACGATCTTACTAATTACTCCCTCTCGATTGATTTCCTAAGTTTTGTTGAATTATTTTTACTAGCATACGCATTTCAAAAACAGTTTCTCGCACACGCCCCAATTTGTACTGCACTTAGGAATTTCTTAGCACGGCCACAGCTGTTTTATATACATATTTAAAAGAAAAATTGTCAAAGTCCGAACATATAATCCATATTTTTAATGAGCATGTTGAGATCTGTAATTTTATGCCCTACAAAATATACTAGTAATTTTGTCATTAAACAGAAATTAACTGATTAATGATACTTATTATTTTTCATAGTGTTAATTTTATTTTTAGCATCATCGGAGCATCAAATGGAACTACCACTACTCATCGGAGAAACTTCATCTCAGATGCCGGCGTCCTACTTTTCCTGCCTCTTTATTTTAGTTCAATACTCTGCTCTGTAGCTTAAAACTGGTAGATACGTTTGTTTGCACATGAGGCCGTTTTCGTCTTGACTTCAATCTTTCCTTTCTCAATTGGAAATATACATAGACAGCCTTATGTATTACGGTGCTAAATTCTTTATCGATTCTTCCATTTTCCTCAATGCAAACCGATATATATTCTAATGAGTTGACCCTTTCCAGGATCACTCCATTAAATGTAATTCGGGGCAAAATCGTTTCTTGGGTTCGTAGATACTACTAAAAATTTTGCTGTAAGACTACTTAAATATTATACATCTAAAAAAACTTTTAGATTTTTAATGACTTGTGTTAAATTAAATACAAAAATTATATATTTTTAATCGTGAAAACGAGGATCTTCTATTTGATGACTTACAAAATATAGAAAATGTTTTACAATGACCTAGAAGTTAATAAATTACGACCTACCAGGAGGCTGGTTTTATTATCAGAGCATAATGAAATTAACATGCACAATATCACGATTATTTGTAACAAGTTGTGAACACAGTTTAAATGATGTTTTTTTTGACTGCGTACTTACAGAATACGGGCATGGAGATACAAAGGCAAAAACATAAGTGTTTCTGATTTTTAAATGAAACCTAAAATTTGCAATAAAAAAGAAAATGGTCGACTGGAAGTATGCAAAAAAAAAATTATCCCTATGAGTATGAAATATACTATGATATTTTATGTGGTCATTTTTAATAAAAAAAAATTGAGTAAATTTTATGTGTTATTTTAAAACTTAAAATATAAGTTCCGGGCTCTATTCGTACCAACCAAGGAAAAACCACATAAGGCGACAGTCATTGAACATCTTGAAAGGAGGGGGGTAGGCTTCATTCATTGACAATGAGGCCCCGGCGGTGGTTAGGCCTGTTTAGTTGACGATAGCTAAGGACTCTGAAGGATCAAGCTATTACATTACACTGTTGTATTACATACAACATTTTTATATTACAATGTTCTATGTACCATCCAGGTAGTCTAGATAGCTATTATATGAGAACTAGAAACTGCAACTACACGATTGTAAATTATGTAAGTTGAATAACTTTTATTGAATTCAAATTAATTACTATTGCAAAGTTTTTAAGACATTTTTTTTAAAGAAATTTTATTTGCCACATATTGGAAATAAAAAAACATAATAATAAATTAAATTAAAAAAAGAACGTTAGTTATTTAAGCATTTGTGAAATATAACCCTCTTTTTAAAAAAACATACAATTTTAAGAAAATGGCCTTTTATTATTTAATATTATTGTATATATACAAAAAAATGCATACACAGTGACTTCTTTTTCATATTCCTTGGCAAGAGCTGCTAAAGAACTGACTAGTGTTTCATTTGATTTCTGGTAAAAGTATTCGACTAGTTCAACGCCTTCTCTCGGAAATAGACCATGTGATACACCAGGAAAGCCTAGCTGTTCAGCACCTATAACCATTCTAAATTTAAAAACATTTTAGAATAAATAAATGAAACAAAGTATTCTGATGCCAATAATTTAATTTATAAAAAACCAATGACATGTTATGAAGAACCAAAGGTGTACTTTTTCCATTATCGCAGAACAGCTGAGGTTAGGACACTTCAGCCTCTTAGCTGGTGGCCCTGGGTAATGGGAAAGTACTGCCAGAGGTTCTGTACACTGATTTTTCATTCTCATCTAGAAAAAATGTTGTTTGAAATTTTATTGTTATTTTTGAGAAATAAAAGTTTTATTTCAAATAGAATTCATCTGAGCGACCTTTCTTCACAAAATACTACTGAGGTATGTGAAATTATCAAATTCTGTTAGGGTGGTGTTATGTTTACAGCATTTAGAAATTGTGAATTTGGATAACTCTTTTGCTTAGTTAAGTCTTCAAGGTATTCTGCAAAAGTCTAAACAATAAATCCTCAAAAGGTTTATGGACTATGTTAGACATTGGTCAGTCCTGCAATAAAAAATGTTGGATGGATTCTTATAGAATTTTCAAATGGAAATATTTTTGAGAAGGCGATCTCTCTGCAGGCACCGTCTCTACCAACTACTGAGCTGAGCATTTGACAATATTGTAAGCATCAACAATTTTTAGATCCCTAAATAGAAAATGAAATTCCAAATTTATGGATCCACTTTCTGTTCTTTAGTCTCTTTAATCTAAATGGAAAATAGGGTTAGAACCGCTATAAACTAAGCCTACGATGGGTTCTGCACTGGATACCGGGCCACTGTGGAATGGGTGGTGACAGAGAGCAGATCAGCTCGTGAGAGAGGGTGCCGTTTCATTTCAGACAATCTCCGCACTTACTCAAGGAGAAGCTTAACAGACTTCTGATTGGTCAAAGGTAGAGCAGCAAACACAATGCAACCCTGACAATAATCCCAGATTCCTTGCAAGTGGTGATCTTCCGCCTGAGGACTGCCTACAACAGAACAAGGCCGTTATCCGAACCCTCTGCGATTGCAGACATGAGGAACATCCTTCAGAGCTGTGTGCTGCCGGAAAAGAGGAAGCTTGTCTGGCCCCAACTTACTGATCTTATGGCCAAGCTGTATTGTAGCGTGGCGAGCCATATGATTCCTGCTTTTGTCCCAAGAACTAATCACGCAAGAGAAGCTTGACGCGTTCAGTTTGTCGATGCTATAGATCTGAGTAGTACTGAACACTGGGATCCGGCTATAAAAGCAACTCATTTAGAGAAGATACCACCCATCCATGGCTTCAAGTATAGCTTAGAATTGTCGAAGTAATTTTATAGGTTATTGATTAATTAATGACCCATTTTTATTTTAAAAAACCAACAAGACCCTAAAAATAAAATCAAACCTGAACTTAAGGCAGCCTTTGACCAGCCGTGGATTTCCACAAAAGGTAATGAAGCATGGAGTATTTCTTTTTTTATTCCTATAGTTCTCTTTTCATCTTCACTTTCTTGTGAAAATTTTTCAATTTTCTCTTTGTTCTCTCTCTGATCTGTTCCAGTAGAAAATATTCTGTCATGCCTGATAGCTGAAAAATTTCATTTTTTAAAATAAATAAATTAATATAGAATGTATTATTGAAAATAATTTTAGCTCTGAAATCATTCCGAGTATATCTCTTCCTCGCATACCATTTAACCTTAGGCACTGTCTAAAAAGATCTTACTATCGTGTCCCTTTCCATCTAACTTACAGCCCCTTGGCGAGTCTCCTCTTTCCCATTTCTCGCTCACTCTCTGTTTCTAGTTTAACAATGTCCTTCAGATGTGATGAGTCTACATTTATTACCACCATATCCCAAATTAGCTTTTAAAATTGGAAAATGTAAATAAAGAATTTTCTTATTGCCATCAACTTTGAAATCTGACTGGAACGTCTTTATTATATTAGTGAACATTACTCAGTTTGTTAATTAGTTGTTAAACTACTAAATACTTAGAACTAGGTATTTCCCCTGAGTATAGAGACAGAATACAAAATTATATATCAACAAGTGCAAAATTTGAAACACTTGCCACTCGAAATATAACATCATATATGTATCATTAGGTAAAGTAATGAAGCCGCCTTCTTTCCGCTGTAAAAAAAGGCCATGTTTAGAGACTTCATTGATGGTTTACGACAGAGTTAATAAGTAATTTATAATTTAGGAAAACTAACAGCAGTAAAATTATTATCGCTTATTGTTACATAAGTATTTGACAGATATACATTTTGGTATATGGGAAAGATATGTATGCTGAATGATTTGAAAGTTAAAATTATTTTTGATCAAATATTTTTCATGTAAATGGTTTATAGGCTGGATGAAGATATTCGTATAACTAAAAGTTGAAATGTGGAAGTCGATATATAAATTTTTAATTAGGAAATTGAATACCTAGGATAGAATAAAGAATGTAATTGAAAACATAGACAGAGGTATTGGTGAGATTTGAATAATAGGACTTAACATTTTGTTTACTTGGCTATCCTGTTTGTAAGTGATGGCTTGTTTAATGAAAGCATTGTTAGTTTTGGGTCCATGAATTTTGATCTATCGTCCAGCCATTGAGGAAACTAATGTAAATATTTAACTTAATAAACTTTCAGCATAACAAGGCTGAGCGCAGTGTATGTTTTCTAGTCTTCGCTACTTACCAATGCATAATGCATCGTTTATTGACACAAATATACAATTACTTACTATGAGAATAAATTGAAAAATAAGTTATTTATGACAAAAAAAAAAAAATGTAATGACCCCCTTTTATCAATAGTTTATACAATCAAATTCAAGACAAGTGGTTCATCGACAAAACAGGATTTAGAATTTTTTAATAGCTTTAATTCTCTTCTGTCGAGTGCTCATATTTTCTATATCTTAAAATGTTATCTATAAATTATTCAAAGCATCATATCAAATGCAGATTGAATCAAACATATTAAGGATTAAATTTAATACTAATTATACATAGTTTTATAACTTTATTCAGGAAGTAATTACAATGAAACTTGCTTCATGAGATGGTACTATTTTTTTTTTTCTACTCTATTTCTGAGTAGCCAGAAACTATATCAATTGGTTTCTAAAAACATTAGGCTCTCTTAATTGGAATCAAGCGGAAGTATTTAGCTCAGCTGTCTTCCCTACCCTTCGGTTTATCAAAGAGTTCCAAACCAACTTATGCATATAATAAATCTCACTTAATCTAGACTACAAACAATTTTTATTTAATATGCTCATAATAGTAACCATCAAAATGCAGTAAAAAAACAAAAACAGTACAGCTTACATTGCTATTATCGAAGTTCTCAATCATCATAATTAACATAAGCAGGTTTTACTTTAAAGGGAGTTCATTGCTGAAATTGGCAAAAATTAACTAATATGCTAAGAAATGTAAACATTGAAGTTATAGCATGGGGCGAGGTTAATAAATAAGATGTTACACTTTGTTATCCTATTGGAATCAAATTGAGACCCATACGAACAGCAAATATTTATGGCTTCTCACACTACAACTTTGTGTCTTTTTAGTTTATGCCAGAATTGAAAATCAAATAACTACTTATAATGTGCAAATATCAATCTCTACCGACTCATATACGCAGCCGTAACAAATGTCTTTTTGTGATTTGAAAAACAATGATCACTAATAAAAACATTTAAATAGTGTACCCTATCAAAGAATCAACAATGAAAATTTATGTTTACCATTTACTTTGCATCAAGAAATAACTACAGCTAGGCTTATGTTACTTTCAGTGATGGATTTGATAACATTAAAAAATAATTTTGATGAAAAAATTGTATTTTACATTTTCACTTAGTATGTTATGTATTTATCCATGTTAAAAACAAAGCTTGCCATAATATTTTTTTTGCATTTTTGATCTTAAAATACAATTATCAGCTTAGTAATAAGAAGTTTTTACAAGGAGCCATTGCAAACAAAAAAGAGGCAAACAAACTGACTTAAAAAATTATATATTACATAATTGTAAGTAAGGACATTAACACATTAAAATTTTTTTTTTATACTAAGCATCTAGTTGTAGCTTACAAACAAGTAATGAAACTTACCCCCCCCCCCCCCCCCCGAACATTATTTAGCTGTTACAGAAATAAAGTTTGAAAAAATAATTCTATAATACATTTATAAAGATAAATTAATCACAATAAATTCTAACATCACATTATTCCATAACAATGTTAATTTTATTTTTATCCTTAACATATAACAGTAATTCTTGAAAAAGGAAGTAATTTCTAAAATATTTTGTTTAAGGTTTATTAATAATCCCACAAGTTTTGAATTGTGCACATAAACATATCTATGAATATATTCATAATAATGTAAAATTAAATAAACAGCATTATTTAGTACAAACAATATATACCTAGACTATTTCCAATATGGCCATTTCACAGTTATCTTCCTACGTTTCAATAAAGAATGTAACCTTTAAAACAGTTGTTTATTACAGCTATTCTTAACTACATACTTTCATTTTATACAATGGAGTTTTTTAAAGTTTTCCAAACATTCCTGGGTTCTGGTCCGAAGACTTTCCAATAAGTCAAATGTAACTAAGGCCAAGTTAAGTATTTCAACGTTTTTGCCCGTAAAAAGTCGAGGGATTTTGGATCCAGCAACAGTTACATCAACTTTATGATCTTCAGGCCCTTCCTCGTCGATTCCTGCTAGTTGAAGTTTGTAGTGGGCCATTGATAATGTTAATCCAATTTTAAGTGGTTCAAAGAAATCCTTCTCAAGATCTAGTATACAACCGCCAACACCTGAATTATTTTCTTTATCCCAGATGAAAAGAAAACGTAGAAGATTCAATGACGCTATAATCTGATCAGAAAGATCAATCAAGTCACTTTCAGCACCTTTAGGCAAATAACAAAATCTCTTCAAAAGATTTCTTAAATTTTGCCCAGTAAAATATTCCAAATCTATTTGATTTTTTTCATTTAGAGCTTTCAATACTAAATCTTTTGTTATTGGTATGATAAAACCAATGAAGTTGGGCGATTTTATTTTATTTTGAATATTTAATAATATTATAAATCTTCCCTGCGAATCAAATTTGAGTAAAAATGACTTGAATAAAACAACAGAAAGTAGCCTGTTAATTTTAATGCTAGAGTGAATCATGATCTCACATAAACCTTCTAATAACAGCCCGTAATTATCACCTTGAGCGTAGGTGAAGACTAAAGATAAATCCGCAATTCTCTCAAGAGCTGCTTGAAACAATTGTAGTCCTTTGAACTGAACTCCGCTGTGCGCTGTAGTTATCAATTCTGCAGCCAAAGTAGTTAACGTTTGAAAAACAAAAATTGGGTCAAAAACATGAGAAATTTGATCTAGGAACAACTTTTCATTGAAAATTAAATAATAAAGGACAGCTAATGAAATGTTGTCATGCTCTAAATCGGCTAAATTCACGTCTTTCTTTTTTCGACTATACGGTGTTACACTGCTTAAAAAATACATGAAATCAACTTTAAAGTTGGCGATTTCATCCAATAATTTTTCAGCGATTAAACGAAATTCTCCTTTTTGATTTATTATTTCTAAATTCATATATACCAATGGTCTCCCTAACAATTTTGTCAAAAATAATAGGAACCACTTATGTTTATCTTGAAGTTCCAAATCATCAGATGTATTCCAATTTGACACTTGGCCACTAAAACATCGAGAGAAATCTAGAATGCGATTGTAAACTTTTTTCAGTTTTTGTGAAGACTCACCATTGTCTATAAGGGCACATTCTTCTCCTTCGAGTTTAAAATCTTCACCATACTCGATGTGGTTGATGTATTCAATAATGGTCTGAAGAGACCACAGCAGGTAGTTTCCTTCTTCGATATTTAATCTAAACAGAGTTATCTCCATTGCTTTTAACATAACTACAAACAGTTCATGGTCAAGGTTCTTAGCATGATAGACGAACTCTAAAAACACTTCTTGGGCGTTAGCAACTTTTGCTATTTCATAAATGACATCTTCACAAGCGTAAAACAGATCTGGATTACTAATATAGGTCATCTGATTCAGATTTTTAATTGCATTTTCCATATAAGTTTCATAATCTTCAGCTTTTAAATTATATTTAAGGTCATTGAAATACTTTATATCTAACACACCAGGATTAGCAATCTCTGGATCACCCTCCATAACTGTGTCCTTATTTGAATTCATATTCATTTATTAACATAAAATTGACAAAGGTTCGTTACAAACTGTTGGATAAGTTGATGGCTCATGGAATAAACTTAATAGTATGCTTATAGCCTCTTTTCTAACTAATGCTTAAGCAAATTGTTAAAATTTCTCACCAGTGAATTCATTTTTATGTTTGTAAGCGCAAGCCCACTTCCTCATGTGACAATTTAAGTGCCTTGCCATATTATATCATGCATTAATCACAGCCTAATAATTAAATACTTATTAAGACAATTCAAATCTTAAATCATCCATTGCAACCATTGACAAGAGGAAGGTAACTGTAACCAGCTCAATAAGCATTAACCAACACATGTATTTAAATTCATTTTCATTTCAAGTTTGATTTGATTCTTTTTTAATTCATCACAAATAAACGTTGAATGTTTCGTTTTTTTCTATCAAAAGTCCTTCAGAAAAGTTCAATATGAAGTGGAGAGTCGAAAATAGTTGACTTAACCAATTAGTAAGTAAGAGAAGGTTACATCAGGTTTCGAGCTCACATTTTAAAACATTGCTGCACCTATTAAAATGTCTCATTCTGATGAATTCGTTTTTTCAGAAGAGGAATTTGTCTTTAATCTAAATTGGAATCGCTTGCAGATAACAAATTTTAATTTAAAATTAGAAAAAACGTGGCTGTCAAAGTTAGATAAAGATTGTTTTAGGTATCGTCTGAATATAAGGAGCAGTCGTACCTTAGAAGGAAAACATGGTTTTTTCGCACAAGTTAGCGTTTTTACAATTTAAATAATTTTATTGAGGTTTGTGGATCATGGAGACTTATTTAATTGTATTTTTAGCTTAACACTGATCGAGCAGATAACAGGAGAACTCCAGACCATTTTTGGGCTGTAAACCAGCCCATTTCACCTAAGGATTTTAACTTCACAAAAGCAAATCATAGAGAAATGATGTTTTCAATTAATAAACAAGGTCTTGTTACTCAGAGTGGTGGGTATTTTAATGGTTTAGCAATAATAATCCCAGCCTTTATCTTTGACGTACCGATCATTTCTTGTTGAGTTTTTGGCACTTTCTGATTGAAGCAGAACTGGTTGAGTCCAGACCTGGGAATGTTTTAAATAAAACTGTAGTTAATTAAGTTAGGGAAATAATTTTGAAACTTGTCATATTTCACATTTTTATAATTTAAAAGTATGCTTCAATAACTACCAGGTTTCAGTCCTCCTTCATTAACCTTTTTTCATAGCCACCACAACCCGTTCCATCTCTCTTCGGCCACAATGATTTATTGGTTACGACTTCGGGCCATCTAAGGATACACCTGATAGATGAATATCTGCAGCTCCGCTGTGTTACTTCACCATATTTCGCATTCCTGTAGGAAAGTTAATTGTTAGGAAGGCATTTTTTGCTTTCCATATGGAGTAAATTTCATTTTACAAGCAGCAATGTCTTCATCCTACTCTTCCTTATTGTACTGGCTAAGTGTATAAACTTGGTTTGCAATAAGGGTGAATTTCCTTGCTGGAAAAGTTTTTTCAGTTGCACTTATGTGTATTCCTTGGGGCTTTGAAGTTCTGATGATTAGTCCTTCATTTGGAATCCTTGAATGTCGCTGAAGGGATGCACTAGGAAGCATACATCGTCCTGCATACTCTACATCCCCTACCTTCCCGACAAGTTACTGTTCTTATTAGGTGATAGCTCTATTTGTCATCTTTTCCCAATATCAAATGAAAACGACATGTTAAATGTTATGTCTCTAGTATGAACCGATAATACATGAAAACCAGAACAGATAGATGGGCACATGGGTGACAACATAAGGGTTTTTGGTTTTGATAAAACCAACAAAGCCCTAATGCACCTTTTGGGCCAATCTGAGTTAGTACATTAATGGCATCATTTCTTTTAAAAAAATTTCTGATATCCCTAATATTTTTTGTGAAATAAAACAACTTTCTATATCTACTCAGCTTTATAAATTTACATCTGATCATTTTCAATGAACTAGGTCGTCGTCTTCAAAGGTTATAGCTGTAACATTGATTTTAGCTTTGAATGTGCTTACATTTATATATCTCTTCAATGTTATAGCACAAACCCTTGAAATTGCCTAGCTCATTGTTAAACGCTTGGGTATAAATTAATAAAGCTGCGCCAAGAGAGAAAGCTGTTTTATTTCATAGTACAATCATTCTCACCGGCACCACATCAATAATAATTCATTTAGTTTCTATATTGTATTATGAATATGATATGCTATTGTTCTATCATTTAACATAAATATGTTTCTAACAAAGATTGGTGGGTATTGGTTGCAGAATACGATAAGAGCTATTTTATGATCAATGTTAGCCCACATGAACGATACCATTGCCTTCTGCTACCATCACTTCATAAACTTTTACCCCAAGTCCTAACTGAAGAGGCTTTGTATTTGGGAATAAGTTCTGTGCTGCTAAATGGTTCTGTGTAAGTCTTTATTCTTCAAAATTTTAATAAATTGAAAAAAAATCTTATATTAGTAATTATTAGACGAAGAAACAATATACTGGTAGGGCCAGGGGTCAAACTAAGGACCTCCTCAGTATCCGACCACCGAATATTTTTATATTACTCTGTCAATACTATATTTTTTCTTTGGATCATAATTATTAATTAGTGTGATCAATACCACAACTAAAAATAATAATATACTAGTATTTTTTTTGTAATAGTGAACACAGAGCCGGGTTCAACTCTCTTTGTGGATATGCATCGGTTAACCATCTACATCTTCATACTTATTATTTAAATCAACGAATGAAGCTAGAAACAATTGTAAGTTGAGGATTTAATAAGAACATGCTAAAAGGGAGGTATGTAAGAATTTCGTATATCAAATTGACTATTTTAATTTTAGTTATCTAAGTTGGAAAAATTATCATTTTAAACAGCACATGTTTTGTAAATTTCATCAAAGCTTATCTGTGATTTGGTCCTGCTTGTGGATTGTATTGATAAAACTGCATTTGGAGGTAAGGAGCCAAATTAGTCTATTCTAGTTTTTGAAAAAAAAATTGAGGTTGCAGTTGATTCTAACAGATTTTTTCTCGTTCCTTCAAAATGAAAAAACCCGCTCCCTTGGGTCAGAGTTTTTAGTGAACTGTTATTTTTTCCCTTGTTAAATTATAGATAACTTCCTTGAATTAGTTTTGTTTGAGTCTTTCAAAAACTGGCCATACTTAAGTCTAATAATTTTAGTGAAATGTCCTTTTTTGTAGTTGGTAGTTTTCATCAATAACTTTTTGGTCAATTGTTCCGAGTCCGTAAGGGGTTATTTGTCAAATTTATTACCAAAAAGATGGTAATATTAAAAGAAATTGTTAATTTTCTTCTTCATCTCACATTATTGTTTGAGGATATGTGTTAAGTATAGATCAAAGATATATTTCTTTGAGCGAAACTTTTTCTTTCCAAAATTTAGTTGCGTAACTTGCTCCTTGCAAAGTTCAAACATTTGTCCTAGGTAGCACAAAAGACCTTTTGGAGGTGAAAGTTATCATTTTAGGTTTAGTCACTCTATCAGATGTAGGAAGATTTTTGTGTTTTATGAAAAATGCGTGGGTTTTTTTACAACTCACCTCACATTTTTTTTTTAAATTACAAACTGCCCTAATGGGTATCTATGATGAATGATCTCATTTGTACAATCTTGCATTTACTTTCCCAATCTTAAAAGTATTCATAATACACACACATACAATGTAGAAATATTTACAAAGCCCTAGAGCCGACTAAAATCACCAGGTGGAATGTGACCTTCCAGCAAAAGAGAAAGAAGCAGAGATCCCCCAAGCTCTCCCTGCAGCCAAATTACTGCTAGATGTTGAAGTAACTGCACAGACCGACAGGAAGTGTGAGAGCCATCGATGTTGTGGGCAAGAGGGGCGAATACCAGTCAGTACCAGTAACAGAATTAATTATAGGAGATCTCGAGGTTTCTAGAGGCAAGATCTTAGGATTAGGATGTGTAGATAATTTTGTATGGAATTTTAAAACTTTAGTAGAAGGAAAGTGTTTAAGGATATATGGAATATTTAGGCCAGTGTAGTCATTTACTATTGTTCTAAGGAATTTGGATTGTAAAGATTGGATGCGCTTTGATGTATGAGTGCTTTGGTATCCCCAGAGTTCAAGTCTATTATTAGTCCAGATTAGTTTTTGGCAGTTTGTATGTTTGTCTTATGAGTAGGGTGCAATTGGGTTTCACATGTCTTTTATTGAGGAGAATCGTAAGTTATCGTACTGTGTAATATAAACATATTTACACATTACATCTGTGGTGGTCGTAAAAAAGTAGAGAAGTCAAAATTATTGACTTAAGAACTGGTCAAGTTACTGACCTACCTACCTAATAAGCTACCTTAAACTTCACAGAACAAAATTTTCCTCATGCAAGAGAACCTTGCTAAACAAAGATTTCAAATGACATAAACCACAACAAAAGAGTCCAGTACTGTCGACTCATTTTTCAGATAACTCAACTTATCCACTTTTTCACACCCACCACCGATTAATGCAGTTCAATTTCAATTCAAGCGTTCTAGTTAGATTCCCAACCCAAAGATAGCAAAGAATGTGAGGAATGCAAAAAATCTTAATTAGCCGAGAAATATAGAATCCTGTTCATAAAATACAAATAACATCTCCAATAAAAGACAAGTCAGTTCTGTCAACACATGATGAAAGCTCACCGAGATGTGACATTCCATAGCAGTAAATTTCAAGGGGAATTCTGTGCCAAACTGAATATGAAATGAGATTAAAAAACAGTGACCCCCACTATATCTTTTATAAGGTACGGAACGATGTCGGCACCAAATTTTATTGACAAAGATAATATTCAAAGACTTTTAGGTCACAATATTCACATTACTTTTCCCAACAACACTGGAACTCTGTTCTAAACAAGCAGTGGCAGATCTAACTGGCTCTATACTTCATGTGGATTGACCTAAGCTAGATCGATAACAATAAAAAAATATTACATCAAAACTAAAATATAATTGTTACGAGATTTAAAAAAAATATAAATTGTTGACAAGTGACTCTGGTTTGATTATTAAACTGGATATTTTGGGTTTGATTAAATTATTTACGAGGTCAGTACACATAACATGAAAAAATAAAGGAAACTTGTTCAGGTTGGGTGAAACAGGCACAATTAAGATCATTAAAATATAATATTTAAACCAGGTATACCGTTACATGCACCATTGCTTACCATAGCCACACCTACTCTTAACTTTACCAACCATAAATAAAATAGTAGTCTTCCCAGAGAATATACAACAGCACAAGTACTTTCGTAACTTTAACCTGTCATCATCAGGTGGTACGAAAGATGAGATGGGGAATTACTAAAATAAATGAGAATCATCGAGATATCTCAAAGCTGTGAATGTGAAGTTATTAGAACAATTTCATACTAAAGCATCATTCCCAAAGGGCATAGATAATTTTAAAATTGTGTTATGATTTGGCCGAAAACCAAATCTTAAGTTTTTTACTATTCCGCAATAATGAACACTCCTCTGATTGCACTTGAATATGTTTATTATGAAATTAAATTCATAGAGCATCATGACTTAGGTTGCCACTTTAAAGTCAGTGCTGTATCAATATTGCCGTAAACTCTGACGATATGACAAACTTCATTATATTATAGAAAAAGTAAATACTGCCGTTTATAACATTTTTAGCCTTGTCTCTTGACTATTCTTCCACACTTGGTGGTTAAATTAAAAAAAAAAAAAGTAGTTGGCATAACACACCATTGAATTAAATTATGTACTGATGATTTTCATTATTTTGTCTGCAGGAAGTTGAGTGTCTGATTAACCGCTGCTATGTATTGGAAAACTACCCAGCCAAGGGCTACGCCTTTCAAATAACTTCTGCAAATGAGTTAAAAGAATGTGTCAGGTATCTATATTCTATATATATACAACTTGATTAAGCATATTGTGGACTTAAGTAAACTTTTATTACAAATATTTAATTACCCCATAGTGTTGTTTATATGTTTGTAAGTCTTTTGTGTTGGCATTCCTTTATAAATATTCAAAATTTAGTTTTATTTATTATTAATGTTTTAACTAACTGATGGAGCCACTAGTTAACTGTGCAAGACAGTTTAACTCTTTAGAAGACTGAATCTATTGTGAGGTAATCATGTCAGATTTGGGCTTAAGTAGGCTGTGGTGAATCAGTGGCAAAGAGTTGGTTGTCATGTGAAATAGCCAGTTTTCGGTTGAAATTAACGGTGAGAGGAAGCCAGCCAATTTTTACGAGTATTGAGCTGTCGTATTCAGAGGGATAAGTCTGATAATACTGTGGAAAAAGCTTGGTAAAATATTAGCATGTTGCCTTCTACCCCATTTTACTGTATAATATACTGTACTAAATATAGAACATGTCATGAAAGAATACAAATATAAATTATAATATAATATTTAATAACCAAAGGCATTTTCCTGATTGGCCTCGAGATTTTAAAATATATAGATAAGTACTTTGTACAAATATAATTGTTACATATTTTCATTTAAATAACTAATTTAAGTGATTCATTATGGTATTTTAGGGATATTCATCGCCTGACAACATTTTTTACTGATAAAAATGTAGCCCATAACCTGTTCATTACACGAGGTTTAAGTTTCGACAAGTCCAAGTTGTGTAAAGAAACTTCTGAAAGAGATTGCCTAAGGGTATACGTGTGGGCCCGAACCTCTTCTCTGGGTAAACGTTATCGGCTCATTTTTTAAATCTGTTATCTTACAATTACTTTCAGTTATTTAATAGATTAACATTATTACTTCCAGGAGCAAAAGCTGTGAACGGATTTAATCCTGCACTTTGTGAGCTATTTGGACATATAATTGTGAAAAGTGAGTGTACATTTTGGGAAAAAAATATTAACATTATTATAATTGATCGTATATAAATAGCAATAGTACAACGTTATTTCTTGATTTTGTTTTTATTTTTACTGGCTTAAATTGTGTTAGAGTGATAGTAAATTAATTTAAACAAATTTTGAGCCTATCTGAAATTTTAAACTTATATTCAACAACGTATATAACTTGGTCAAGATATAATAACAGGCAGTAAAAGAAATTTTTTTTAAAAAAAATTAAAAGAAATTTAACATGGAAAAAGTCTGTCTCCTTTTTTTTTTTAAAGATTTCTCAGCTCAGAATCTAAAGATATTAATCGCTGATTTTTTCACCTTAGTTAAAGATACATTGACGGGAACAATCCAATGAGAATTTCAATGTTATTTTATTTAAATATATTTGTTGAAAAGGCTTACTATTATTTATGGTCTAACAAATAGAATGAAGTATTTTTTTTTATCAGAAATAACGATTAGTAGAAGTGCGAGCCCAGGATTTTCTAAAATACTTTGTAATGATTGTGAAAACACTGCTCAGTATTTCTGACAAAAAATACTTTATTTTATTGTTGAACAATCTCGATCGAAAACAGTTTGAGCTGAAAAACATATCTTTAAATAGAATATTAACAAAAAGATAATTATTAACAAGTCAGATGCTATTATTAATTTATATTTGTTGGATTTTTTTTTTTTGATCTCAGAAAGCTGGGATTTGAGAAATCCAAAAAGTTAGCAAAATCGGCCAGCCTTACTTTTGTCATATTTCTCATTGTTTTATTATAGCAAAAAAAAAACAAAAAACCCAGCATACGTTTAAGTGTGGGATATATCTTTGAATGTAAAGATTGATTAAAATATTTTTAGGACAGCAATCAAAATTAATTAATTAAGAATTAAAGTTGAACATCTCCCTTAGGGCTCAGCTAAAGATTTACTAATTTAAAAATTTGTGACTATTCTAGCCGAAGAAAATTACTATAATTTAACAGAGGAAACCGTCGCCGTTGAATTGGAATCTATAACTCATGAACCCTACACTACGCTGAAAAATCAAGTGAAGGAATTGTATTTAACATGATTTGTTGTATCTATAAAATTTATTAATTAAATAACATTGTTAAAAAAACATTTATAAAAAAAATACTGAAATCCACCAATTAAAGCTTTTGAGATTTTCAATCATTTTTTTTACCTAACCTCCTAATCATAAAGCTATTTATAATAAATAACAGCATTAAAAAATTTAAAGATCTAAATAAATATACAAATAAAAAAAAAATTAAGTTATAATATGGAAGACAATAATGAAGAATCATGCAGTCTGTTATATTCATCATTCCAAAACAAAATTTATGGAATTGTTATGCAAATAATTATGCTTAAGTTACACAATAGATAGATAATATATTTAGGCTTGCAATGTTCTAATAAGCCGAGTACTAACTGGCAATGAATACACTTGAATCGTCCAGCAAAGAAGCTTCACAAACAGGATAAATATACAAACACATTAACATGTAAACAAATTCGGATAACTATAAATCGAGATGGTTCGGCCGTTTGTTACCGCATTTGGAGGAGAATGGTCATTAACAGTCAGCACTCGGCTTTACAATCATAGAACGTATAAACAATCAATTTACTCTTGTGAAGTTTAAATTGATTGTCAAAATAGTTCATGACCATGGAATGTTATATAATAACCAGCATAAAAAAATGTACTGTACATTACGTAACTATAGTCTACATTAACTCATATTAGTGATGCAATAATATAATACTTCAATTCTGAATATTAATTATAGATTAAAGAAATGTTTATTATTAACAATAAATAAATATATGTGCAAACAATAAATATACTATATTGGGTATTGATCCAATAAAAAAATGTCTTTCTAATACTTCGATATAAAATATAACAAATTTTGTTATTGGCATATCGGCTTAGACTAATGAAAGGAAGATATATTTTAATCGCATATATTAGCGGACAACTTTTCGACATAACGTGTATGTCTATATCAGGTCTTAGTATGAATGAAAAGGTTGGCAGTTTATATCAAAGAACCTTCTCCTAACCTAACCTAAATAGAAAGAGTTTAACATAATTTGTCGAATAATAAATTTGATGAAAATCTTCTCTTCTCACTTTTATCAACATAAACCAATATCCCAACCAATACATCCACTCAGCTAACAATGGACTCCTAATATAATAATACAAAAATATTATGTTTTTATTTTCTGTAAGATCCATAAATTCCATGATAAGCATACAGCAATTAAGGACTAAATAATGAAATATGATTTGGAAAAAAAACGCAACAAATAATAATACTAATAATTTATAAAAATAACAACAAATAGATTATTTCTCTCATTTCTTTGATAAATTAACTGAAAGATTTATCAATATAAAAAAATATATGAATATCAATAAAAACTTCTTTTATGAATCGCCTAGATTATAGATGAATTGTCTGTCACATATAGGAACCCGAGTCACGCAATTTATAACTCCTATGTTATTTTAATTGATAACAATTGCAAATTAAGTTTATTTCATAATTATATTTGCAATGAAAAATTACACAATTTCAAGTGATTTGTAGCTTAATTATAATTTGTCCAATGCAGTTCCTAAAATCTCAAAACTAGAAGACGTTAATGAAGACTAGGCTTCAAGTCTACTTTCTCCTTATATATTTGCTATAAGGGATCCGAACATAAATGTTAAAAATACTAGCTTTTTAAAGCATTAAATGAATAAAAATCTTTTAATTAAATAAATAAAATTAAAATTGCTGCAACACATCATTTCCCTAAAAAAAATTATATAAAACACTGAATATGTCTAAAAAGTTGATATTTATCAATTTTTTTAATAACTCAAATATGTTTCTGTTAAGTTTTTTAAACTTTTATCGTATTTTCTTTGGGGAAAAAAGGGGTGCTTTTCCGAGAACAACTCAGTCCAAAGGGCACAAATAAAGATGCAATTAGTAGTTATAAAGGCTTAATGAAAATATTTTGTGCCCTATTCTCTGAATTTGGCTTTTACAAATGCTGGAAGCGGCATTATGTAGAGAAGGACATTGCCAATGAGAAATATAGCGGGGAAAGCGAGAGTGAATACAAGATTATAGTCTACATCCCACGAGTGAGAAGGCCTGTGGGCGAAGTGAGCATGATTTTCAAAATATTTGCAACCGAACATCGGCTGAGAACAGTTAGCCACGGGCTCTCCGAATATCCTGTGACTGAGCGCTGCAGTTGCATAGTGCGGCTGTGCTCCATAGCTCATATATAGCAACCATTCAGGCATACTGCTGCTCGATCTGTAAATATATAAAAAAAATATATATCATACTAATATTACGCAGATACCAAGGTTAGTTTAATAATTGTATCAAATATGTAACATTGATGACATTCATTTTTTGTGATTTTATTTATAAAATGTGGACTTTGTTTGTTTGTTTCACACTTGTAACTAAATCTGTTTGAGTTGATCATTTGTACTTGACTAAGTAGTTGATCTAACAATTTTTTTATTATTATTTAATTTACAGACTGAAGTTTTTTCATCAATTATGTACTAAATTGTTTTATGTTTGAGATGCACATAAACAAAATAAATGACAGGCAATTACTAAAAACAGTACCCAGAGATGGTCCAGAATATATCTTAAATGATTGTATTTTTTTGTAACACCCACCCTTTTTGGCATTTTGCCTTTGGTATTATCAAGGGATAAACTTGTGACCCACCCATTTTTAAGGTTGTGCACCCATTAGATGGGCAGATTTATCCTAATGGGTGGGGCTATAGACGGCAGATAGGTCTTGTCTCCCGCTGGACATTGGCGGAACAAGGAGGGTGGTCTCCCAAACAAGAACTGACCTTGCTCAAGTTGCCTTCTCCACTGGTTTAATCTCTAGCCTTATTAAAAAAACTACTCAGTATTTTTAATACTATTTTAATTGTTAAACCATCTCGGTCACGCCTTTATAACTAATAAATTAAATAGCTAAAATTGAAAACGCCTCAAAGTACATTGAATGGAAGATTTCTATTGCTGATCTACTTTCAAACTTTTATTTTATTTATTTATTATTTTAGTAACATCTTCGAATTGACGTTTTTGATGTGTTCTTCAAAAATGAGAACTAATAACTTTATTTTTTTAACACAACTGAATTTTACTGCACTGTTTTTGTTTTTTTCACTTCATGTCGTAATTGTTTTATTGACCTCCCCCCCCCCCTGCACCAATCTCAATTGGAACAAAAGCTTATTCATAAAAGCAAACTGAAACTTAGGCAGGAAGACAGTTTGAAAACAATTTATGCAAAAACTGGAAATTAACTAGAGCCAAAACCTGACAGCCTCCTGCCTAACGCCTACCTTCAGCCGCGTTGCTTTCACAAAGGTTGGTGATATTATCAGGTGAAACGGAAGTCAATGCCAGTCTTAGATTACCTATTTGAGAGATGTTAGTTACCTTCGTACATTTTGTTCTGTTTTTCTTAATATTAAACTTTTATTTTATGTTTTACTTGCCGTTTTCGATTGCCTTCCAAATTATCAATCCCCTGAAAAATCAAACCGCCCCCATTGAGAACCAATGATACCACTTACAGCGATATTTATATAGCCATCGTGATAATATAAAATAAATGATACTCACCTCAGAATGCCAGAAGCCAGAACAACATAGATTGTAGTGAGGTAGGTAGAAGTGATGACTACGGTGATACTCGACCTGATCACCATAAGCAAGGCTATCGCCTGATGTTCCGCCAGCAAGTAGCAGCCCCATATAACTCCGAACCACACGCCCCAATCTTCTAAACTACTGAGACCGGTAGCCCTGTCAAAACAGAATAATTTATTATAAACTCTGCAAGCAGCTCTCGCGCTGTAATAATAAATTTTTCACAAAACTGAGATTTTACAAAGAAAGAGTGTCCTTACAGAACACATATTTTTATCTAATTTTTTTTCAACCACTCTTATTGAGTTTGGCCTGTTCAAGGGCTGGTAATGTGGTTCAATTATATACATCCGAACCACACTACCAGGTAACGACTATCTCTGGAAGGCTATATTTATTGGGCTGCAAGGATATGCAAGCCTGAACGAGTAAACATTGCCTAGACAGGCGTATTACAGACAAAAACTAGTTTAAAAGATATGAATAACTTTAACACAAATTGATATATAGTGTCAACCGGATGGACAGTTACTGAAACTGAATCTGATAATTATTCCATTTGGTTCAAATCATTTTTTGTTTTTATTGACCATTTTCAGTTTAAAACATTAAAAAGATAACAATATAAATAATGTCTTGGATACAACAATTATGTACATATATCGCTCAGAGTGGACAGATTAGTCTCGTAACCAGTTTTTTTTTTTTTAGCAATGGAGATTGAATGATATGTTATATCATATAATCAGGAAATAAAACGTTGCACATCCAGCTAATACAAAACTATCCTAATTTTTGTCAGCTTTTAATTTTCTAAACA
Source organism: Acanthosoma haemorrhoidale (assembly GCA_930367205.1). Lineage (NCBI taxonomy): Eukaryota > Metazoa > Arthropoda > Insecta > Hemiptera > Acanthosomatidae > Acanthosoma > Acanthosoma haemorrhoidale. Next base: position 119,390,189 of record OV884013.1, on the reverse strand, counting down.
CAGAAACTCAATCAAAACATGGTTTGGTTTTGATTTGTTAGGAAGATATGAGACTTACTTAAAAGGTAATTTTTTGAATGTACAAAATGGTACTGTATGGGATCCAGTATCATACTTAAATTTGACTAGAAATCTTTTACAATTTTCATAAATTTCATTATTTCAGTAAACTGTTACAATGATTGTTTATCTATCGTTATAAAATTAAATCAAATGAAAAATTAACGATCTCTTATTAAAACTTAATATTTAGCTTTTCCAGACTTATCTTTATAGAAAGTACTTTAGGACTTCCATTTCCTAAAATAATTTAAAGATTGATTCGTCTGAGCTCGGACATTGTATATTTTGTACTCAATTTAATTTAAAGAGTTTATCATACAACTTAAATGAACTGTATAATAGTAACAAATAAATAAATATACATATTGATGGTTATTTACTGAAATAATATCCTTGAGGCGGAGGTAACAGAGAGAAATGAAAATGGCAACGAGAAGAGAGCATAGCATAAGAAAAACAGTGGTCCACTATACAAATCCTCTTGAGCTTCTTGGTAATACCTCGTACGAAATACACGAACTGAAACAGAATTAATTTTTTTTTTTGTTTTTTAAACATTCTTTTATGAGAATTTATATTTTTAATAATGTTAGGTAAAACAACAACCCTTCTTAACAAGATCCCGCAGCCCATTTGAAGCAGATAAGTGAATGGTTAGTCATTACGTATACTTACAAGTATAAGCTGTAGTGATTGTAGACATTAAATAAGCACCGTTCATACTAAACAAAATGAGTCCGTAATGATTTACGCCTGAATGCTCTTTTCTCTAAAAACATTAAATCAATCATATTTTTAATCATTTTTCTTGGTCTCCCGATCAGAAGAAAGAATTATTACTGTTGCTAAGAAAACAATCATGCATAGAATAATTGTATTATAATTAAGATATATAAATACCATTGAAATAAGTATTAAATGGGGAATTCATTGATAGTCGTGAATTTGGAAATTAGTGGATTATTTGTTGGAATATTGATTTTGCTTGGCAAGAAAAAATGTTAGAATTTCAAATGTAATAGTAGAACACGTTTTCAACATAAACATACTATATATGTTTATATATATATAACTAATATATATATAAATATATACTAATAATAAATAAATATACTAATATAATATATAAATAAACACCTCTTTAATTTGGGGATAGTGCGATTACCAATCTGCAGATTCTGCAAGAAAGAGGGAGAAACGGCACGTCATATAATATGTGACTGTGATAACTTAGCTAGAAGGCGATACCTTCACTTTGGTAGTGATCGCATTGTAGACCCCAAACTATGTGAACTGATCGATCCATTCAGTATCCTCAGATTTGCAAAGGCCGTGGGCCTGTCACATATATAGGACAGGGACATGGACGGCGCACAATAGGTCTCACTGAGGCCGCGGTGCACAAATGCCGGAACAAATAATAATATATGTTTCGATATGTGTGTGGCGATCGTGAAAAAGTGGAGAAGTCAAGTTTTCTGAAAAATGAGTTAAATGTACTAACAGGTCTCTTTTGTTGTGTAAAATCGGTTATGTATGGTTTGCATGAGGAAGAATTTCTAATATGAAATTTAAGGTAGCTTAATATTGCTCATTTAATTTTAGTTATTTGAATTGTCCAGTTCTTAAGTTAAAGATTTCGACCTATCTGCTTTTCCACAACCACCAGAGATATATAAACCAGACTAGAGATTACAAGACAAGAAGAAAAAACGTTAAACAATGAATGACAATTGTTATTAACAAGGATACAAATAATTAGTAACATAAATATAGGAGTGTATAAAAAAAAGACCATTTATCAAAAAAAAATTTAAATTTTCGTATCTTTAATATAAAATAAAATAAATATTCAAAACATAGCCCATTTAGATCGATTGCTGTTAGCTATCTTTCATCCAGTTGCTCGATCCCACACTGCTACCATTCCTTGGTTGATGAAATCCTAAGCTAAAATTAAAACTTTTGCAAAATTATCAAATGGATCAAAGCAAGCGATAATCTGACAGAGAAAGATTTGGCCTCTATGATGGTCTTCCAACTTTTCTTTGATCTGATCCTGGAATACAACTATACAATCTCTCCATCTGACCGCAGTAAAGTTCAGAGTTAATAGAACAACCATCATGACAAATTTGTGATGGATATTTCCTTTGAAGTTCTCCACAAATCACCCACAACATTGATTTTTTTTTTTTTTTATTAAACCCTCTAAAACCCGTTTGATCATGAACTAGCCATTGTCTACAGGTATCAAGATATCAAGAGACACACTATTCATCCTACATGACAATCTTTCAGTAAAATCTCACACCAGAAGGTTTTTTTAATATGATTTTTGCAAGCTTCCATCCGCTTAGCGGTTCACTGTGGTGTCAAGTTCATGTGGGACCAGTCTATTGCTCTTTTTCACCTTTCCCGTGTTGTATAAACGGGTACTAACAGTGCTTTTCGACACTTTACACTCCCTGTCTTGTAGTTTGTTTAGATTAACAGACTGATGCAGAAATTAATATAAGTCCTGAGCAATTATATCAACAAATGACACCTTTCCCTTCAATTTGAATAATTTCTCAAGCTGCTTTAGTGCCTGTCTATTTTTTTTTTTTTTCCTCTAGAATTTTGTCTTCTTTCTTTCTAGGCAGATATAACATAACTGAACTATTTAGGTCGAGTCATAAGTAACTTCCGTTTTTTTATCAGACATTTGTTTTGCTCTCATTAAATAACAAAATTATATTAATTTATTATGTATTCACCACTATTATCTATAATCTTCTCCCATCTTCCTGGCAGCTTATCAATTCCTTCCTTGCAAAATGTGCTATACCTCTTGATTGACGTGGATTTTGCTCCAATATTGCCTTTAAAAGGTTGTCGTCAAAGTCGTATCTCCAGAACGGAATTTTATAAAACAATTTCTAACTGCCCGGTCAGTTATTAGTCCTTCACCATATACACTGCATATTTTTTCAGCTGTCGCCCTAGCCCTATTGCCTTGTTTAAATTCCCAAAGCATTACATGACGAATATGAATTTTTGACTCTTCATTTCAGAGGTTAAAAAAAAACAGTTTAACGAAACGTGTATCACACAAAACAGTTGACAAAAGACTAACTGAAGCCTCGTCTATATAGTGAAAACAAAAACTTGTTGTCATGGCAACTCATAGCGGGTAGATACAAAACTATAGATTCTACTTAGCTTCATCGGAAGTTACTTATGACTCGACCTGATAGTTTTACTGATGCGTAGTATGTTTATCAACAATGCTGTGCAATAGACTATTAATTATTTGTAAATATTAAACAGGATTAACGTATTTACAGTTCTTGGAATTTATACATTTGAAAAACGAATATTTTTTTTATACACCCCATTAGCTTAGCGAATGATATTTATATCAACTGTTACATTTATGTGATAGCATAAAAGGAGTCTCTGGAGGCAAAAGCCAACATTCTAAGCAAGGGATGGCCACTTAAAAATAATTATTAATCGTTAATCAATTAATATAATATACTTTGAGATAAAAACAAACAAATTGTGATTTTGTTACCTGAGCTTGAAAAAACATAATGAATATCATAAGGGCGTAAATAGGAAATATGGCAAGCCTCAGGAACATATGAGTTAGACCAAAAGGAGTAATGTTGCAAGTAGCAGCAAACAGGCGCCTGAAATTAAATTGCATTGTAAAAAAATCAAAGCTAATATATATTTTAAAAGTTAGTATTGTTATAATCATCATTATAGTTGAAGATGAAATCATAAAATGGATACTAACTGGTACAATAAGAAGAAGACTTGAAGTCCGGAGGGGCGAGATGGCTGCAATACAGCTTTCAGCGGCTGGGCATGCCCTGGGCTAGTCATGTATGACACTCCGTCTGTTTTGAATTTTTCCACTAAATCTAAGATCTGTGCATTTGACTCTAAAAACCTTTCACGGCTCCTACGGTCGACAGTGGAGAGGCAAACTGGGGGGAAAAATGAGATATATAATTAATTAATTCAACAATACGAACGCATTATATTTATGAAACAACTAACTTTTTTTGAATAATAACTTTAAGATATTCTATATTGTACTATTTGGACACTTGGTTAATGCGCTAAGGATAAATGTAGCCTTAACAAAAATTATTATTTGTGTGAAGCAAGTTGCGAGACATTTCATTTTCAGGTTATTGGGAATAGGGATGACCGGCTGGTGAACTTAATTGTTTTTTTTTAGTTATATAACAAAAAATATATCGATCTTTAACAAATTAACATTTTTACGTAATGTTTTTTGAGAGTTTCAAATCAATGAACACAAGTCTTTTCGGCAGTTATCGATTATGTAGTTATAGCATGTAATCGATTGAAGAAAAAAAAATCAATAGCAACAACAAAAGAAAATTCGTAACCGATAAATGGAAGAGGATTAGGAGAGAAAAAGTGGATTCTGGATAAGCCCAGAAATGAATTCTTGGAATTTCATAAACATGATTTAAATATTTTTAAACCAATAATATCAGACCACACAGAATATTTTATAAGTTTTGAAACTGAGGGATTCACATATTGATATTAGTGCATTCTATTATAAACTTACGGTAATACATAAGTGGGTTCTCTACTGCAGGGCACGGAAAACCAATCGAAGTGAAGTAGTCCAGCATAAGGCGAGTCGGCCCCGAGTACAGAATATCTCCAAGGCATAGAAAAGCAGCTCTGTCGAGAAAAGGAAATACATCTGAACGAGGTTTCTCCATTGTGAGCATGACTGATCGCCCACGTTTCCTTCAAAGAAATAATAAGACACATTATAATTATATACTCTACAAAATGAAATTTTTTTTTTTACAAATATTACCTAGCATAAGAAGAAAGTATTGAGACAACTAGATAAGTTGACAGTGGATCCAATTCAGCGGTAGGCTCATCGAGAAGTAATAGTACTAGAATAAACAAGTATATTTATTAAGTCTATAAATATATTCCTAATAAATAGCCTTAAATCCCTAAACAAGACAAAAAATTATGAAACTTGTACTGGTAAATGGTAAGAAAATGGAGGAATTTTTAAGTAATAATGATACAGAACAATTTAGATTTAAGATTTAATTGGAAAAAAAAAATAAACTCAACAACACCAAGTAAGCTCAGATTTACCTGGCTCTTTAATAAGTTGAACCCCGATGATTAAGCGCCTGTATTGACTTTTATTAAGAGTTGAAACGCTATGGTGTGCCACTTGGTTCAGCGCTAGGTCACTTATCATTTGGCGTACCCTCGTACTGCAAGTGTATCTCGAAACCTGAAATAACATTACTGCTGAATTAACTAATTATATTTCTCATTTACTTCCCTAGTTGACTATGAGGCGTAAAAGGTTTTTAGAATCAAACCCACAGATCCTAGATTCAGTAGAAAAATTCAAAACATGCGGGGTATCAAACATGACTTTAATTAGTATCTCATATTTAGTATAATTGTATACTGAAATGCTTTTAGTAACTTGTGTTGACATTATCAAGTGATGCAAGATATCTGTTTAAAGGTATTTAAGACTAATTTAAAACTTATTTATTTAGTCTTGATTTCACATGTTAGTTTATTTTTAATTACGGTAATGTATATAACATGTTACTACTATTTTATTTGTACTGTTCATTTTTAATGCTGAAGTGTTTTATTTTTTTGCTTAAAAAAAACAAAAACAGATTTAACTCTTTTGCAGCGCTGTGAGGCTGATTTACTTAGAGCCATCATAGTGGCCTAACATCCTTGAAATTTAAACTTACCTTTTCGCCAGAACTTAAATTAGCAGCGTAGTAAAGTGTCTGTTCGGTATCTAAAGATGGGATGAGGTCTGACCTATGAGTCACATAGCCGCAAGTCTGCTGGAACCAACTGAGGGTGAGAGGACTGCCATCGAACAATATCTGCCCTCTAGTGGCACCGTGGGCTCTGCGGGATATTACGTCTAACAATGTACGTTTACCGCTACCTGAAAATTAAAGAAAACATTTAAAGTTCGATCTTCAGGTTTTATTAAATAAGATGGGCAACCAAAATTGCAAAATCTAATGGGTCACAGTTTGTCCCTTGAATAGCTTAAAGGCAAAATGCCAAAAAGTAGGAGCATTAGAAAAAACAAGTTTTAACTTTAGAAAAAAAAAATTGTTCGTTAAGTACCTACTAAAGCTCAATGAACAACCACTATTCCCAATTTACAAAATTATATCATAATGCAACATCAATGTTAATAGGTACCTTTTTAGACTTAGATAAATAAATAAGGTATTTTTTTGCTCTAGTGATAAAGCTGTTGTAAATATTTTCATGATTAAATGAACAGTAGAACAATAAACGCATTTTACCTTTGGGGTTTCCAAAATCGGGGCTTTTCGACGATTTAAAAATATTCAATGCGTCATTTTGACAACATTATATAGGTATTGGCAATCTAAAGATGGCAAATACTATTTATCGTGAATCTAAGAAGTAAAAGGCATTTCTCAGGGTGGTATTCTAAATCACAGGGCTTGACCGTAATCTTTATCGTTTGAGTTTTGAATCACAACATAGATTACTCAAAGTAAAGTAGTTTACATGTATAATCTAAAATTTTAATGAGACAAAGCATTTTAAAGACATTATGATTTATTTTTCATTCAATGCCTCATGGTCATAAATGGAATGATTCATATCATTATTAATGATGGCATTATGTCATCTGATTGGTTACAAGTTCTTATTTTAGGCTCTTATTTAATCCCTATTGAATTAATAAATAATGGTCTCGTGATGTGATTTATGAAATATAGCCCTTTGACAACATGATTGTAATAAATTATAATACTAAAATTAACTATTTTTTGAAGATACCTGCAAACTTAAAAAAAATTATGATTAATTATTTAAATAATTAGGAGTACAAACTGTTTAGAAATTTCACTGTGTCTTAAACAATATTTTAAAAGTATAATATATGTGTTATATGATTTGCTACAACTCCATTGTAAGTAAGTAAGTTTTAGTGGCTTAAGCTCAACTAAAATCAGCTCTTTTTCTTAAATTCGATTTCTGAGAAATATAAGCAATAGACCTAACAAAATTACTTATTTTATTAGCAACAGTACAACATAAAAATTGCAATGGTATTTGAATTGGTATTAATAGAAATCACCTTTAGAACCAAGGACAGCAAATACCTCTCCCGCTTTGATATCTAATGACACATCTTTAAGAATAAGACCAGTTTCGACATTTCCAAAAAACCTTTGAATCCATGAAGTTGGCTCCACCTAATCAGATATGTATATATCAAAACTAAATAAAATGACAATTAAGGTAAAATAAAATTAATATTTGTCATAATAACCTGGCCTGAATGAAAAATATTTCTCAGCTCCAATACTGTATCACTTCCAACCATTTTGATAATATTTAAAATGTCTCAAATCCTAATCAGTGTATGTTTGTGAGAAATATTTTCATGACATTCACAGGGAAATAGCTGATTAGTTCCGCAACATTTTGAACTGTGATATTTACAATGGGACTAAAGGATGTCAAAGCTATGAATCAAACAGGTGGTGGATTACAAAATAACTACAAAAATCGCTACGTTTACCGCTTATAAATTCAGATTAACAAATATCTTAAAAACTTATTTGATAAATTCAAGCTTTCAAAAATTCTATAATTAGAAAAATTAAATAAGTAAAACTCGAAATAAAAGTTTGTAAACGTTGACGCAATACGTCATCAAATGATCTTGACAGCTTCTGCAAATAGCAATAATATAACCTTCCAAATAGCCTCAAGTTACCTCCTCATAAAAAATAATTTTGAAAATGCCGATAAAATATATTGGGAGAAAGACTGACTTCAGCGGTAAAACACTTTGGGAAATTCTTGGCAATCTGAAGAATTTCGGAGTTGGTCGTTTAGTCAAAAGACATACATTTGATAGGTATCCAGAACCCAGCTTCTTTAGGATAGTAAAAGTAGATGCTGTAGAAATCGAGGTAACTCTTCCTAATAATTCATCTTTATAAAGTATATTAATTCTTATAAAATGTTATCATGGAATGGTTTTAGCCTCAAGTTGACAGACGAGTTAGAGCATGGGTGGAGAAAGTGTTCAGAGGCAGAAGATATCCTAAACTGGTCGAATTGCACAGAGTTTCGTACAAATGCGATTACAGGCTCATTCCGAAGTCTGAAGAGAAAGAGCTTTTCGATAAAGTCAATTCGATTGAACACAAAGACAAAATTTTGCCATCTACAAAAGCCTTCCCACCACTGCTTGCTGTGAGTTGTCTTTACCATCTATACTATTTCATAAAACTCTATTGTGTTTTAATGTAATTAATACACAATTACTGAACCAATTTTAAGTAAACCTAAACTAAAATGATTGTCGGATTGGCTAATAGGTAATCTTTCTTAAACTTTTATTAGTCAATCGTTTGTTGCTACTTTTTTAAATGGCACAACATGTAAATAATAAGCAATTGTTTCGCATTGAGTGAAATACTGTTTTCAATTGTTGCAAAATTGTAACTTAATCTTATTCTACTGTTTTTTTTCTGGTTTGTAGATGTTACCTAAGTATGGACTGATGTCAGTCTGAAACATAGCAACAAACGATTTACTTATAACAGTTTAAGAAGGATAGTATGCATATCTTTTAAAACGTAATTCTCAATGATATTTTTCAGTTAGCTGTCATTGGTGGACTTACCATTTATCTGAAATGATCGTTTAAAAAAGTTTGTGTTACTAGTATTAGTTTTTCTGATTCTTTTTCCAATATGTCTAAAATAGTTTATCTAACTCGCAGCTTTAACAGAACAATTGTTTTGTGATATTTCATAAACTTTCATGCGATCAGCAGTAAAAAAACTATTTTTTACAATAACACATTATTGATCTCGATCTCGAAAAGGTGAAGGTGTTACAGACATTAGAATTAGTATTTAGGTTCTTGCATACAGGAACAAATATAACTAATAAACATTATGCTATGACTTCTTGCCTGTTGTGGTCTTGCTAATAATTTTATCATTAGAAAAAAATGATATTAAATACACATATGACTAGTGAAGTCATGAGGAACAACTATTAGTTAATTAATTAAATGAAAATATTTATTGAGAATAATTAGAGACATAAGCAAACAGTAGTTTTGGTTTGAAAACACAGTAGTGAAAATATACTATAGACGAACAGCCAGATGCCTATGCCATTTCGTGGAAGCCATGGTTTAGGTAAGTAACATTTGGGGTTATTTTATAATTTTTTGCTGTTTCAATTTTTCTCTTCGGTTTTGAAACTTATTTTTTTAAATTATAATACAATCTAACATTCTTAGTTAAAAGTATTTATTTCCTCTTCTTCTTGCTCTACCTTCACATTTCTGTTAAATTTGGCGGATCAGTCATGGCCCATACTCGCAAGATTTGCTGAATCAGTGATACTGCATACAATCGCAGATTGTGATATTGCATGGTTCCTGATAACTTAACTCGGGATAATTGGATTTCTAAGGTTCCAGTGGGCAGGTAGGATTTAGGGATATGGTAAGGATTAAGTTAGAGTGGATGGGATCAAGGTATGGACATCAATAAGTAATAGGTAAATTTTTGGTAGAGCTTATTCAGTTATAGAATATATTGATTGTGCCTACATTACCTACTATATAATACTATAATTTTTATCTATTACAGGATATGATAAAAGAAGAAATGGAATTGAAAGGGGTGGCGGTTACAGAGCCACGTTTAAAACTGAGGGTTAGACTTACACGAGACAATTTTTATAGGCTCGCTAATGAAGTAGAAGTCCCTAATGCTCAGGTCATTGATACCAGTGAAAGAAGAAAGTTTGATTTAAAATAAGGAATGGTGTCACTGTATATATTAGTAATTAATAATGTTTTGTTTTATAATTTAATTCATTGTTTTATTTAATTAAAATTGGAAAATAGTTTCTATTTACCTAAATACTGAAAATTTAGAAATGTTGTTTAGTTAACATCAATTAAGAATGTTTCTTAATTACTCCTCGGTCACCTTATTTACATGAATGTTGTAGCAACCTAGCCATCCTTCAATCTAATCCTTATACCAAAATCAACTCCAAAATGTGGCAGGAGCACCTTGTCCTTGTTGAACCGTGAAACTTCAAATGGCAAGCGAATGCCAAGAAGTCTTCTCCCGTCACCTTACTCCTTTGTTGTTATTTCTCTGCTACAGTTCAGTCCTTCAATCGATCTATTCCTGCTAAATCACATTTAGGTCTTATAGCATTTAATGGTAGCCTTATAGGCTATCACCTCATATTGTTTCCCATGTTACCTCCAAACGACAAGAGACTAACAGCCGATACAGACTACTTTTTCACCTCCCGGACAAATAACTGAGCATTGAAAATAAAAGGGTGATATTCACAACTATTATCTAATCTACATGGGCCTATGGAAAAGTGGATGGAGTACCTCTCCAATATCTAAAACATCCAGTCCTTGCAATCCCGAATTTTCAAATGGCCGATTTCTTTCATCCAAAATCTAACCACTTCTGGTTACCAAAGTTTCCATTCCTACCTACCACCTCATTAATTTTCAAAACTTAAAACAAACATCACTTGCCACCACTAACAAATGCAACAGCCTCCTTTAGACCAATGCTCTGGATAAGATTTTTAATATGATATTAAAGGCATTGTCGCCATTCCTTGACTAAAATTTCTACCAGTTCTCGTTGGTTGATGGCAAGTCGATGCTCAAACTGTTCTCATGGATTCAGATCTGGACTTAGTGAATGTACAATTTTATTTGTTTTAGTGGATTTTGTCCCACATACAAATGGCTTCGGTCCAGTTCAACAGATTATACTAATTATTTAGTTACTTTAAAAAGTTTTACCTAATTATTACTAAAGAAATAATAATCATTAGGAGTAAATTTATAGACATTGCAAGACGACCTCAGTCGGCTGGCGGAGATGTGTGACAAATTTATTTTTTATTTAGGCATTAAATTGAAAAATAAACAAAAGTCCATTTATGAAATTAACAACCATTTAAATAAGGCATCTGAAAAATAATTCAATTAAGTGCCTTCATTATAATTACTTATATGCTGTGCATTATATACAATATTTAAGAAAGGTTTTAATGAAATTATTTTACAAACAGTTTTGATTTTACAAGAAAATAATAATTTTTTATTTATCCATTTTTATTATTTTAACAAATTATAATTTTTTTTTTTTTAAATTCCCTTGTTATTGTAAATTATCAGTATAGATTCTACATAAATGAATCCATTCCACAGTAGGTCATTATAATGTCCTGTAGCTTGTCTACATTTTTTAATAATTTTACAATGCGATTTGTGATTGTTACAAAAGTATGATGCACATATACAAAAGTCCATTTGTGAAATTAATAACCATTCTACGAGTAAGTTAGTTTTAAGTCTATGATTTATAAGGTGAGTTCCATCGCTTTTAAACATGTTAAGACAATGAATCTATACTTTGTATTAAGTTTGTAGTTTCCATTACACTCAACTGTTCGTCATTATTATTAATTTAATATTTGTCTAAATAACTAGCATTTAGAAAAGAAAAGAATTGAAACAATTTTTTCTAATTTTATGAGATGTTCTCGTTGAATTCTCGTAAGTAGAGGTAGTAAATAAATAAAACGAGGTGTAAATAGCCACATTTAAAATTTGTGTGTGACCTACTGTAAATAGATTCATTTATATAGAATCTATACTGATTTCAATAATATATAATAACAAGGGGATATGAAGGAATAAAACGGCCACAAATTGGAAAAAAAATAAATATTGAAATTTGACTGTTTTGTTTTCTCCCAAAACTTCATTCATTATAATATCATTGAATTTATTTTTGCGTTCACTATTGTGTCTTTAAACATGGGGGAAAGAATCACAATTCTTAAACAGTTTCTAAGCAGTGACTTGAGAAATGTTAAAAGTCGGAGAGAAACAGGATCTACTTTATTCACATTAATTGTGTAATTAACAGTCTAAATTGAGTTGTTTAAAAACCTCTAAAATTTCCGATTCACTTTAATTTCATTTTCACAGGTCTGTGTTCTCATTTAATAGAACAGACATAGATAGATGAAAGACAAAGACCTCGCATCACTACAAAAGTTTAACCCCGGACTCGCTAAGTTATATGCTTGATTATTAGCCAAAGAATAAATATATTGGGGGGGGGGCTCTACTATTGCCAGAGTTTAGCCTTAAGAGAATATTTATTGGGAAGGTCGTCCTAAAGTAGTTTTCATTTTTTGTGTTCAAGAGAAACCAAAATTCTCAACGGATCTTTGCTGATATTGAAGACTAAGTTTGAAATGCAAAATTCAGTAATTTTTTTTTTTTTTTTACAATATAGTACTAAAGTAGATCAATTTCAAGTTTTTCTATCTGAATTGTGTTTTATTTTATTTAATTATTGAATCATTTGTATTGAAAAGCTAAACTAAGCAATTTAAATTTAATTGTAAAATTTTGAAAAACATTAGGGATTCACCTTGGATACTAGTTAGCAATTACCAGGAATAAAGTTCTAGTTCGAGAGATAGTTGACTTAGTCGGGTCGGGAACTAGTGTTTAAGTTAGTTTTAAGTTTTTGATCAAAAAAGGTGAGCCCCATCACCTTATAAAATCTTTCAAACAAGTGAAGTATAATGTGTATCATTGTACTTGTATTGAATTATATAGCTTTATTACACCGTGTATATAATGTAGTGACGCTACAGGAAATATAAAACTAATATGTGAATAGATTCGGCTGAGAATCTATAATTGAAATTTTTAAAGGTGATAGGAAGGGGGGGGGGAATTGTTGACTACAGAGAAATGTATTGTGCAGGAAAATTTTCGATAGAACAATAGAGTGTGTGTTTAAGAATAAGATTCACTATGGCCGCATTGCTGAGTAAATAGAAATTAGTTGAAAAATAATTGTAAAAATTACGACCTACTCTTCAAAGATCTCTGAGGGGTTATGACAACAATTGTTGCCTTACTGAAGAGAGAGGAAACCAACATACAATTCTTTGGGTGAGGGTGTACTTTTTCACGAAATGAGACGGTTTTCACATGCTCTATGAGGAGTCCGTCGAATTTTATTTGGTGTTATTTGCTTGAAATGGTTCACTTTGGAAAATCTAGGACTTGAGAGACGTGCCATAATGATCTACTGCTCATAGATACAGGCGTACGAAAGATGATCAGCCCGGTACTTTGAAAGTACAGCCTCTCCCCTTTGGACTCGACGACAACAACAACGAGCATTAACAGGATCCAATGGCCGAATGTCAAGGCTAAGCCGATATCCGCTAGTTAAATGTATATTTGAGGCTAAAAAGAAAAAGAGGCGAACAGACAGAATTAGGAAGCAGTGGGAGACCTTGGGCCCAGGGCGTGGCAAGGCCGGTGTCTGCTCCGTTAAGCTGCTAGGATCACCGTCCCACGGGTCGGATTTTTGTTTTTTTCTCTGACATTTTTATTTTGTTTGTTTTTGTTTCAGTCGAGAAAATATAGCGTTCTGCCTGTGGCCTTTAAAAATGTAAAGGGTGTCCCAGAATTAACGCAAGATCTGATTCAAATAGAAAACACAGTTTTTAGTATTTTTGTTGTTATTTTTTTTTATTGAATTATAAAGTAAATAGGATAGGGTTATTTATGGAATAACACTTCGGCCTAATGGCCTCCACGACTTTGCTGGCACATACGCACTCTTTTGTCGAAATTTTCCATGACCATTTGGCATAATGTGGTTGAATTTCGTTGATGCAGCGTTGAATTTCATCTTTTAATATACGGGTGGATGTGGGCTTGTTGACATACACCCTTCACTTCAAATAACCCCATAAAAATAAATCTAAAGGTGTTAAATCACACTATCTAGGGGGCCAATTCTGATCACCGAAACGAGAGAGTACACGACCTGGAAATGTCTCATGGGCTGTATGGCATGTGGCACCATCTTGTTGAAACCACATATTGGCCACATCAATATCATCCAATTTCGGCACAAAGAACTGTTTCTACGACACCGAATTGATGTTCCTGGATTTTCAACAACACTCTCACGCACTGCTTCGATATTGACATTTGAACGGCTTGTTTTTGAACGACCAGTGTGTTTAGTGTCTCCAACTGATCCAGTCTCCCTAATTTTATCAATTAATCTCTTCACAGTTAGTGAATTCAAAACACTATTCCGACCATATTTTGTATGAAATTTTCGAACTGCGGCCGCCAAACTTTCATTATTTTTTAAAATAATGTTCAACAATAAAGACACGTTGTTCTATCGCGTAACGCTCCATTTTTACTAACCCTAAACTGTCAGCTGTCAAATTGTTTTTTTTTTTTAGGGTTGATAGTACTTAACTGCACAAATGGTGGCAAATTCAAATCTTGCGTTAATTCTGGGACACCCTTTAGGCCTCTCCGCCATTTTCAACGACAACGCAACAGCCCTCTGGCATACCAGATGCTAACTATCGTCTTCTAACCATGTTCATTTTTTCTGTCGATTATGGGGTATTTGTCTGTCATTATCCTACTGGATGAGCGAACTATTCTTCAGGACTCATTGAATTGTAGTTACACAGTTGAAGTATTTTTACATCTTCTTGCAACTGTTATTGTCTTCCATTCTAAATATGAGAGGATGGAAGGCAAGAAAACCTGATGGGTGCGTAATCCGAAGTGGTGGTTGGAGAAAAGTATTATTTTATATCGGTGCTTCATCCAGCGTAGACATATCAAATTTTTCGACTCATTACAATATCTAACAAACCCGGTGTTTAACACTATAACCCCCGCTCCGTTCCCCCATCGATGGCAGGACGCTGTCGCGGCTGGAACACTCTAGTCCTAGGTTCTAGGTAGAGATTTAGTTTGTTTTGTTTTGTTTAGTTTGTTTTGTTTTGTTCCTAGTGTTTAGTGTTGGTGTCGGTAACAAATAGAAGGTGAGCCTCATCACCTAGTGTTGTATAAGAACAATGAACTATTAACGACAATAAAAATTTATTATATTTAGGCACTCCGCCAAATGCATGTAAATGCAGAAAGAGGAGAAACATGTAATCCAAATATTTTGTGATTTTTTTTTTTTGTACATTGTATTGTTTTGTTGAGGTTTTGAAATAAAAAAAAAAAAAAAAAAATTATATCGGTGAAAGACACTACAGAAAGGTCAAGGATTTTTGAATTGCTAGAGAGTTGGGGTTTTTTTTGAGGGGGGGGGTCCCCTCAACCCCTGAGAGTATTATTTTTTAAAAATGAATATTATAAAGAGAATATATTCTTTTCTGAGGATTTCTCCTTCTTCTGCATAACTTATGCATTTCAAGGAGTGCATATCTTACAGACTAACATTTCATTTTGTTTTTAAAAAATTATATAATGTAAAAGAGACTAGATGATGGGCCTCACCTGTCCTCGCGTGGATCTGTGCAATGGAGGACAAAGAGTGCGCGGATAAGAGAGTGAAAATTAGAAAGGAAATTCATCCAAAGAATGAAGAAATACAGCCGAATAATATAAGCTTTTTAAGAAATAGGAGTCACAGAGGGGCAAAGAATGATTGCACGTGAAAAATGGGCAGGGAGATGGAAGCCCTGCAACAAAATCGATGGCAGAAGAAGATGAAGTTGGCCAAAAAATCTCTCATATGAGGAAATAAAATATTGATTTTTGCAAGTTGGGGTATACTAAGGTAGGTAGATTAGTTCATTTTCAATTTTCCTAACATTCAGGCAAGCTACTTGAGTAGAAATAACCTATCTACAGAATATACTTTAATGAAATCCATACGGGAAAATAAATAATAATAAATTTAATACATAATCAATCTATCCAAAAACTATAGGCATATTATCATCATCCAATTCTCTATTCTTCTTCAATTCAATTCTTGCTTTTATTTTTCCATACCCCCTTTAAATTCATAGATAATTATAGATCCTCAGGCGAATCTATTTACAAATTATTTTTGTATTTCCTGTAACATCGCTATATTATATACAGGTTTTGTTATTTTATAAAAATTGTATACTGGAATAAACAAGTATAATGATACACATTATACGTGACTGGACTGAACTGACTAATAAAGGTGATGGGGCTCACCTTTTTTATCAAACTTAAAACTAACTTACATACTAATTGTTAACCTAATTTTTCCCCGACAGTCTGTTGCCATCGATGTGGGAGGGGTAGTGGGGCCATAGTGTTAAACACTGGGTTTGTGAGGTGCTGCAACGAGTCAAAAAACTTGATGTGTCTCCGGTGGATGACTCACCGACGGCACACCAAGCAACGGGTCGGCGTTCTTTAGCCTCTCGATAGAGGTATGCCTGACCACTTTTCGCATGATCCCATTCTGGAAATGTTGGAGACATTTGGCTGTATTGTCAGTCAAGTGGGTAAATAGCGGGGAGGCACATTTATAGATCATCAGTTCGAGACGAAGCGACAGGTTGGGTGAATTAAAGGAAATATTATTGTACAAAGAGGTTTTTTGTCAACGGGATTACACAGAAGGAACATGACCATAAGGAACATGGCCAGACGGACGACAAAAGGTAACCATATCTACCAGCATCGACAGGCTGACGTGCATCATGAGGCATCACTTGCTACGCCACACGAATGACAAAAAGTCTTGAAAGTATATAAATTAAATTAGATTCCCTGAGACCGGACTATATCGATAGAAAAATTAGATAGTGGGTACACGAAATTATAGATAACACACATATTTATAAGGCCTTACTTCATAAAAACAATTTCAAATGTTATAAATTTCATTGGGTGAATTGATATGGGATTAATGTATTACTGTGCTTCACCACTTTTAAATAGGTTTTATTTGTTTGGTTCTTTTGGAAGCCCTCCAATAAATGGCCCTACGAGAGGAGCAAGTCGGAACACTCGCAGAGAACAAACTTGACCACTTCAAACAGCCAATAGAGTCAATCATCCGGAACTAACATAAATAGTAATTTTAAACCAGCTCTGCAAAAACATAGTAAGGACTTGAGCTCTGGTAAACTTTTTTTCACGATTTGTTTGAACTTTTGAACATTAACTATTTTAATAATACTACTTTCTATACTATCAAAAAGGTAAGCATGAAACAACATTTGTTTATATCTCTCCACCACCATGTTAGTTGTAAAAAAATATCCGAAATAAACTGAATCTTTCATTGTATATCTTTTTTTTTTATCTTAAAAATAAAACTTCACAATCTGTGACTTCAAAGCTGCTAAGTTGTGAAGTATTATTTTTAAAATGCAATAATTTAAAAAAAGGAAAAATGATATGATAAATATGTCATACTGCTTATATTATGTTAATTAACATTAAACTTACCAGTATTCTAATATAACCATCAGTATACTGTATTACTATTGAATAGATAAGTGATAACCGTCTATAACCTCACCAGCTAGCACTTGTTAATTACCCTTATGCATTTAATTGATTTATTAAACAGCTTTATTATGATAAAATTACAACCTGCCTTATTGGGCAATAGGTAATTGTAACAAATGATCTCATTCATACCATATTGGCCCCCTAGATCGTGTGATGTAACACCTTTAGATTTCTTTTTATGGGCTTATTTGAAGTCAAAGGTGTATGTCAACAAGCCCATATCCGCCCGTGCATTAAAAGAGGAAATTCACCGCTGCATTAACGAAATTCAACGCTGCATTAACGAAATTCAACGCTGCATTAACGAAATTCAACGCTGCATTAACGAAATTCAACCACATTTATGCCAAATGGTCATGGAAAATTTTGGCAAAAGAGTGCGTATGTGCCAGCAAAGTCGTGGAGGCCGTATGCCCGATATGTTATTCCATAAATAACCCATCCTATTTACTTTATAATTCAATAAAAAAATAACAACAAAAATACTAAAAACTGTTTTCTATTTAAATCAAATCTTGCGTTAATTCTGGGACACCCTTTATTTCCATCCTTCCTGTACAATTGCAGTATTTGCCACCGGATGAGCGGTATGAGAGTATTAAATACGTACACCATAAATAAATTCCAGGCTCATTTGCTTATGTATCATGTCAAAAAAGAAGAGCTTTGGCAACTGACTCACAGGTCCTCTTTTAAACCACAACAAAGTCGGAACATCTTATGAAAAAATAAAACAAAAAGGAAGACTATTGATGATCCCAGAACCGGTTTTAGGCACAAAAGTTTTTTTTTTTGTTTTTGACGGCCCAATTTTGAGTTTTTGAATGGACAAAAACCAGTAGCTGGTCCATGACCAAATTATGAATAAGCTTTGTTTATCGACCACCAGCTTTTAAAACCCTGGCAACTTTCTTCTAAACCTCTAACAGGACGTACGGCATAATATGAAAGCACCGAAGAATTTTTTTTTAATATATAATATTCTTTATTGTGCTAAAATTACAATCTACCTTATTGGGCAATAAGTAATTGAGATAAATGTTCTCATTCATACCATATTTACAATTCATCATTCACTCACTCATTCATGCAATATTTACACAAAAAGCCCAGAGGCCTCCCAAATCCACATGTTTGTCACCTACCTTGCATGCGAAAGAAGAAGCGGAGTCTTGGGAAGCCCCCTACGCTCTTCCGTCAGCCGCGTCACCGGATACGAGCCAGTGGAGGCTGACGAAGAGCGCGAGAGCCACAGACGCTCAGGACATATCGAAGAATTAAACCTATTTTTTTTCCTTATTTTATTTTTTAACATTACCATTAATTGGTGCTTTACGATCATACACATTTTAATTTTGGTCTATTTGCGTCTTTAGTTCTTCAGTCATTTTGTATGGTTGTTTAATAGTAAAATATTTTCTGTTTCCCTAATAGCGGGGTTCTGTCATGCAAGTGTACTTAAGAGTAAGTAACCTTATCTGTTTAACGAGCCATTTTAGTGCTTCATCGATATTTGATGAGAGAAATTTGATCGCGTTTGCTCTCTTGATTGAGAACATAATTGTTATTGTAAAATATAGATTATACAAAAAGCAACAATTTTCTAAAAATGCAATATAGCAGCTAATGTATTCAAGAACATTTTTTTTTTTTGGTGTAGAATCATTCCTTAACAAGTTCTAAAGTAATTGGAGGATAAAATTAACAAATTAAACCTAAATTATTTTAAATTTTATCTATTTTTTTTAAAAACCAAAACATAAAAATTATACGAACATTGGATTAAACAATAAAGGTATTGAAACAAATATGAATGATTCAAAACATGTAATACAAACTTTTTTTTAAAACCATAAAATGAAAATATACCAACAGTAATAAAAAGAAAACAAAGCAAATAAACCTATTTAATAATTATTTTGTTGGTTATTATTTAATTGGTTTGTGCTGTAAAAAATATTACAATTTATTGTAAGATTTAGCTAATTGACTATATTAAAAATCTGTCTATACTGAAGTTTACCCCATAAAGCTGCATTTTAATTTATTATAACTATTAAAATATATTAATTTATTAAGAGAGAATGGCTTAATTATCACTATACCAATTATTTTGGTTAACGTAATAAACAAAGTTTGGCACAACAAATCAGTCAATCAGTGTTTACACTACGAGAACGTAAGAAAGGTTTTTAGAATTTTCAATAAATTTGTGAAACAAGAAAGCTGAATCATCTAAAAGTCGAAGGCTTTAAGATGGAATGGAATTTCAATTTCTTCTTTTGACACTTATTTTTGCTGTGTATCTTTTGAGTGAGGAGAACCCGGAGTACGAGTGTACCGAAAATGAGGTGATTTTGGGTCCGGTGACTGACGGAACTAAGACTGCCAAAAGGCAAGGTCGGGCCCCGCCCTATCGTGGCTCTGCTATATAAGTCTCATTCGGCCAGCGAATAGTCAGACTTTAATCGACCAGTCAAACAACACAGACCTACTCAACATGTACAAGTTGGTGAGTCCTAGCCAAATCCTGTAAATTAATATTTCAGGGATTTGGGCAAGAATAATAGTCTAGCTTGTTTACTTGTTAATTTGGTTCATATATATATATATATATATATATTTTGTCTAAAGCACTCAAAATACAGTTTTTATTTTCTTTAGAATTTCCTCTCGGGGTTTCTTTCCTGTGGGACAATCATATGACATCCCAAGCTAGAATTTAGAAAACATTAAAATAAAAAAACCCAACATTATTTTATGAATTAATGGATGATTTCATTTTGTAATATAGGTGGTGTTGTTATGCGTTGCCTTGGCCAGGAGCAGCTTTGCTAGTGTTGGCCACCATGAAGCCGCTGTGCCAGCCATCTCTGCCATCCATGGGATTCCATCCCTCCGGGTAGCCGCCCCCGCCTATGCCACCTCTTATGCAGCTGCCACCCCTGTTGTCGCTGCTGCCGCTCCATCATGGTCTGCCAATGCTTACGCTGCTGCTCCAGCCATCGTTGCTGCCCCCGCTTGGTCTGCTGCTTCCACTTACGCTGCTGCTGCTCCAGTTGTCGCCGCCGCACCAGCTGTAGCCGTCGCCCCAGCAGCTCGTCTCGCTACTCCAACCACCTTCACCTCCTCCGGCGTCGCCATCCAAAAGAACGTCCACTACGGAACCAAGTCCGTCGTCACTGGATACACCAGCACCGTCCACAAGCCAGACTTCGGATCCCTTGCCACCCCAATCAACACCGTGTCTCAAGAAGCCGTCGTAGCCGCCGGCAGGCAGGTCCAGACCATTACTCCTCAGGTCACCAAAGTTGAGCCCGAAGTCAGTGTACAGCAGGTTCCTTATGACGTTCCCGTCCCAACCCCAGTCGTATCTGAAGTTGAAGTACGCACCCCAGTTGTTCGTGGACCAGCTGTAGCTGCTGTCCCAGCTGTTGCTGCCGCCCCAGCTTGGTCTGCTGCCTCAGCTTACGCTGCCGCTCCAGTTGTTGCTGCTGCTCCAGCATGGTCTGCCAAGGCTTACGGTGCTGCTCCAGTAGTTGCTGCCGCTCCATCATGGTCTGCTAAGGCTTACGCCGCTGTCCCAGCCGCTGCTGCTGCTCCAGTTGTCGCCGCTGCTCCCGCTTGGTCTGCAAGAACTTACGGTGTTGCCGCTCCAGCATGGTCTGCTAAGGCTTACGCCGCTGTCCCAGCCGTTGCTGCTGCTCCAGTTGTCGCCGCTGCTCCCGCTTGGTCTGCAAGAACTTATGGTGTTGCTGCTCCAGCTTGGTCCGCAAGAACTTACGGTGTTGCTCCAGCTATCGCCGCTGCTCCCGCCGTCGTGGAAGCACGCGCTCACCTCGCCGCTAAGGACTGGTAATAAACTGGTCTACTACTGAAGATTGGTTTAGAAAATGAAAGCAAGATAACTGTTCCTCATCTTTGGCTCCTTGGATTTGATGATTTTGAATAGCTGTCTTCTTGATGTACCTACCTTAAATGTATTAAAGTCTCCTATTTATACAATCATTGATTATCATTTTTGAATTTTCCTTTTAAAATACCATAGTATTTATTATATGCCAGTACAAATCCGTTCTAAGAACAACATGTTTGAATAAATCAAGCCATGCATGCACTTTAATGTCGGACTAAAGTTTCATAACAATTATAATTACAAATATATGCGCACAGCCATATGAAATAGAAGTTCATCTTCCAGATAAATCTATGAAAACACGTCAAACTACAGCGAATGCAAATACAAATTAATCATGATGGTCCATCTTCCTATGGGTCTATTACTCTTCTCCGAATTTCGAGAAAGGTTTCTCTAAACTCCTTCTCTTACTAGATCCCGAAACATAATCCTCAACCAGAAACCAACGATACACCTGTAGTATTGAACTAAAGCAGACTACGGTGAAGGTTTTATTTCTCAATAGTTTTCCTTGACGTTGCTCAAGCCTCTCACGGAATTTAGAAAAATCTAAATACAGTAGAATCCCGATTTTTTTGACGCAATCTTTGCAGACGGGTATTGTCAATTGCTTTGTCAAGAGTGTTCAGACCAAAATCTGATTTTACTAAAAAATGGCGCACGTTGTTTACTTATTGTTTAGCAACTTTAGCAGTGATTGTTGGTACATCATCTTCATCGCCCTCTCCATCTTCACCATCAACGTCCTCATATGGATCTAAGAATTTTTCGTCAGTTAGCATCCCCACTACTCCTAGGCCGTCGTCAAAATAACGTGTCACAACGATAACGAAAACGAGACTGAACTGTAGAAACGAAAGAAAAGCTTAGTACGATTCCTAAAACTTTCCCTCTCTCCTCTCCTTATTTCCTTTCAGTAAAAAGAGTTCGAATTACATATGGGATTTCATAGAAAACATTTATCTCGCACTCATTCTGCTCACTGTCCTCTTTCCCTTTCTTGAAACTGTACGAATTAACAAGGTTTTTAAGCTGGGAATACGTATTATAAGACGTTTTAAGTGACCTCGAGCATGAAAATAAACGAATTACCGAGGGGACTGAAATGCATTGTTTTTATACCACTTACCGGGATTTTCTCTGGGGATCGGCAAATTTGTACGAATTAACCGGAAATACGAATAATAGGGATACGAAATATCGGGATTCCATTACCCGATGTGTTATTCCATAAATAACCCTATCCTATTTACTTTATAATTCAATAAAAAAATAACAACAAAAATACCAAAAACTGTGTTTTCTATTTAAATCAAATCTTACGTTAATTCTGGGATCTCCTTTATTTTTAATTATAATTTAATGTTTTCTACTTCCTTTGAAAATTACATCACCAAGTGATTTGGTCATTACGAAGAAATAATCCATACGGCTTAAAACCACTGTTAATCATTAACCTAAGAAATAATGAAATTTCTTATTGTTCAAATGAACAACAGCAAAAACAGACAAAAAGAGAAATTTGTGTACATTTTGTTAAATATTCGGAATTTTCCGACAGTGGACGGAACAAATGACCCTGCAGGCTGTGACAAGTTGGCGCCAAATTGAGCTTCATGGAGGTGAAAGGTCACTCAGATCAAACCACCGCTTAGGTTTTCTTAGTTTTATATTTGTTATTTTTGTTTGATTCCTTCAATATTACACAAATAACTTATTAGGTATTAATAAGTAACAGTTTTTGTTCCGCTATTTCTTGTCTATAGCGATTAACTTTTGAAATAAAATCAGTTACCAGGCTGCTGAGTAAAAGTGCCAGTTGGGGGTCTTCAAGAGACAGAGAAATGTAAGTAAAACCATTAAATACTATTCAGTGGAAACATAAATGAAACATATAAAACTTCTATTTTCAGATCACAAAATTTCTTTCAAGTTAACAGAGAAACATTTCAATTTAACATTACTAGATCTTCCTCGAGATTCATTCTCGAGGCTTGTATTGAAACCTAGAGAACCACCGATATACAATTTGTTCACTCACTGTACAATCACCAAAAGCCATATTGATGTTTCGGAAGCATTATGTCCAAGTTTAATTTCATATAGAAATATTACTTAGAATTGATCAGATACCATTTATAGAAAAAAATTACACAAAGACTTGAACAGTTCACAATAACTTTAACGATATAGCATGAAAATGAAAGAGAAATGTTTAGAGATTAATTTAATACATTTTTTTCCGTTTCAACGCTAATAGTAATAATAATTAATTCATAGTACCTTAATATACCTTATAAACTTTTGGGACAATTTTTCTGTTTTACAAATGATTATTAATGAAAATCTCTTGGAGTAAGCTAAGTAGTAGCTTTGATTTTTTTTATAGTTTTGATATTGAGGGCGTAATCAATACTAAATGAATTTGTTAATTATTGACTAACAAAGGTATTCCTAGTGCTAGCCAGAATATTTTATAGAATAGGATAGGAAGACAGGATAATGTAAGTATCTAATACAAATTAAAACACTGGGATTATGTACCACATCCAAAAATTGCTGATTATCTAAAAATATAGAGTTTTGACCTAGTAAATTTCTATTTACTTCTAAAACTAATAGGTATTTATTTGGAATATAATTGATTAGATGGTATAAAATAGTAAAAATATCAAACTCAATTTTGTTGTATAATGAATTGCTGGGATGAAATAGTACTCCAAGTAGTGAGGTTCAAGCAACAGTGGGTCGAGAAAATATAGAAATTAGAAAAGACAAGATTTAGGAATGGAGTACCAAAGGTTTGTGGTGGAAACAAGATATAGTCTCGATTGAAGGAAGTCGATCTGTATGCAGGGAAGTAGACTTTATATTAATCACTGTATCAACTTTTAATAATATCCTTTATCCTAAAAGAGATTAGACACCTGTATATTGATATTTAGACAATGCGAATATTAGTTTTTCAAAAATGCTTGAAGTTTCTACAAAAATATTTTATATTATTAATATTACTTCAACAGTGTCTAATTTAATATGAATCTAAAATAGGTAATATCAATAATAAAAGATATATATTGGGAAAACTTCAAACTTTTTTGAAAAATGAATTTTCATACAACTAAAGAAACTATTTTTTTATTGATTAGTGCTGTTGAAAGTAATGTAATTTATAGCAATCAATCACAAAACAAAAATCAATCAAGGAATTACATTATTGTCCAAAGATTGAGTATCAAAACCTAGAATATATATTGTTGTAACTTATTTAATTATATTTTTTACATTTTATGTATTAGTTTTTTAAATTATATTTTATAAATGTAATGTTAACATTTATGAGTCTGTTTAATGCGCATTTTGAAGATTTGTCTTTTATGTAATGATTTATATCATTATTATAATTGTATCGTACCAAATCTTTAAGTTGAGTGAAAATGTTTAATACATCTTTTACATTCATATAACATTATAGGCTATTGATGTAATATTAATAATAAAAGCTATTTTGGGAGAGACTTCAAGATTTTCTTGTACTAAAAATAATTTGAACACAATATTAAGGTGTCTATTTTTGAGTGTTACTCTTAAGAATATTATCGAATGTTTAAGTTGATATGGTTAGTCGTACTAAGTCTATCGTTCTGCACTCACATCCACTTTCTTCAAACGACCCATTCTTGTTTCCGCCATAAACTTTTGGAAATTTTTTCCTTCTTTTATTCTCCATTCACTGACCCTTCCATTAAATCCCGTCTTTTCTAATTTCTATTTCTTCCCTACCTGCTGTTCTATAAAGCTTACTACTTCGAGTGCTATCTCATTTCAACAAAATACATTAAACAACAAAATTTTGTTTGATATTTTGACTATATCATACCAATCATATTTTAAACAAATACCCACAAATTTTAGAATCTTTCAACATTTCCTTGACAAAAAATATATACAATTTTTTTAGATAATTAGCAAGTATTGGTTGTGGTATACAATCTTACTGTTTTAATAATAATTAGCTACTTACATACACCTATCCTATATGTTACTGCATTAGCGATTCCTTCAGTATAAAACTGCAAATACAACGACAAATATTACTGCGACTAGGACTAGGACAAGGGTTAAGGGAAGATTTTAAAAGCATATTTTATTTCTTGTAAATACAGTTGGTAATTTATAACATTATACTAAAAAGTATCAAATATATATTCACAATGTATTTGTCAAATATTTAAACTACTTCCATGGTTCTCTATGGTATTGTGAAAAGAAACTTTGTTTATGTTCTGTGGGTTAGTTAGAGTCTAGTTTGATGGCTATTACTTCCTGTGCGTAATTAGTGGATGGTTCCTTTCAGGGACCTTAGTGTTTGTGTGCTGAATCTATGTGGTTAGTTTCTTGAATAGGTTAGAAAAAAATATAGTTTTTACTTTCAAAATGACAAATTTAATCTAGCTATTTTTTTAAAAAATGATATTTTTTTTATAAAATGAAACCTCCACTGAATATGATCTTTTAATCATAGGTTGAGGAGTTCCTTATAAATTTCAACTTTTGTCTCCCTACAAGTTTTTATTGAAATGCTGAGCTACATTTGTGTGTTTTAAAGCACCATTATTGAGGCTAGAATGGGAAATTAATCAGTTGACTAACAAATTGACCCCCCACATTGATGGAGAAATCCAGTTGTGTGTTTGATAATATAAAGTAAATTAACTTGTAAATAATACTTGTTTCCTGCACTAAGTTATAGTCCACATTATAAGTTAGAAGATGAAAATAAAATAAATTATTTTATGAATGCCATAATCTAAATGAAACTTTGCATTTCAGACAGAGCAATCCTTAATGGATCTCTCCGCATTTGCACATGTTCCACATTTGTGTTCCTATACTTGATTATTACTAATAATCTTTAATTACTTTATTAACTTAAAACTTAATAGTTACATTCCTTAATAATAAATACATCAAATTAAGTCCATGGTATTGAACTTATCAGTGAAATATGTTAATATTAACTGATTTTAATTTAAAACTATTATGTATTACCATTACATGTAATTAAGCAATATTCTAGTCTGGATCTACTTCTGTTTAAGGAAACAAAATATATTATTCTTTCCACCAAGAAAACTTGCTATCGTAAATCATTTACACTAAGCTCTACATCATATAAAAGCCTATATACATTGTTAATTATAAATAATTGTAATTTTATTTGATTAACTAATTTATTCAATTAACCAATTTTTATGAAACCCCAGGGCTCTGGCTTGTAAGCGACCGAACAACTCTGGGTAACCATACCTGAATTAATAAAAATAATTTCTGTGGGCAGTAAATGATAATTTGTTCATTTGAAATTACCCGTTGCTGGTATTCCCAACTGTAAATGTCATGATTTTGTATGAAGGTGGATCAGAATATATTAAGCTTCTATTCTAAATTCTATTTTGTATTTTATTATTTTTATAAAGCAAGCAAACTAAAAATTTCCCAATCAATAATTAACATCTATCATATATTAAGATTTTAAATATGGCTCTAACTAATTTTTTGTCATAGTTTTTAAAATATTATTGATTATGAACCCTTCAAGGAGGTTGGCCTGTAACTAAATATTTAGCAGATAAGGAGTGTGTCAGAGTATTTCCATTTGGCAGGTTCTTGTTTTGTGAAGGATCTAGTTGGTACAATTTCATTATGTCTATTATTCCTGTTTGATGAGGTCCAAGGATCTATTAAGCATTTGATATTATTGAGTTGCACGTTAAATGCTAGCCACTGCCAATTTAATTTTGTTTTTGTATTATTCTGTTTTAAAACACTTGTTATTTAGAGAACTGTGGATGGTTTTGCGGTTTCATCTACTGGTTCGCCTAAGTCTCAATGTACCACGATTAACCAACAAATCTAACTGCCTTTTCTCTAGTGGTTAAGATAGATAAAAAGTAACATTGTTACGTTTTTATCTTATTTGATTAATTTAAATTTTTTATCTGAGGTTTATAGGTTCTTGTTAATATAAAAAGAAAACTCTGGCAAAAGGAAAATCAGATTTTACAAAATTCACCCTCATTTTATTTAAATACACAATCACGTCTATGATACAAAACTACAAATTATCAACAAATTTTATAATTTACTTTAACATTATTAACTCTCGAATGGCCAGATTTACTAGTTTGTACATATTCTTCTTGTTGTTTCTTCACTTTAACTTGGTTTGCCACGCTGTCAGTAATATCCAATTCTATCTCTTCAATCCTTCTTCTCTGGATAAAATTATTCTTCCTACTAATGTTCTTCCACGTTACAAATCATTATTAATATATCTATAATTAATATATTATTAATTGTTCCCTTTTCTACAATTTTCACTATATCTGCCTCATGAGCTCACCAATGGAAGGACGCTAACCTTCATCATTTTATCAGCACAGGACAACAACTAACTCTCCCTCTTTTTTCAAAAAACCTCCTATCTTGTTATACATTGGCCATTTGCCGCCCTTTTATGCCCGGTAAATTTTCAAATTCAAATTTCACAAGTCAAATATCACAACAATATATTTGTCTCTAAATAATAAATATTGCTATAAAATAAATTTTGCTCAATTATTTAAATGGTCACGGTTCATATGATCAAACCGTTCTCGTTTTCTAATAGTTCAGACAATGTTTTGCTTGTAGTTCGTTTTTAAGGGGTTCATTGGTTTTTTCGGGAGCAAAAACACTAAGGTTTTCATTCATTTGTACTGTATGTATGTCCTACTACTTACAGAGTCGCCATTACATACTAGAGGTATGGTTATTAAGCTTGGAGTGGTTAAAATAAGATTATTTTCTGATGATCCCTATGAAGTCGAGTATCAATCTGTACACCATATTACTAGGGGTCGGATTTTTGTTTACACATATTCTTTTCTAAGACTTATACATACTTGTTTATGCTTCCTAGTTACATTTCGACACGTATTAAACAATTTTAAACCATTTTTAATTTACATATTTTTCTTACAAGTACATATTGTTGTCCAGATTCCTCCC
Organism: Acanthosoma haemorrhoidale; assembly: GCA_930367205.1. Lineage (NCBI taxonomy): Eukaryota > Metazoa > Arthropoda > Insecta > Hemiptera > Acanthosomatidae > Acanthosoma > Acanthosoma haemorrhoidale. The sequence goes on along the minus strand of OV884013.1, from coordinate 119,361,648 downwards.
CCCTTTTTATTATTTTTTTCGTTATTTTATTTATTTATTTTTTAAATAAATCGAAATGAAAATTGTTTTAAATTGAAAAAAAAAAGTTCATGGATAAAAATTGGAACTCACGCTTATTTTCCCGGAAACTTTCTGAGCTCGTAAACTTTCCCGGGAATCCAATGGTTTCTTTTAACTTACAATTGGATTGAGGTTCCAAGAACATTTTCCCCTCCATTCCTATAATTTTTGTTTACAAATTTTAATATTTCTTTAGTTGTTAGTTTGATTTGATTCGCGACGACTGAAATAAGAGATACAACTAAATACGCCGGGGAGCTTGTGGATGAACCGTTTAAAAGTGATTCCGGAGTTTGTGTATTATACGTTATTGAATTTTACGTATATATATATATATGCCAGGCTTTGGTAAAAACGGATAGTCCCTTACATAAAATAAATAATCCGGCCTTAAATGGATTTTTGGAAAAATATATTTGAGAAAAGATTCCTGCTGAAACAACATTAGGAAAAAATTATCTTCAGGAAATTTACAGTGAAACAATGAATAACGGGTAAAAAAAGTCAAATAATGGCGATGGACCAATTCTGGTGCCCGTAGACAAAACGACGGGCGTTGAAAATCGACTATTATCGTCAGATAATAAATTATTTAGTAGAGGAGAGTCTTTTAAAAGAAAAGAAAGAAAAGTTTTATTATGAAGTTCAATCAAAACACTGGTATATACAAATATTAAGAGTTACGTTACTACATACAGGGCGGAATGTCTAGGCACAAGTGGGGTCTGGGGCTAAAGCTGAGACATATATGTATAAGAAAAAGATAAGCTTCTGGGAAGTAGGGAGGTATTGGAGGGATGCGGTTGCTTACTTAAAAAATAACAGGTAACCATCAGTGACTTCCATGAAGTCACGAGGCAGGAATACTGCTCAAGCCCTTTCTACTTGTTCTTAGCATTATAAAACTGTTGACGATATGTTGTTGATCACTTATGGATGCATCTCATTTTGCTACGTTTTTTATGAGAATAACGAATTTATTGCACTCTAAAGTTGGTCGAGTTAAAATCACCATTACAATAAAATGCCATTTTTTCTTTTTTAATTATTCAATCATTCTCTTAACAAATTAAAAAGTTATAAATTTGTTATTTTTTAAAATTGAATTTCCATATATTTTGAATTTTTTAAAATTAAATATTTTTGTGTTTTTATTACATATTTATGTAAAAATTAAAAGATATTTTGACTTTTTTTTATCACATAAAAATCCCAAATCTATGTAACATTAGTAATAGGAAATTATGCAATTTTTTAAATATTTTATTTCCTACTTTTTTTTTAGCCACAGTTTTTATAAAGCACAAATTAATTACTATTAACAGTTGTCGGGATATGGTTGAACAATTGTCGGAGGTGAACAATTGTCGGAAAAGGTGAACAATTGTCGGAGGTCAACAATTGTCGGATTGCTGTAGTTAATAACATGGACCGTGTTCCATGTAGGCGTTAATATCTGACTCCATTTATCGATAGGAATGTGTCCCGACAAGACACAGTGTTCAGGATGAGGTTCAGAGGTTCATAAAGAATAAGACCAGTTTTCAGAGTTCGGGCGAGAGATCGGCAGGGTAATAAGTACAAGTCGTCAGAGGTCTGCTATAGGCTGTGTGGCAATGTGCCGTCGTAGAGTAGCGGAAGGCTGAGTAGGCATATCGCGACGGTGATAGCGGCTATCGGTATGTAGAAACTAGAAAAGAATGAAGAGTGGGGCCTACCAGGGGCCAAGTGCCCCTGGTGTCAAGTTACAAGTAGTGTGGCTCAGGGGACTAGGAAAACAGAGTGAGCCCACCAGGGCCAGGTGGCCCTGGGGTAAGTGATAAGTCGTGCGGCTATGAAGCTAAGAGACAGAGAAGAGTGAAGAGTGAAATTTACTGATATAAATATGATAACCCCCTCCCTCGTGGAAGGCTGGGTCTGTCTGCCCGGAGTATGTTTTACGATACACAGGTAGTCACTTCCTTTTAGTTTATTGACCGTTGGGGTAAAAGGGTGTGTTTTGGTGGCTGCTAGGGCCTAACCCACTTGGTTTATTTGACCGCCTATAGGTGGTCTGTTCTATTATCCCATGGGTCCAAAAGGGTTCCTAAGCTGTTCCTAGCATGATTTATTGACCGTGGGAACGTGACTGAAGGTCTATTTTATTAGGGGCAGGTGTGCTTGCCCTAGGTTTTATGGTGGGGCCCTCTGGGTTACTTGTCTACGACTTCCGACCTCTCTATGATTTATTACCAGAAGTTTACACAGATTTGCATTTCTATTATAATACATTATGAACCAGAGTGTAGGGTAATTTACATATATAGTTAGCGGTCGCTATAACAGTATTTACTGATTTGTAAATCATTTGTGAATATAGTAGCAGTCATTTTTAAATTAGTTACTTATTTTGAAATTTATTGACCGCTCTCATAGAAGTAATATTTAGTAAAATAGTTTGATTTTCTTTAGTTGTTGTATTTTACACAATCAATTCAACCATAGGTCTTGAACCGAAGAACGGCATTGTATGCTGATTTCACTTTTTTATATGTAATTATGTTTTTATGTTATGACATTTTTCAGATTACCATATTTATAATACCATAAATTATATACCATATAATTTACATTTATTATCCGGGGTTCTAGGTGTTCTGTAGTCTATCAGTGGTTTTGGGCTACAGCATTGCTCGGCTGACCTTCGGGAGCGAGACTTGGGAACCCTTTTTTCCCTCTTTTTTGTTAACTAATTTATTATTTTAACAGAAATGTTTACACTATTGCTGCACTTAACTTAGGTCAAAGTTAAATATTATACAGGATCGTAGGATTACATGACTCAAGGAAACTATTAGTCTTGTACTGCAAGCCCCGTTACCTTGCAAGAATTGGCCTCCTAAAGATAGGGCCCGGCCAGGGAAATCAAGAGCTCGCGTGGGGGCTTCATTGGTATCAGGAGTTGGTATGTTATCACCAGAATTGTGAAGATTTCACCTACTCACTACTGTCCAGAGAACGCTTATAGTTTCAAATTAATATTTGATCCAACTGGTGAGGTTACCATTAAATTGGTAAAAGTTTAGCTTTAAGCATAATTTGGTTCGTCTTTGGTGAGATTGGTGACCAAAATCATGCTTTACATTAGTGTCGTGAAGACATTGGAACCTGGAAAAAGAATGAGTTGAAGAATGTCATGATTGGATATGATACTGGTTGACGTGGCTCTGTTCAGAATGGCAGGTAAAGAAGCCTTACTTTATATAAAGATTGGAGACAGCTTAAATTTTTGGACATTTACAAATAAGTAAATAAAATTTATTCTTATTCGATACCCACTATAAGTTGTTGCCATGTATTGATTGTGTCAATTTCTCTAAATATCTCCAATTAATAAATGATAATTTGAAGTTTACTTCTGTATTTTTTTTGAAAATCTCAAAAGTACGTCTGGTTTACATCATCTTCATGGCAACATTGTTGTTTCACACTGTTACAAAAATAATATAAATAAAATAACTCCGCTTTATTACATAGAAATAAATGTTAAGAAAACGGACTAATTGAAAAGTTAATACTGTAAAGATTTTGCCTGGAACTGAGAGTAGAAGAAGTTGTCATAAGAAGATATAGATTGCTAGGAGAGGAAGGCTTGTTTGCTTCAAAATAGTTGTATTTCACATAATTAGTTCTAGTCCTTTAGTCATTTGGTTGGTTGTTTGTGGAAGGTTAAATGACTTATTGGATAAGAAACGGACAAGGTTAGAGAAAAAGATACATATTAGATAAATACGAGACTTTAATTACTTAAGGAAATATAACACTGTTTTTTCTTCAATCTGCTCTGTGAAAGCATTTTTTTAAATTAACCATTTGATGCGTGGCTGCAAAATTGTAATGGCTATCATGAAATCGGTGGCATTTATAAAATCGTAAACTGATCACAAATGGCCAGTAGAAGTTGTGGTAACTCGCATAGCCACCGAAGCAGCATTGTGGTATAGACTAGAACTTCAGTTTATGCTGACCTATAGATATTACCACTTCTTGTCCTCCTGATGAGCGTGTTCTTCAACAGACGTTGTTTCAGCTGCGGAAGTCCATGCTGGAGCAGAAGGAACAGCAGCAACAGCTGGAATTGAAGCGTAGCTCTTAGAAGACCAGGACTGGGCGGCAGCAATTGCTGGGACTGCAGCATAAGACTTGGCAGACCATGCTGGAGCAGCAGCAGCAACTGGAATAGCAGAGGCATAAGTCTTTGCAGACCATGCTGGAGCAGCTGGAACAGCAGCGTAACTCTTAGCAGACCAAGACTGGGCGGCGGCAATTGCTGGGACTGCAGCATAAGACTTTGCAGACCATGCTGGAGCAGCAGCAACTGGAATAGCTGGTGTGTAAGTCCTTGCAGACCATGCTGGAGCGGCGGCAACAGCTGGAACAGCAGCGTAACTCTTAGCAGACCAAGACTGGGCGGCGGCAATTGCTGGGACTGCAGCATAAGTCTTTGCAGACCACGCTGGAGCAGCAGCAACTGGAATAGCAGATGCGTAAGTCCTTGCAGACCATGATGGAGCGGCAACTCTGAGAGCAGGCGCGGCAACGATGGCTGGAGCACCAGCTACTGCTACAGCAGGTCCACGGACAACTGGTGTACGGACTTCGACTTCAGATACTACAGGGGTTGGCACGGGGACATCATATGGCACTTGTTGTACATTTACTTCTGGTTGTACTTTAGTTATCTGAGGAGTGATAGTCTGGACTTGTCTTCCGGCTGCGATGATTGGCTGTTGGGACACAGTGTGAATGGGAGTAGCAAGAGAACCAAAGTTTGGCTTATGGATTGTGCTGGTGTATCCAGTGACGACGGACTTGGTGCCGTAGTGGATGTTCTTTTGGATGGCGACTCCGGTGGATGTCAAGGTGGTTGGAGTAGCAATACGAGCGGCTGGGGCAATAGCTACTGCTGGTGATGTGGCAACAACTGGAGCAGCAGCAGCGTAAGTGGAGGAAGCAGACCAAGCGGGGGTGGCAGTGACTACTGGGGCAGCAGCGTAAGCATTGGCAGACCAAGCTGGAGCAGCGGCGATGGCTGGAGCAGCGGCATAAGCCCTAGCGGACCATGCTGGAGCGGAAGCAATAGTCCTTGCACCCCATGCAGCAGTAATAGCTGGAGCGGCAGCAGCATAAGTGGTTGCAGCAGACCATGCTGGGGTGGCAGCAATAGTCCTTGCAGACCAAGGAGCAGCGGCAACGATTGGAGCAGCAGCAATAGCTGGAGCGGCAGCGGCATAAGTGGTTGCAGCAGACCATGCTGGGGTGGCAGCAATAGTCTTAGCAGCAGACCATGCTGGAAGGGCGGCAACAGTCCTTGCAGACCATGCAGGAGCGGCAACGACTGGAGCTGCAGCGGCATAAGTGGTTGCTGCAGACCAAGCAGCAGTGGCGGGAATTACTGGAGCGGAAGCATAAGCCTTCCATGCCGAAGAGGTAGAAAGTATGCTGGCAGCTGGAGTAGAGTAGGCACTAACTGCAGACCTGTGGGATACGCTGGCTATGGCACTCTTGGCCAAGGCTATGTAGAACAACACCACCTATTAATTAGAAATAAACTCATTAGATCTACCTGAATGAAAAATTGTGTAATTGAGGAAGAAGCAGAACCTATGCTATTATGTCGTATAAAAGACCCTTAGATTCCGAACCCTTCCGATGAAAGCCAGAGCAATGGTCATCAAACGCCTAGTTATAACGTACGCCAGTGAAACCTGGGTACTACAAGAATGTGAGCGTGTCCTTAATAATTGGGAAAGAAAAATCCTCAGAAAAACTTAGGGCTCCATATTTGAGAAAGGTTATTGGAGGATCATAATGAATGCGGATGTCACTCCACTATTTGGGGAACCTGAGATGGTGACTACCTAAGAAAGGAAGAATGCGCTGGTCCTTGAAGAGGATTGCGCCGAAACGGCATGAGCACCCTGGGTATGACTTGGAGGGTGACCTGAGCAGGATAGGGTTCAGGATGCGATGGAGAAATGATGCGATGAACAGTGGATTTTTGGGCAGGCTCTGGTCCTCCAAGGACCGTAACGCTGCGGATCAGTCAAGTCAAATACGAAAATTAATTCGTTTCCGGCAAGTGGGGCTGGAAAATCTATGAGATTCTTAGATAAATTCATGTGGGTTCCACGGACAAAGAGGTAGTAGACATAGACAGAAATAAAATGAAGTATTTTTTGTCAATTGTAAAGAAATTGAGGGGTATAACTCGTACAATTGAATTTATTCATTTTCTGAGCTGTCGATTTCGTTCAAATAGTCTACCCAAGGCAGTTAATGACACCCTTAAGTCAATATTTGCCTTGAAATTCATGAAAACATAATACAATTATTTGAATTCACTGAAGCGTTTCCTGAATTAATCTGACGATTAAACTGAATAAATTTAGATTGTAAGCAAACTTTTATATCTGGAAGGCATTTAACAACATTGACATCCCGTGTGATATTTAATTAACACCCCAGTTATTCAATTCTCATTTATTTTAATGTATGCAGTATAAATTGTTAATTAACTGGCATTATTCAGAGGGATTTATTTGTCAGTAACTTATCAGATTTAAGCTGTATTTCCAAAAATAAAGTTTTTTACTGATATAATAGAGAAAACGCTAAAATCAATCGTTTTATAAATATTGCCAATTTATTTTTTGGCTAACTTTATTGGATTTCGAGTAAATATACACAGTAATAACCAGAGCTGAAAATTGAGATAGTATTGAAGAGAGTTTAACGAGATAAATATTTAAAAAAAAAAAAAAAAGATTGGTTGGGCTGACACCTGAACTCACCAACTTGTTCATGTTGAGTAGGTCTGTGCTGTTTGAGAGTCTGATTAAAGTCTGACTCTTAGCTACGTTTGGGGGATTATATAGTCTGCTGCCAGGGCGTGGCTCTCCAATACTCGAGTTTGGCCTGTCTTTGTCTACAAGGAAATATCCTGAACAAAGCGAACCTTGGAACGTGTTAATTATACCAATATATAATTTTAGAAGGGTTAAACTATTCAAACAAAGATTATCTTAAAACATGTTACTGAACAAAATTTTGATCAAAAACTTTAATATGAATTCTTAGGGGTCTCTCGGATAAATGATTATGTATATAAAGGGTGTCCCAGAATTAACGCAAGATTTGAATTTACCGCCATTTGTGCAGTAAAGTGCTGACAACCCTGAAAAAAAAAGCAATTTGACAGCTCACAGTTTAGCGTTAATAAATATGGAGCGTTACACGATAGAACAACGTGTCTTTATTGTTGAACATTATCTCAAAAATAATGAACGTTTGGCGGCCGCAGTTCGAAAAGTTCATACAAAATATGGTCGGAATAGTGTTTTGACTTCATCAACTGTGAAGACATTAATTGAAAAATTTAGGGAGACTGGATCGGTTGGAGTCACTAAACACTGGTCGTCCAAAAACAAGCCGTTGAAATGTCAATATCCAAGCAGTGCGTGAGAGTGTTGTTGAAAATCCAGGAACATCAATTCAGCGTCGTAGACACAGTTCTTTGTGCCGAAATTGGATGATATTGATGTGGACAATATGTGGTTTCGACAAGATGGTGCCACAAGCCATACAGGCCATGAAACAATTCAAATACTCTCTCGTTTCGGTGATCAGAATTAGCCCTATAGATCGTGTGATTTAACACCTTTCTTTTTATGAGGTAATTTGAAGTGAAGGGTGTATGTCAACAAGCCCACATCCACCCGTGCATTAAAAGAGGAAATTCAACCACATTTATGCCAAAGGGCCATAGAAAATTTCATACAAAAGAGTGCGTATGTGCCAGCAAAATCGTGGAGGCCATTTGGCCGTTGTGTTATTCCATAAATAACCCTATCCTATTTACTTTTTATTCAATAAAAAAATAACAACAAAAATACTAAAAACTGTGTTTTTCTATTTAAATTAAATCTTGGGTTAATTCTGGGACACCCTTTGAAAGTAACTAATCCATTTTAAAAAACAGACAAAAAGGTTGACATATATTGCGCATTTAGCACCGACCAGACTTATTAGCGATACCTACCAGAAATATTTGATTTATTTCTTCATGAGGTGTTGCGCAATTTACTTTTGTGGCATAAATATTTTTTTTTATCCGAAATCTGTATCATTTTTTAAAAATTTAAATATTAAAGGCATCAACTATTGATATTGTTTTTATTAGGTGTTCTTTCACTCAAATTTGATGCTCAATCTATCATATTCTGTTTTCTAAATTAACTTCATATCAAGAAACGCTGTCGTTTGTCATTTTACAAGATGCATACAGTTTTTCATTGTGGTAGCGGGTACTAGTGAGGGGATCTGCTTGTCGTGAGACTGCCCACGTAAACTCTTGATTCCCTCACCTCCTATAATATCAATTCCTAATCCATTTCAAATTACATGGGTTCATTACGCACAGTTGCTTAAGGCCAAAGTGCCTCTAAACTAAAAATAAAATACAATTAATACGTAAAACTAAAATATCCTCTTATTTATAAGAGATAAACAAAAAACCTACAACTACATTACTAACTAGATTATCAATAATATCATACATGAGTACAAAACATAATATACGAGACATAATAAATAATTGTCAATTAGTAGCAATATAATAATATCGACCGAAGATTTATGGTTGGGTTAAATCGCCTTCAAAAAGTTTTAGATGTCCTGATTATATAATATGTGTTGTTTGATATTATACATACTGTTAAATATTATACAACATATATTCATTATAGTCCGAGGTCTAGCGTAATGTACCGTTATAATTTCAGATTGATTGAACAAATTTCAGGTTTGCTGTCGTACCTAAAAATGATTATTATCTGTTTAAAAGTATAACTCCATACGGGCTCTAAACTAAATTGGTAGCGTTCAATTTCGACGAATTGGTTATTGTCGTATTCCTGTTTTGTTTGGTCCATTCATCCAGGAAGGGGATCAGCCAGGTTGTCAGCCTTGATCCTTTTTAACTTTTGAAAGGCTATTAATTTTAATCGAGCTGGTTATTTTTTTAAAAAATGTCGGCAGGTCTTACAGATAATTTTTTTATGATGATAGTTAATTTTATGTATCAAGAGAGCTATTATTTTAGTACTTTTTTATTTATTTATTATTTCCTACTAAAAGAACGAAGTGGTCATACAGATTTACTACTTTTAGAGTTTTTCATTGCGGGTACTAGTGAGGGAAGTTAAATAATCTTGTAGAGGAGAGTCTTTTAAAAAACTTTATTATGAATAGCAATCAAAACACTGGTATATACAAATAGTAAGAGTTACGTTACTACATACTGGGTGGAATTTCTAGGGACGAGTGGGGTCTGGGACTTAAGCTGAGATATATATGTATAAGAAAATGTAAATATTCTGGGAAGTAGGGAGGTCTTGGAGGGATGTGGTTGCTTACATAACAAAAAAAAGGAAGAAAAGCTTTATTATGAAGTACAATCAGACACTGGTATATACAAATAGTAAGAGTTACGTTACTACATACTGGGTGGAATGTCTAGGGACGAGTGGGGTCTGGGGCTAAAGCTGGGACATATATGTATAAGAAAAGGATAGATTCTGGGAAGTAGAGAGGTCTTGGAGGGATGCGGTTGCTTACTTAAAAATAACAGGAACCATCAGTGACCATGAAGTCACGAGGCAGGTATACAGTTCTGATCAAGCCCCTTCTACTTGTTTTTAGCAAGATTATAAATATTATATATAAAGCAGGCATAATAAAACTCACAGACGCTCAGAGGGGAAAGTAGCAAGACATTTTACTTGTTCGAATTGAAGTAATTTTATTTTCTCTTTCAGTTCTAGATTAATTAAAAGTTATCTCAAACCTGAGCATATATTTTTAATTGAATATAAAACTCCCGTCCCCCAGAAAATGTTTTAATTCCTCCTTCTACGTTTCTAATTGCCATTTCAATTCTGACCTACACATCCCGTTCTCACTGATCATAATTCGATATAGCAACTTCATATGATATGCAAGTTTGAATGATCATACGAATCCCTTCAATCCTTCCCTATTCTTCCTTTCATAACCCTATTTACCGTCTAAAAAGCTAGACGAGATCTACTTAAGCACTAAGCTTCAGCAATCTTAAGCAGACACCTAGCCATTTTGTCTTTCCTCCACGTGTCTTATTATCTTACTCTCTGTATTTTATTATTTTACCAACTTCTTCATCTTGCAGCTTTACCATTCCTATTTCTTCCATAGAGAAGAATATTACCTCGGTACTACCACATCTAATTAGCTCATAGAACATAGTAAAACGTACAAATATAACAATAACCAATAGAGCATTTTGTTGGTATTAATGTCAATTTCCCGAGATGAGCAAAAAGGCTAATTAAACTAAGTGGAGTTCTTTCGTGAAAACACTCTGTTTATATTTTTTTTCTATTTTCTATTTATAAATAATATGTGTGTTGCATTGCCTTTTCATAGGATTTTTATTTAGCCATTTAGTTTCTGCAGGTGATGTGGTCATGTCCGAATCATAAATAAATAAGCTTTATTATGAAGTACTAGCAAAACACTGGTATTTACAAATATTAAGAGTTACGTTACTACATACTGGGTGGAAGGTCTAGGGACGAGTGGGGTCTGGGGCTAAAGCTGAGACATATATGTATAAGAAAAGGATAGTTCTGGGAAGTAGGGAGGTCTTGGAGGGATGCGGCTGCTTACTTAAAAATAACAGGTAACCATCAGTGACTTCCATGAAGTCACGAGGCATGTATACAGTTCTGCTCAAGCCCCTTCTACTTGTTCTCAGCATTATAAAACTGTTGACGATATGTTCTTGATAACTTAGATGCATCTCATTTTGCTAAGTTTTTGATGAGAATGACGAATTTATTGCACTCTAAAATTGGTCGAGTTAAAATCAACATTACAATAAAATAAAAAATTTTCTTTTTTAATTATTCAATACTGCTCTTAACAAATTAAAAAGTTATAAATTTGTTACTTTTTAAAGTTGAATTTTTAAATTTTTTAAAAGTAAATATTTTTGTGTTTTCATTACATATTTATGTAAAAATAAAAACATATTTTGACTTTTTTTATCACATAAAAATCTCAAGTCTATTCAACATTAGTAATAGGAAATTATGCAATTTTTTAAATATTTTATTTAAATCAACAGTGATTTCCATGAAGTCACGAGGCAGGTATGGAGTTCTGCTGAAGCCCTTTCTACTTGTTCTTAGCAAGATTATTAATATTATATATAAAGGAAGCATTATAAAACTTAACGAAAAAACTGGAGACACACATTCACCTACCAGGACCCTTTTGGACATATGGAGCACACTTTTAAGAGACATCAAAAAAATCAAACCCAGCTACAATAGAAAGATTTAAATCAAAACGACTTGTACTAACTGGTGAAGCTCAGAATTGTGAATTGCACATTGGTACATCAAGACTCTGCAGAGACAATTGCATCAAAAACTATATGGCCAATCGAATGCTCACATTCTTGGACTAGCAGCAGCAAGACTTACCTGACTCAGGAGGAACTAATTTAAATAAACTTCCATCAATATAATACTTCATTTGGAGAGGCATCATTAGCATGTCATTCATTGTCTATTAGTCACTATTAGTCACTTACTATCCTCTTCTTTGGTCGTGTTGTTAATTTTCTAGATACAGTTGTGAATAAATATAACAGCAAAAAAAAATGTTTGCATATACCGATATTTGATCTACTTTATTATTCAGACCAAATTTGAGCGTCTGTAGCTCTCGCGCTCTTGGTCAGCCTCCGCTGGAGCTTATCCAGTGACGCGGCTGACGTAGGAGCGTGGGGGACTCCGCTTACTCCTTCGCACGCGAGGGAGGTGGACAACCATGTGGACTTAGGGGGCCTCTGGGTTGTTTGTATATATAGTATGAATGAGAAAATTGTAAATTGGTATGAACGAGATCATTTATCACAATTACTTATTGCCCAATCAGGCAGATTGTAATTTTATCATAATAAAGTTGTTGTAAAGTAAAAAAGAAACAAATTAACCTATTCTTGAACGTTCATTAATTTATGTTTCTGTGTTTATTTCTTCCATTTTGCTTGAGAAAGTCCCCCCCCGAAAGTCCTGGGCACATCATAAGAAATATGAATTAGGAAACATTATTGGGATGCTTATTAGTGAATGATTTATCTGGAACCTGGAGATTTGTCTAGGTTTCAATTGATAAGTTCAGTAGTATGCTTATGATGATTGATTACGCCCAAAAAGTTCAATTCCAAAACGGTGCCGTATGGATGTAGTTGTCTTCTCCATCGTCTGTAAGGATTTGTGTTTATCGAACAATACACCAACTGTGTATAAATGGATGGACTGTGCTGATGTGTAGGATAATATTGGTTCTCTTACCTACTAGCCTACCTGATATCTAAGGCTGGTGTGCCTCCTGAGCTCCAACTGTACCTCTCAGATTTATCGGGTGGCATGTTTTTTACCTTAGTTATTCGTCCCCACTTTCTATTTTTTATTATATTTTTCTTCCATACTTTTATTAATTACTAGAAATAAAGCAACAAGGTAGGTGTTGATTACCTTTGGCTAGAGTTCTATCAACACCACTAACCAACCAATGTTGATACTACAAGAATATTTTTAAATTTAATTTTTTTAAAATGTTTAGAGTTAAAATTTGCTATATTCATATTAAAGATATGCATAACTGCATTGTTGCGTCAACCTCCTAATTACGAATAATTAGAAGTTCCCCTCTTCTCGGTCCAGAAAATATTTACTTATGTTTCCATATAGTATAAATAAACTTAAGGCGTCAGTAGGAGAGAGGGAAGCTGCTGGTGGGGAAAACCCCCCACTACGGCTGGCCTGTTTATGTAACCGCCACGTCTTGGGGCAGACGCCAGAACGTACAGAACCGGCACTTAGAGCACTGCTCTCTCTCTCTCTCTCTCTCTCTCTACACTGGCGCTTGCTGCTCTACTCAAACCATGGACTTCTCATTCAACTACCTCTGCATCTCTTTCTGCTAACCTCGCTATGTTTTAGTCCGGCCTCGTCAGACCCCACACCTTCCTAGTGGGAATCTCTGCCTTTGTCTCGCTAAAGCTAGCATCTCCTTGGGAGAGACCTCTCCCTCGCGGACGACGGTTGCCGGGGCCCTACATACTTTACCTAATATCTTCTTCCACGGCAATCCAGTCTGCTTCTCTCCGGTTCATACTTGCCTTTGGGATTCGGACGGTTTTCGCCTACCCTTAGACACCGAGTGTGAATTCGTGGTCATTCCAAGACTACATAAACTACCTATAAACCTACCCTGTTCCTCTTCTCCTGAACATAGTGCTTTGTGGGGGCACACCTTCTATGGAGTCAGATCAAAACGATCAAAACGATTAAGCTGCCCGCCGACTAGGCCGCCAGCAAGGGTGAAAGACCACAGGTCCACCTCATATTATCTCTTTCTTGGCGGTGCCGGACGGCGGCTAGAGGTTCTAGCGACCCTAACCCGCGGTGGGCGTCTCCTCCCCACCGCGGGGATCCTCAAATCTGATAAACCGACATACATACTACATGCTTTTGTATTAAAATAATTCTTCTACTGTTCCGTTTAAGGGAGAGAGACAAGACGAAGTCTAGTTTTAAAATATCTTAAAGTTTTTTTTAAAATAGGCAAATATTTGTCTACTTTTTCCTTTATTCTTAGGGGACAGTGTATGAAAATATGTTTATTAGTTCTCCATGAATCCGTTCAACCATATTCATATTGTCGGCTTCCCATTTATTTTGGCAGGGATATAATGTACACGCTCCCTAGACATGTTTTTCTCCACGATATTAAATAACGTTTTTTTTAGTGATTGGCTAATGTTTATGACTAGGCGGAGTAAGAAAATATATTATTTATTATAATGATAACAACAAGTAAAAAATTATTTATTTCATTATTACATTTTATACATTACATACATATAAAAGCTTTATATGTTCGGTATTACAGACCGTAAACATACTTAATAGAAGAAGGAATTCATCATAAGGTTCAATCACATCAACAACACACTTAACATTCTCGGTCACTTCATAACTTTTAACTTTACAATATTGACTAAATTGCTAAAAATATTTAACAAGTCCTGTACTTATCTGTAACGGCCCGCAAGTACATTATTTCCCCACTGTGTGAACTCACGAAATCATTCCCCCTTTTCAAATGATTTTGTTTAATTTATATCGCCGGCACCGTCATTGCGGGGAAGATCAAAGGTGACTTCTTCGTCATTGAAGACCGCGGGTCCTTGATGTTGATTGGTCGACTCCGGTCCTACATGAGATACGGCGTGTGAGAGCGGGTTGTTATTTTTGTTCTCTTCGCATAGATGCACCTGCTCTTCATTGCTTTCAGACGACAGGTTTTGCACTTCGACATTTTCACACGATACGCCTTGCGCTTTTTCCTCTTGAAACGACTGGCATTGAACTCCCTGTCCTTCGGATGGATGTTCTTGGATCGTTTCTGCCGGATGCGCTTCGACTTTGTTTTCTTCTGATGAAGCCTCCTGAGTTTCGTTGCGAACCTCTCCGAAATGCTCATGAAGCTCTACCAGTTTATTGGATATCTGTTCGCTTCTTATGTTAGTGTTGTTCATTTTGCAAAACAGACTTTTACATTGCTCTTCTAGTCTTTGGAGTCTGGCTTCTCTTCTTTCCAGTATTTCCTCAGCAGTGGTCTTTTTATGTTCTTGGGGAGTTGTACCATTTGTTTCACCTGAGGAGGAAGCCTCTGATGGTTCTTTTGTCTCTTCAGCCACAGTTTGCAGAGTTGGCTCTTGCACAACTTGACATTTCACAGCCTGGTTGCTACATGCTGCTTCTGATGATACTGTTTCTATTTCAAGCACGTTTTCTGAGTTGGGTGTCGAACTTGCACTCTCTTCCCAGGGGAGAATGTGTATTGGCGATGGCATCTCGACAGTTAGATCATCTGGCCCCTCAGACAATGATGGCGGTAGCGCAGTCATTCCATTTGCAACGTCTGAACAGTTACTTGGGACGTAAGGTTCTTCATTGCTTAAAACCACATCTTCCACACACACTTCTAGCACTGGACTTGTAGAAGATTCTTGTACACTTGAGTTCCTTCCATCGGAACTATCACTAACTTCTAAAGGTCGAGTTGTTTCCCCAACCAAAGTAGTTATAATATCACCGTCAGGAACATTCAATCTGTCTGAAATACAACCTGACGTTACGGGTTCTTCTACAGCTTCAGAAACTGACGCCGGTTCTTCCGGAGAGTCTGTCTCTTCGTCAGATAATTTGTGACTGTCTTCTTCGTCTTGTGAGTCACCGGGGGACTCTTCATACCCACTTTCTGCGTTAGACATTTGCTGTTTCCTGTCGGCGAATTCTTTTCTTAATATAATCCAGTCTTTTTCGGTTTGACTGTTCTTGACGCGGGCCATTTGCCACATTTCCCTGCAGTCTTCCAACTGCTGCTTCAACTCATTCAACATGAGCCTCTTATGTTTCAGCTCGTACCTCAAAACTTGTTCGTGGGTGTGCAAAGCCTTGTGTTGAGTTCTAAGTTTATTTACGACGGCCCACGTTTTGTGAAGTTCTTCTGCTACTTCTGCCAGCCTAGTCTCTTGGGATACCAGTCGTTTTTCGAGGTGACAATTGAGGTCCTTCATCCTCCCGACCTCTTTGACTAGACAATTTTTCTCTAATATCAAGTCTTTGAGCCGTAGGAACGTTTTGGATACACTTATCACGAGTTTCGGACCCGAAGGGGTGTCCACACTCTTGTAACAGCTGTCTGGCATCGTGTCCTCAGGCGTGTGCTTGTTGTGATGGCCCAGCAGTTCCACAAGCAGCCGCCACACCTTGCTCAGGTTGGAAGCGATGTCTTGCTCTTCCTCCGTCAGAACATGGTCTTTATCGGCGACAGTCATGAGCACAGATGCCACATCGTTCATTTTCCCCTTTTCAGTGAGATGGTTCACTAGATTGTGGTGTTCCTCGAGAACCCTGTTCACCCTGTCCAGGCTCTCAGGGTCTGAGAGGACCTGGGAGAAGAGGTTGTTCACTATGGTCATTTGCGATGTTACGTTGTACAGTTCTCCCTTCTTTCCTGCCAGCTGTATTCGGAGGTCGCTGATCTCGTTGTTGTTCTTGTCCACAGTCGAATCGAGGGCCGTGACTCTCTCTTCCAATTCCTTCTTCGCCTCTAGGAGTTCCCTGTTCTTTTCTTCTGCTATTTCTAGTTTCGTCTCCGCAGCTACCACTCTCGCCTTTTCTCTTTCTACTTCCATCTGATGGCTGATTTGCATAGCTCGAGACCGTTCTTCGTACAGACATTTCAGTCTCCTTATGTTCTCTACTTCCTTCTCGTACGCCGCTCCTGTTTCCTCAATTGCCTGTATCTTCTCTCTTAATTCGTTAACCTGAAACATACAAGATTAAATTAATATTGATGTAACATATTTCCATATCATAGTGACGCTCTTTAAATATCAATTATACATAAATGGTTTTCTCACATGAAATCATTGCAATGTTTAACTAGAGAAAGTTGTTGCATAATTTATAACGTAATTGTATTTTTGAAACATATTTAAAGGACGACAAGGTTGTCGAATAGCAGCTATGAACAATCTAGTAAGGATGTAGGCACTCAAGTGTTGTGTGAAAAAGATACTTGGTATGTTTTCCCCAAAAACAAAAAAAATAAATAAAATATTTATAAGTCTAAGAAAAAAATATTTTGACGGGGTCTGAGCAAGGGAACGGCCTCCTAAATCTCAGATTAAGTTATAAAACCTCTGAACTATGTTTGGAATAATAATGGCCATTGCCAAATGTCAAATCTATTTGGCAAGACATTTCCTTATTGTTCCAGCAGAGGGGGTTAAAAATAGTTACATGGTTTAAATTTACAAACAAAATTAAATAAGTTGTATCATGTTTATTCATAACAATGATCAATATCACAGCTGGCGAATATGACGTCATCCGGGGATTCCTCTCCATATTGTTGAAGGGTCTTTTGATTAGCTCTTATTGCTACTAATTTATAAGTTCTCTTATCCTACATCTCTCCTCAATGCCACCTTTCAGGGGTTGGGTGAACTCGCGTTTCGATTCAAAACGTAAAAGGTTTTAAGACCTTGAAATGATTTCGTACGTAAATTCGTGCTCTTTGATACAGCCAATGCAGCCGAATGTCTCCAATATTTCCAGAATGGGATCATGCGAAAAGTGGTCCGACATACCGCTCTCGAGAGAGGTTAAAGAACGCTGACCAGCACCCGTTGCTTGGGTGAGTTCATCCGCCGGAGACACATCAAGTTTTTTGACTCGTTGCAGCACCTGACCAACCCACTGTCATAAAGTCTTGATTGAATAGTCTTTTGTTGTCTTGATAGCTTCCTTACCTTCCAATTGATAGAATTGAAGCAAGCTAATAATAATTTATAGTGGCAACGGAATATTTTAACTTTGGTTCAGTAATAGAATCAGTGATCAAGTTAAAGTCCCATGTGACGTGAAGTGTCAAAGGTTGTTTGTTACAATGTATAGATGAGAAAACATCGCAGGACTTAAGAAATCTAGTATTAATAGGACTTAATATTAATAGGACTTAGTATTAATAAGACTTAAGAAATGTAGTATTAATTAAAATTTTCTAGGTCATGCGCCGTAAGTTAAATTTGGTCTAGTAGTTTTGAAGTGTTTGAAATTTGTCTGCTGCGAATATTGCTTGTCATTAAAACTATAAACTATAAAATGTACATAAATGGAAGTTATAATAAATATATAGTGGTGGCAGGAACAAAACGCCTTTGAGCAGAGCTGCAAGGCAAGCGTGTTATCTGATCTGTAGGCGAAGTTACTCTAACCAGCCCGGCCTGATAGCGTTGTTCAAGGCGTTCGGGCCCAATTTATTCCAGCGTCTCTTGCCAAATGCACGCTGCCAGATTTTCAATTCCCGCTTTGCTTTCTTTCTTACTGCCAGTTATAAAACTAAAATGAAAGTATCATAGGTGAACAGGCCGAATCAATGACAGACTGGGCATGTTAAACATCAGTGTAAACGCAGGAAAGACCGACTGCGTAATCTTCTCCCTCCAAAAGGGGAAAAAATCCTTGCCAAAATCATATAGCATAGGAGGGCAAGAGAACTCACCAGCACTCAATGCACTATCTGGGTATAAAAATGGATAGGCATCTCCATTTCTGTACTCATTTCAGTAATAAAATAGAAAAAGTACGACACAGGTCTTACCGGCTTTACCACTTGCTAACTTCACCCAACCTGTCACTGCGTCTCAAATGGATGATATAATGTGTCCCCCCGCTATATACCCGCTTGACTGACAATACAGCCAAATGTCTCCAGCATTTCAAGAATGGGATCATGCGAAAAGTGGTCCGACATACCTCTCTTGAGAGGCTAAAGAACGCTGACCTGCAACCGTTGCTTGGTGTGTCGTCGGAAGGCGAGTTCATCCGCCGGAGACACATCAAGTTTTTGACTCGTTGCAGTACCTAACCAACCCAGTGTTTAACACTATGACCCCACCACCCTTCCCGCATCGATGGCAACAGTCTGGCGGGGAAAAATTAGGTTAAGAATTACTATGCAAGTTAGTTTTAAGTTTGATCAAAAAGGTGAGCCCCATCACCTTTATTAGTCAGTTTAGTCCAGTCACGTATAATGTGTATCATTATACTTGTTTATTCTTTATATAATTTTTATAAAATAACAAAACCTGTATATAATGTGGCGATGCTACCGATGCTAACCCGCAATACCGTTCTGTGCACTACTTCTCTTCTACCCACGTGATGTGTTTACTTGGATAATGTCAATCATTAAGCAATGAGCAAATTAGTATTTAGTCCCACTGGGCAGTGGGTGGCAACACCGCGCCTTCCTAGCGTCTAATTTCATGACAGCGACTACTATAGGTTTAATAACCTAAAATTGTGATTTATTTCTTTCATTTAAATGGGGTCATTACCTATTAGTGCCAGACGCCAGAGTGACTCTAAACTAAAACTAAAGTACAATCAAATACGCAAAGCTAAAATATCACTTATAATACATATAGGTGGGGAAAAGGAAAAAATACGTACAACTAAAATGTCTAACTTTCCTTAAAAATAAAAGGAATGCCTTCATGTTTCTTCTTTCTAGTTGAAACATTAAGCACGGTAGGTTTTACTGAATTATTGTCGCTACAATTACAATTTTCAAGAAACCTTTTTGTGTTGGTAGATGGTATTAGACCTAAGTGAATTTGGTATTGTACTTAGAAATGTATTCTCTGCAGTGTAAGGAAGATACTAGTGAAGGTGATACTCCAGGATGGCGATGAGTAGGTTAGTAGAAGTCTGACGAGTATTGTGTACTATGGTGTAAAGGTTAAGCCTTTATCCTAAATTACGCGAAATATGCTTAAACGTTAGGGACCATTTAAGTTATTTATTTCCTGAATTTGTGGGATTTTTATATTCCCAAGGTTATTTTCCTCCGACGAAGTGGATGAATTATGAACTGAAGTTAGATTTTAAAAAAGAATATATGATGGAAAAGCAACTTAAATATCACCGAAATAATTAATTAGTGTAGTTTCCTTTATTTAATATTTTTCAAGTAAAAGCAATTGTTCTTGATTTATTTAGAGTTAGTATTCTTAGTCTATTTAATTGAATTTTTGCACGTCTGCTATTCATAAAAGATGAGATCAATGTCTTTACTGTCTATTTGATTTCTCTGATTTGAGTTATACAGTGGAATCCCGATATTTCGTATCCCGATTATTCATATTTCCGGCTAATTCGTACAAATTTGCCGGTCCCCAGAGAAAATCCCGGCAAGTGGTATAAAAACAATGCATTTCAGTCCCCTGGGTAATTCGTATTATTTGTATGCTCGAGGTCACTTAAAACGTCTTATAATACATATTTACAGTTTAAAAACCTCGTTAATTCTTACTGTTTCAAGAAAGGGAATGAGGACAATAAGAGACCAGGGAGCAGAATGAGTGCGAGATAAATGTTTTCTATGAAATCCCATATGTAATTCGTACTCTTTTTACTGAAAGAAAATAAGGAGAGGAGAGAGGGAAAGTTTTAGGAATTGTACCAATTCCTTTTCTACAGTTCAGTCTCGTTTTCATCATCGTTGTGACACGTTATTTTGGTGACGGCCTAGCAGTAGTGGGAATGTTAACCGACGAAGAAATCTTAGATCCATCTGAGGACGTAGATGGTGAAGATGGAGAGGGCGATGAAGATGATGTAACAACAATCACTGCTAAAGTTGCTAAACAATACGTGAACAACGTACGCCATTTTTTAGCAAAATCAGATGTTGGTCTGAACACTCTTGACAAAGCAATTGACAATACCCGTCTGCAAGGATTCCATAAAAAAAAATTACGGATTTTTTTCGAACAAATGTTTGATTGGTGTTTATTTAATCTAGAACATAGGTATGTACATATTTTTTATTGCATGTATTGTTTATTGTTTAGTTTAGTACTAAGGAGTGTTTATTGCATAGTTTTTATCCTTACTATATTGTACATACTTCTTAATACATACATGTTTGCATTAATACGTTTTTTAATTTTGTACTCCCGATAATTCGTACCAAACTGTCAGTCCCTTGACAATACGAATTATCGGGATTCTACTGTATTTAGTTTCCTCTGAGTGGCTAGGGTGACCACCTTGATGTTTTTCAAACGTGTAAGTTTTATTCAATTAGAAAATGTAATGAGTTAGTATAATTTATTAGTAACTGTAGGAGTTGTTATATTGGCCGTTGGGTATATGAGAACTTTGTATGTAACCTCATTGGTAAAAGGTCAGTGCTCTTAAAGATCACTGCATAAGTCGAAGAGTATATAACATCAACCTGTCCTACTTTCATAAATAGTTCTCAGTTATAATTCTTAGTTGTAACAGCCCTAAAATGTAATTGAATATTGTAAATTTGAGAAGAGCACATGAAAGGTTATGTTAATAAAATACTTTATGTTAAAAACGCGGATTATATAAAATACCAAATAAAATAAAAATAGAAAATTATTTTAAACTGAAAACTCATCATTAATAAACCAAATATTATTAATTAATTTGCTTCCTTCTTTCACGTCCAACTGGGAGATATGGCATGAAAAGTCAATCGTCAAGAGAGTGGGTAATAATGCTCCGTCTCATTATTTAAAAACTAAAAGCAGCATTCAAAGAAATGCCCCGGCAGGGTTATGGCCAGTGTAACTTCGGATTGCGTGGGCATAGAAACTGGCCAAGTGCTTTTGAAATTCTACATGCATAGAATATTCAGAATGAATAATCGTTCAAACTTACACGGTCTACTTCAGTCATTCTAGAAATCCCTTACAGTAAGAAGTGAATATTCTAGACTTCATGTGCCATTCATGATCGCACTAGAGACAGGTCTTCATAAATGATCTTTAATCTAATTTACGTTTTCCCGCACTCTATAATAAAAGTAGCATGATAAAAACAAATTGAAGTATTCTTAGTCTAACAGTATTACATTAAATTTGGATAAATTCTGAAAAAAAAAAATATAACAGATAAAAATTTATGGAATTTAAGAAAAATTAGTTAAATAATCTTTGTAGAGGAGAGTCTTTTAAAAGAAAAGCAAGAAAAGCTTTATTATGAAGTAAAATCAAAACACTGGTATATACAAATATTAAGAGTTACTACATACTGGGTAGAAGGTCTAGGAACAAGGGGTCTAAGGGTTTTTTTTTTGGTTTTTTTTTACCTTTCAAAACCCCTTTTATTTAACATTTTTACAACATATGAACAATATAATGAACAATATTTACAGAATTTCTCCTCTTGATGCATACTCAGATGCATTTATTTGAAGGAGGGTAGAATTACAGAATCAAAATTTCTTTTTGAAGTTAAAAAAATAGTATCAAAATAGACTGGACTATGTGATGGGGCACACCTTCGGAGTACAGGGGTCTGGGGGTCAAACTGAGACATATACGTATAAGAAAAGGATAAGATTCTGGGAAGTAAGGAGATCTTGAAGGGATGCGGTTGCTTACTTAAAAATAACAGGAACCATCAGTGACTACGATGACTGCTCAAAACCCTTCTACTTAGCAAGATTATACATATAAAGCAAACATTATAAAACTTAGGATAAATTTTTCATGGTGTTGACATACTGGGTGGAATGTCTAGGGACGAATGGGGTCTGGGGCTAAAGCTGAAACGTATATGTATAAGAAAACGATAAGATTCTAGGAAGTAAGGAGGTCTTGAAGGGATGCGGCTGCTTACTTAAAAATAACAGGGAACCATCAGTGACTTCCATGACTGCTCAAAACCCTTCTACTTAGCAAGATTATACATATTATACATATAAAGCAAACATTATAAAACTTAGGATAAGTTTTTCATGGTGTTGACATACTGGGTGGAAGGTCTAGGGACGAGTGGGGTCTGGGGCTAAAGCTGAGACGTATATGTATAAGAAAAAGATAAGATTCTGGGAAGTAGGGAGGTCTTGGAGGGATGCGGTTGTTTACTTAAAAATAATAGGGAACCACCAGTGACTTCCATGAAGTCACGAGGCAGGTATACAGTTCTGCTCAAGCCCCTTCTACTTTTAGCATTATATATAATATTAGCATTATAATATTCTTATCATTATAAAACTATTGTTTCTTCACTTCCTTATTTTGTTTAAGATAGTTAATGATTGATGAAACAAACATATAGTTGCTACCATTACATGCCAAACTATGGAATACGAAAATGCCTATTTTTCACCAGAGCAAAAAAACTACTTTCATATTGCATATCAAATAAGCGCATGGCGTTAACCATAGACAGACAAGAGTGCTCCAAGCTACCAATGCGAATGTCTGCAAGTTGTCTACTTGATGAGTTGTGACATATCTTTGGACGAGGTCCTTCTAGCGTAGTCTAGGCCTGTGATGGGAAACTTTTGGCACAATGCTCTCATATATGTCATGATGTATATGTCATATATGTCTCTATGTCATATATTGCTATCATCGCGGGTCATCTTAAACTAGACCAACTTTCCGCAACTACTTTAGTCAGTTTGGAGAGCTCTTCAAGTTCGAAGTTGCAGTAAATCTTCCATTTTCCGCTTTCCTCGTCTCTCACCTTATCTCACCGTCTTCCTCTCTCTATTCCAAGTATGATGTAAGGGCCCATGTTCCACACCCGAGAAACAATCCTTGCTTGTAACTTTAGATCTCAGGATAGCATTTCAGATCTGGACACGAGAGAGGGAAAGATGTTAGAGTACTATGATAAATTTCTCTTAGAAATTTTAAATATCTTTCTGGTTGCCAAGGTACTATTATTGTCTATGCCCCTTATTACGTCAGCAACAAAACCCTTCATAACGATCTTAATATACCTTTCTTATTCTTGAACCCATCCCTTCCAAGTTCATGAAATTCCATAGTGACCTATCCAACCACCTTAATCCCCTAGCATAGTCATTACACTGCACCACTCATCCCTATAACCCTCCTTCGAGACTGAAACGGCAGCCTCGTGACCTTCTATAAATTCGTGACAGTGGGAGTCCTGGCAATGGCCAGTTTCTCCAATCATGTCCTGAGCGTCTGTGGTTTTCGTGCTCATGGCCAGCATCCACTGGGTTGTATCCGGTTACGCGGCTGATGGATATGCGTTGGGGACTTTCCAAGACTCCGCTTCCTCTTTCGCATACGAGGGAGGTGACAACCATGTGGATTTGGGAAGTCTCTGGGCCGTTAGTAAATACTGTATGAATGAGAGCATTTAGCACAATAAAGAAGTTACAAATTAAAAATTATTGCCTACTTCGACTTCTAATTAATATTTCATTGTTTTCTTGACTTTTAGATCCTTATTGAATGACTCCTCAGTATTTGTTAAATATACCAAACCTATACTCTCCAAGTTTCATCCGTACTTTCTCTAATAAACCTCTAAAACTAGATCGAACAAAAGAAGAAAACTAGTTGTCTCCTTTCTTACGGCCATTATTATTACTACAACTATCAGTTCATAATCCTTGGACCTTTACTCAACCCGGAGATTCCCCAACGCACATCTTGACTAGTTGGGTTCTCTGGTATTTAAAATGCATCTGGAACTCATTCACGTTTTACCAATATTACCAGGTTAGCATCTGCTTCGTTAGCCTTTGCAGTGGATAACGGAACGAAAACCCTCCGGGGAGGTAACTCATCCAAAGAGATTTGTCACCCGTACCAATGTGGACCTTCAATACGACGAGTTAGATGCCCTTAAACCCTTGATTTATCTCGATGCTAAGGGGATTTTATCTTCTTTGTTTTCATTCTTTAATTTCACCGCCAGGTAGCAGCTCTGAGTTTGTTTTGATTTCCGCTCCAATATCGGACTGCCTAATTATACCACTGGGTGTATAAAAAACAAAAACAACATCGTACGCGCTACGTCCCACCTCCTTCGGACGCGGAAAATGCCTGGACTATTTTAATAATAAGGCGGAGGTTCTTATTATGCTTGTCGGACAGAAATAGCCACCGGCCAACAAGGACGCCATCTTCAAATAGACACGTCTCTCCAGTTTTCCGGATGCGGGCTCTAGACAAATCGATGCCACTGCCATTAAAATAGAACCGTGTGTGTGTGCGCGCCGCCATTGCGTAAACGTTGATCTCTGTGACACGTCTAAAGCTGCCCCAGGCAGTTAGGCTTGTTATCCAAGTATCAATCATTGTCAGTTTTATTTAGTCAAAATCTTATTTAGTTTTAGTGGTTATTGTTTTGAAATTGTACAAATTATGAAATGACGGTAATAACATAAGATACTTAATTGATAATTATTGTTTCGTTTTGCTAATGAATTATGTGGTAATGATCACCCAGAGGCAGTCACCCTAACAGAGCCAGTAATAAATGGGGAGGAAGGATATATGAAGCTGATATATTTTTGGTTTACGGATAGACGGGTTAAGTGGAAGAGACTTAAGCTGAATAAAGGGATTTTCATGAGAAAAAGTTAAAGGGTGGAAATCGGAAACACAGGAAGGGAATAATCTTTGAAGAGGAGAGTATTTTAAAATAAAAGAAAGAAAAGCTTTATTATGAAGTACAAGCAAAACACTGTTATATACAAATATTAAGAATTACGTGACTACATACTGGGTGGAATGTCTAAGCACAAGTTTAGTATGGGGCTAAAGCTGAGACATATTGTAACATTCATGATATTTGAGCATATCATGGCCAGGAACCTTCACTGATGTGACCAGATGGTAAGCATCTTCCCTTATACTCCTAAGAGTGGGGATGAGATAAACGAGCAGTCTTAGCATGACCGCCGAGAAGGGCGGACTCTTAGCAAGCTCCCGAACTGGCGGTACCATACAGGAAGAGAGGAGAAGAACCAACAGCAGACAGTAATGTTGATTGGATTATACGGAGATCATCGATTGGGTGATATTAATATTGTTTTTATTATGGATCCATTAAAAGAAATTGAGCTCAAATTTCATGTTTTTTGTAATTAGTAGTAAATATCCTAATTTAAAAGGAATTGAATATTTTTTTATACTTTTGTCTGTACTCTATGTTAATTATAATTATTTGTTATAACCATTTTATTTGGAATATATTTCACAATTCCTAGTTTCTCAATTTATTAATGACTACAACATTAGCCTTGAGATCGGGCGATTCAATCGGGATAAATTCCTATGTCAAAGACATAAAACAATTTGAATTAAAGATCTCATGACGGACCTGCCAAATTAGTTAAGGTAAATTGATCAAATAAATTAGAAAAAGAAATGGTAAAAAATGAGGTAGGTTTCAATATATGTATAAGAAAAGGGTAGTTCAGGGAAGTAGTGAGGTCTTGGAGGGATGCGGTTGCTTACTTAAAAAAATAACAGGAAACACCAGTGACTTCCATGAAGTCACGAGGCAGGTATACATTAGAAGGGGCTTGCTTCTACTTTTAGCATTATATATAATATTAGCATTATAATATTCTTAGCATTGTATAACTGAACGATTTTAAATTGGAGAGGATCGGAATTTTTGAATTGTCTTCATGTTATTGTTTGACATTACTGACGAACAGTGCGCGAAACTAAACATTACAGTTAGATAAAATACTGTTATCCCAATGACAGCATAATCGCTTATTTTGACCTTCTTCTTGCCTGTTTAAAATAATTACTTCATGATTATCTGAAGATGAGGGGTCTTTTAGAAATCCATTTAGGGACTAAAAAGTGTGGTTTTTATCATTTTAATTTATTATATTACAGTCATTAGAAATGAAACATGTATACAGTAAGCTTATCAGGCTGAACATGAGTGTACAGAGCGTTCCCAGTACTGCTGTCAGTCAAAGGGTTAAAAATATACTGTTGGCCTGATTAGAGGCTAGGTTCGTTGTGCCATTAACTCGGCCATTGTTGCTCAGTCTAGCGACAGTTGTCTTAAGCGGGGAGACCCCTAAATGGGGGGGGGGGGGGGGTTTATAAAGGCCATAGTTTTAGTCTGATTCACTGTTTTAACTTTAAATAGAAAATTTTGCTTTTTTTAAATATTACCTCATTCCAATGCATCTGCGCATGCAGCAGGAGGAGAAAATAGTAAATATTGTTCGTTGAATTTTGATCATAAATTGTAAAAATGTTGTTGAATAGAGGTGTTTTGAAAAAAATAAAAAATCTAATTCACTATTGCAATTATGGGAAAAAATAATAACAGGCGCTCAAGTAGTTAGCAAAACGGGTTCTTGGTATTAAAGTAATAATTTCAAATACCTAAATTGACAGTGAATTTATTTAATTTCATTGGTATGGGCTACTGCGTAACTATTACTGAATTACAGAGCAATGTATTTTATTCGTAAATGCGTGAGTATTTTTTTGTAGTTCTTTAGGTTTTCTTCCTTTATTAAACACCATTAAAAACTTATCCTAAGTTTTATAATGCTTGCTGAAAACAAGTAGAAGGGTCTTGAGCAGAAATGTATACCTGCCTCGTGACTTCATGGAAGTCACTGATGGTTCCCTGTTATTTTTACCCTCTACTTATGCATATATGTCTGAGCTTTAGTCCCAGACCCCACTCGTCCCTAGACCTTCCAGCCAGTATGTAGTAACGTAACTCTTAATATTTGTATATACCAGTGTTTTGATTGTACTTCATAATAAAGCTTTTCTTTCTTTTCTTTTAAAAGACTCTCCTCTCCAAAGATTATTTAACTCCAGTTAAATTATTTGGTGATATTGGGTAATAGTTTTGAGCCAGTCGCATTGTGATTGTGAATTAGATTGACATTTGCTGGAATCTTTCAATTATTGCACCTTTGAAATCATTTAAGTATTATTTAATACAGCTCTGGACAGAAAAAAATTATATTATAAAACTGATAAATTATACACACACACACACACACACACATATATATATATGATATGACCAACCACATTGAATCAAAATATATAAACAAAATTGCAAGTCACGGGCGCTTTACTCCGGTTGATAGGATTGGTCAAGGTAGTCGATTCAAGAGAAGCGAGCACAACAGTTGAACTAAATATGTATTCACTGTTCAATCAAGTTGAATCACTGCTAATGATCCGGTCTGTTCTAAGATGACTTTAAATCAATGCGCGCAGGAGTTTTTGTAATCTGTGACCGATTAATTAGTACTTGTCTAGGATAGAAATATTTATAAGTGTGGATGGTCTGATGAATAAAAACCTTGCTATATTCAAAAACCCATTTAAAAATGAAGGAAAGATTTGTTTTTCATCTGTTAGCAAAACTTGCATCCATGCGATCAAAAATAATACACAAATATAAGCGAGTCCGTACCTGCTGGTTTCAAGCGGTAGTTTATTTGTGATGTGGGATAATTTTAGATCCCTTAAGTTCGTTCAATCAGTTTTGATAAGAATCGTTTGAATGGCATCAACTTAGCTGTCTCGAGGTATCATCATCATGAAATACTCTAATAGCTATTAATTATTTAGAGTATTATATTATACTACTAATATAACTATTTAGAGTATTATATTATACTACTAATATAACTATTTAGAGTACTATATTATACTACTAATATAACTATTTAGAGTATTATATTATACTACTAATATAACTATTTAGAGTATTATATTATACTACTAATATAACTATTTAGAGTATTATATTATACTACTAATATAACTATTTAGAGTATTATATTATACTACTAATATAACTATTTAGAGTATTATATTATACTACTAATATAACTATCTAGAGTATTATATTATACTACTAATATAACTATCTAGAGCATTATATTATACTATTAATATAACTATTTAGAGCATTATATTATACTACTAATATAACTATTTAGAGTATTATATTATACTACTAATATAACTATTTAGAGTATTATATTATACTACTAATATAACTATTTAGAGTATTATATTATACTACTAATATAACTATTTAGAGTATTATATTATACTACTAATATAACTATTTAGAGTATTATATTATACTACTAATATAACTATTTAGAGTATTATATTATACTACTAATATAACTATTTAGAGCATTATATTATACTACTAATATAACTATTTAGAGTATTATATTATACTACTAATATAACTATTTAGAGTATTATATTATACTACTAATATAACTATTTCTTTCGTATTTACTAAAGACCCAGTATATCTAGAACTTTTTTGACGTTTTTGTATGTCTTTTTATTTTATGGATAGTCATATATATATATAAGGAAATAAATAAATATAAAACTAAACCAAGATTATTGTGGAGAGACTTGAAGAGTCTTGACGAAATTAGGCCATCTTCAATTTTAAATTCACTATCAAAGCCTAAGATGGCGTATGACACAGTATTGCCCGGATATTAGTTTATCCTAATTTTTTTTTTTAATTTCAACTTCTTTATTGTACTAAAATTACAATCTGCCTTATTAGGCAATAAGCAATTGAGATAAATGCACTCATTCATGCTTTATTTACAATTTATCATTCACTCGCTCATTCATACAATATTTACAGACAGCCCAGAGACCTACCAAGTCCACATGTTTGTCACCTCCCTCGCATACGAAAAAGGAAACGGAGTCTTGGGAAGTCACCCACGCTCCTCCGCCAGCCGCGTCACCGGATACTAGTCAGTGGAGGCTGACCAAGACCGCGAGAGCCACAGACGCTCAGGGCATGATTGGAGAAACTGGCCACTGCCGTTTCAGTCTCCGAGAAGGATTATAGGGATGAGTGGTGCAGTGCAATGACTGTGCTACGGGATTTGGGTGGTTGCAGAAGCTACTATGGAATTTCATAAACTTGGAAGGGATGAATTCAAGAATGTAGGGTATATTAAGATCGTTATGAAGGGTTTTGTTGCTGACGTAATAAGGGGCATTTACTACTGTTCTCAGGAGTTTTGATTGAAAGTTTTTTAAAAATTAAAAAAATAATATTACGTGCTGGAAGCATAAGTAAAAAGTAACTTCTATCGGCTGTTCAACAGGATTTTAACTCTGTATTTGACTGCAGCTTCAAATCTTGGCATCCGGTCCGAGTATATTTTAGTATAGGGCTTGCGTGAGTTTTGATGATGGCTCCCTGTGCTCAACGCTCTTATTGTACATTAGAACGCTATGTTGTATTCTGGGTCGTTTGTTTGTTTGGTCTAATGAAATTCCAGCTATCTTTTTTGTGATTTTCTTTATGTTCAATGTTTACGTTAAAAAGTTATTCAGTAAATTTTCCTTATTCTTATTAACTCTCTCTCTCTCTCTCTCTCTCTCTCTCTCTCTCTCTCTCTCTCTCTCTCT
Organism: Acanthosoma haemorrhoidale; assembly: GCA_930367205.1. NCBI lineage: Eukaryota > Metazoa > Arthropoda > Insecta > Hemiptera > Acanthosomatidae > Acanthosoma > Acanthosoma haemorrhoidale. The sequence goes on along the minus strand of OV884013.1, from coordinate 119,331,620 downwards.
CTCTCTCTCTCTTTCTCTCTCTCGCTCTCTCTCTCCCTCGCTCTATCTCTCTCAAATATAAATACGAATGACAAACATTGAAGTGGGTAATGAATTCTTAATAAATCAATACTAAATTCCTCAAATTTTATTTTGAAAGCTCTATCGTTATCATTGTTATTGTATATTGAACTTTCTCACTTCCTTTGAGTTCTCAGGAATATTGCTCTACCCGGACTACGAGTCAACGGTTATGCTCGGATTATTATTGGACGGCTATGAGATATATCACTGGTTATAAATATTTCCATTTGTTTGCTGAGCGATTGGACGAAATACAAACATAGAAAACATGGTGTAACCATTTCCATTTACAAAATTAGAATGAAGTATGATTTTTTTCTTTCAATAGGCGTTATACTTTTACCCTATAATAGCCACCCACGCCCAAAGGCTAGGCAAGACAAATAAAACAATGAATAAAAGTGACTGACTTTGTAACAATTTGAACTCAGCATTTTCGTATAACCTATCAGGTGAGTAAACCCGGGTCTGAGTTCTTTCATTAATCCCCATAGGAGGGAATCTACTTTTTGACGGATAGCTTTTAGACCACGCGTTCCCACAACGCGTGACTTGTCGAGTTGCTCGATCTTCGTACTTGCAGGCTTGTGGCCCGGACAGAGAACAGTTCCCTCGAAAGGCGGTTTGGAAAATCTTGGTCCCCTTCTCGCCGGATGTCACTTCTCATTTCGTTTTATAAATGAACGAAGTTTATGAATCGAACAGTGAAGAGGAAGTAGCTTGAGCCAGCCCCTGTTCTTCTGTTTTTATCAGTTTCGTCGCCAACTTCCTGAAGGTCAAAGGGCACTCCATAGTAATATTACTTTTAGTACGTTTCCAAGCATTATAAACCTGGTTTCCATCTTTATGTTCTTGAGGTTGTGGATTCCATATAATAGGTTATCTTTCAAAACAAATACAAAAACTCCATTATGGAATATTATTATTATTTTTTTTTCTAAACCCCTTTAATTAATTATAACATTTTTAACAATTTACAAAATTTCAATTTACAAATTTATTCTCTTTCTGCTATGCGCAGATGCATTTGAAGGAGGTTGGGGTACATAAAATCAGATTGAAGTTAATAGGAAAATAACATGAAGACAAATCTAGGTGACGTGGCTCACCTTCTGTTTACTATTTGGTAGAAACTTACAAACTAAAACCTACAACTAGAACCTAAGACTAAAGCGTTCCTGCCGCGACAGCGTCCTGCCATCGATGGGGGAACGGAGCGGGGGTTTATAACCGTGTGTGTAACACCGGGTTTGTCAAGTACTGCAGGGAGTCAAAAAATTTGATATGTCTACGTTGAATGAACTCATCCACCGTAGGCAGCTCAAAGATCTCGTGAAGCTCACTGTTGCTCCGCTGCTCGAATGAAGTATTTCTGACCACTTTCATCAGTATACCGTTTTGGAATTGTCGGGATATTGGTTGAACAATTGTCGGAGGTGAACAATTGTCGGAAAAGGTGAACAATTGTTGGAGGTCAACAATTGTCGGATTGCTGTAGTTAATAACATGGACCATGTTCCATGTAGGCGTTAATATCTGACTCCATTTTATTGATAGGGATGTGTCCCGACAAGACACTGTGTTCAGGATGAGGTTCAGAGGTTCATAAAGAATAAGACCAGTTTTCAGAGTTCGGGCGAGAGATCGGCAGCGTAATAAGTACAAGTCGTCAGAGGTCTGCTATAGGCTGTGAGGCAAAGTGCCGTCGTAGAGGTCGGCCTAGCGAGAGTAGATTAGCGGAAGGCTGAGTAGGCGTATCGCGACGGTGGTAGCGGCCATCGGTATGTCGAAACTAGAAAAGAATGAAGAGTGGGCCGACCAGGGGCCAAGTGCCCCTGGTGTCAATTTACCAGTAGTGTGGCTCGGAAGACTAAGGAAAACAGAGTAGCTGTGAAGAGTGAAATTTACTGATATAAATATGATAACCCCCTCCCTCGTGGAAGGCTGGGTCTGTCTGCCCGGAGTAAGTTTTACGATACACAGGTAGTCACTTCCTTTTAGTTTTTATGACCGTTGGGGTACAAGGGTGTGTTTTATATGGCTGCCGGAAGGACTGAAGGTCTATTCTAATAGGGGTAAGTGTCCTTTGCCCAGGTTTTATGGTACCAGGTGGCTAATTCTCTTGGTTTATTGCCGCAACCTTTTAGTTACTTGTCTACGACTTCCGACCTCTCTATGATTTATTACCAGAAGTTACATAGATTTACATTTCCTATTATAATACATTATGAACCAGAGTGTAGGGTAATTTACATATATAGTTAGCGGTCGCTATAGGAATATTAAAAAAATGTCGGGTGCAAGAGGCTTTGATGTCCGAAGCATTTACCGACATTGTACGGGAATGGACGAGTCACTCCGAATCACCTCGATCCCTGACGAGACTTTATGTTTATTTTTTTATTTTATGCGTTTTATTATTATTGTAATTTTTTAGTTTTATTCGTAAGCTTAGAGAACAGAATAATTATTTGCAATAACGATGATTTAAACAAACTTATATCACACTATTGTGTCATACCACTTTATCAATAAATGAAGAACTTGTTTATCTCTTTATAGGTATAGTTTTGGTTATAATTATCCTTACAAAACTTATAATATTATTGACTGGTTCTAGGTACGGATAGTCTTCTTATTTATTCAGTTATGACAGTAATATTCCTAGTTATTTTCCGATAAATTCGCTGTTGTGATATTCTGTGTTTTATTATTTAGATGAAGAACACTTCACATCGATCGCTGGGATAAATATTTGAAGTGCTTGACTGACTGTTAGCATTTAGCTGTTGGCCGGTGACCCGCCACTAATGACTCCACAGGTATATGGAGCCAGGCCAACCGCACAGCTTCAACTTTGCCCGTTGACTTCCGAGGAGTCCACTGACCTCGGTTTGTGAGTCGTCTTTTCTCGTTCATTGTTCAGGCTCGACCGAAGGTCTCTACTTTTGAGACAGTTCTGGGACTATTCTGTCTCTCTCAGACTACGGGGGTGGAACCAAAATACTTGCCGTTATGTTTCAGTAGACACTAGGATCAATTAAGGTAAAAACTGCTACCAACATGGAGTAAGCACGAGCGAGTCCTAAATCCTAAATGTACATTCTCCTCAAATGAGAAAAGACTAGGATGTTCAAGCAGCGGAATCAAATGAAAATGGGAGCCAGAAAAATGAAGAAATAGAGCGAAAACCAAACTGTCCTGGAGAAAATAATACACAAGATATGGCCGATAAAAAAGTTTTATAATGCTTGCTAGGAACAACTAGATGGGGCTTGACTGTAACTGTATACCTGCCTCGCCACTTCATGCAGGTCACTGATGGTTCCTGTTATGTTTAAGTAAGCAACCGCGTCCCTCCAAGACCACCCCACTTCCCAGAATATTATCCGTTTCCTATACATATATCGGGTGTCCCAGAATTAACCCAAGATTTGATTTAAATAGAAAACACAGTTTTTAGTATTTTTTTTATTGAATTATAAAGTAAATAGGATAGGGTTATTTATGGAATAACACATTGGGCGAATGGCCTACACGACTTTGCTGGCACATACGCACTCTTTTGTCGAAATTTTCTATGACCATTTGGCATAAATGTGGTTGAATTTCCTCTTTTAATGCATGGGTGGATGTGGGCTTGTTGACATACACCTTTGACTTCAAATAACCCCATAAAAAGAAATCTAAAGGTGTTAAATCACACGATCTAGGAGGCTAATTCTCATCACCGAAACGAGAGAGTACACGACCTGGAAATGTCTCATGCAGTATTTGAATTGTTTCATGGGCTGTATGGCATGTGGCACCATCTTGTTGAAACCACATATTGGCCACATGAATATCATCCAATTTCGGTGCAAAGAACTGTGTTATCATGTCCAATGATGCCTCCAACCCAAAATCCACACCAAACAGTGACACGTTGTGGATGCATTTGTTTTTCGACAATCACAAGCGGATTCTCCGGACCCCATCAAGATGAAAATGTGCTTCATCACCTAGGATAATTTCTGCTCGAAAAATTGTTTTCTTTTTTTTAGGGTTGCCAGCACTATACTGCACAAATGGCGGCAAATTCAAATCTTCCGTTAATTCTGGGACACCCTTTATGTCTCAGCTTTAGCCCCAGACCCCACTTGTGCCTAGACATTCCACCCAGTATGTAGTAACGTAACTCTTACTATTTGTATATACCAGTGTTTTGTTTGTACTTCATAATAAAGCTTTTCTTTCTTTTCTTTTAAAAGACTCTCCTATAGATATAGATATATAGATTAATAGCAAATGAACGTTATATGAAAAGAACGAAACATCAACATTGTCATAATCGTTTCTTTATCTTTTAAGAATTTTATTAAATTTTAAGGGACACGTCATTGACGGTAGCTAAAATGTAAATTACTAGAAATAAAGTCGTGCCTCTCTCGTTATAAATTACTAATGGATTTTTAAAATTAATTTTAGTATTTTATTTTTATTTGGATATTAGCTATCAGTAAATAATAAGAGAGAGAAAGATTATTATACCAATACATTTATGTAATTATAAATACATCATTCTTTATCTTCCCGTCAGCTTTTACATAATGAGAAATGCTTTACTATTTTGAATTATCAGAAGAAAAATAAACAACAGAAATCTCTATGATAATGATAATCTACTATTTTTTAAAAGGTTTTATCTTCTCTAATGGTTGGTATAGTGTGGAGTTAAATACATAATGTTTAAATGTATGTTTTTTAAATGTACTATTTTTTTAATTAAAAGGTATGCTTTTTAACTATTAATACTGTGAATTAATATTCGTTTTGTGTACTCTTTTAGGATGGAGTTTTTTTTTGTAACAACATATCTGCACTACACAATGAATACAGAAGCTTGGAGTAAGTAAAGTATTAATTTTTATTTTTCGGTTTATTAATTTATTATTTATACCACGTCTCTGGATGTTTTGTTTTTTAGTAAGGCAGATTTCTTGATCAATATTAAATAGATATAATGAATTTTAAAATAAGAAAAACAAGTTTTTTTTGGTCATGGAAAGGCCTTAAAGACCACGCGAATATCATTACTTTCGGTTCTTTTCTTGTTTTTGTTTTTCCTTTCCTTCCATTTTTCCCTCATTATCTCTGCGTGCTTTTGTTTTCTTTCTTCTGTCCATGGGACTCCCTTTTTCGATTTTTTCTTTCCCACAAGAACCTTGATTTCCCTCAGTCTTTTCCTATATCTTTCTCCGTCCTGACAATCCTGGTCCGTTATTCCTAGTCTTTCAGTTTCTTCCTTCGTCTGCTTGGTGTATCCCCTTGAGCTTTTTTATCCTCGGATTTTCTGGAATATTTTCTTGTTTAGTCTTTCCGGGGCCATTCTCACCGTATGTCCGTCGGTTTATGCGGTGTATGCGATTTCAGTCTCCTGATCCTTATGTCCGTTTCTAGATCTTTTGTGTCTTTGTAGATTTCTTGGTTGGACCTTAGCCTGTATCCTTCTTGTGTCTTTTTGGGGCCGTAGATCCTTCTTAGGATTCTTTGTTCTATTCTCAGTAGTTTCTCTAGATTGGGGAGGCATGATGTTTCCATCCCAATTAACGACTGTGTTGTAGTGTCTTATTTCCGCTTTAGTGGACAGGTTTTTCTTGTTATATACGTTAAAATAACAAGTTTATTGATATTGAAATTATTTTTTTAATAAAATAAAATTTTAAATAAATATTAATTAATTTTTTTTTCAGGTGACAATTATCACTCCAGGTGATAAGGTAAGTTGTTTTTTTCATTTGATTTTCAGGTCTTCAGAATTCCAGCTTCCACATATTAGATACACAAACACACAATGTCACAAATTCTAAATTCATAAAGAAATTTTCTTTACTATTGGAAATTATGTTTTGTTTTTATAAATATAGTCTTTACTAATTTAGTTAGTTATATAAATTAACCAATTATCCTTCATTTGACAAGTATAGGAACCTTGTTTGTCCATTGAGAGTTTTAATTTTAAGATTAAGTAAGATACTAATTAGAAAATTTGTCTATAATTCTTGATTCACATTTAATTTAAAATTAATCGTCATTAATTGAGAAAAAAAATGATTGGTAGTTATCGTTTAGTTAAATAATTTAATTCATCGCACACTGTCACTTCACAATTACATATCTCTTGAACTTCAAGGAGGCAAAGATGCATGGTGTGTGTTGATTTTTTTGTTTATTTAATTATTATTATTTTTCATAGTATTTTCAGGTTAAAGTGTTAATAGCGGGAGTTATAATCCGTTTTGTACCGGTGGAATAGTATGATTTATAATTGTGTAGTTTAGTACTCGGAGTTAAAAGTGCTCTTTTAGGATTGATATTTTTTTTTCCGCTGGATATCGTCAGTTCGAGTCACAGCATTGCTGCTCTTCACGACGAATACAGAACCTTGGAGTAAGTAAAGTATTAATTTTTATTTTCCAGTTTACTAATTTATTATTATTTATACGTCTTTGGGTGTTTTGTTTTTTATTAATAGAGATTTGTTGATCAATATTAAAGTTGATGGAAAAATAAATTAGAGACTTCCTTGTGTTTAAACAGTTGTTTGTTGAACAATCCTATAGCGTAGTTACTTTAAGCCGAAGTAGGAGTCCATTGCTTTAATATTTTTCATATGACGGAATGAAAATGGATGAGTGAGGTGGATATGAATGACAAATATATTTAAAAGGTTTTATATGATTGTAGTGGGTAAAAGTCCTGATTTTCAAATTCCCACCGCTCTTTGGAGAAAAAAGTAATGGGGAGAAGTCAATCCGATTAGTGCCTATGCTCTTAGGGCATGAGCGAGGATAAAATATATAACATTTGAAGCCATGTGTATTCAAGTAATGTGTCACACGTGTCATGGCTTTGTTACGGTTGCGAACACAATATCAATGCCAATATGGTTGCTATAGTCACGGAGAAAGGCGTAGGTGTCAAAGCGTAACTATTTCTGTTTCAGAAAAAAACTATATTTTACTTTCTAACCCAAAAAAATAAACATTTCCGCCATCTCAATTTCTGCCTGAGCAAACAGAAATTTTTTTTTTAACTTATTATTGTATTGATGTAATTTTTACCAACAACGGTAATGTACTTAATTTTATTTCTTAAATACGAAAATAAATAAACGGAATAAAATACGTAAAAAGTATTAAGAAATAACCTTGGAATACTTTTAATAAGGAAAGGTGCTTAAAAGCCGACTTAATGTATTAACATGCCATTTCTGTTCTTCGCTCATAAAACTTTATCTCTTAGAATATATTTGCATTTTTTTTTTGCCTTTTTAATATGCCCTTGACTATGAGGGAAAACAAATTTTAATCTTATAAGATCTTACGATCTTAGACTTTAGAAATTTTTGTCCATACTTCCAATATTGTATTTTAAGTGTAAACCAATTAGCGTATTTCGTAAAAGTTGAATAAATAGTTACAGTGCAACAGCGATACAAACATTAAATGTACGACCACTGAATATCTGTATAACAGTAGTCATGACAGTAATGGAATATCTGTATAACAGTAGTAATGACAGCAGTAGAATATCTGTATAACAATAGTTATGACAGTGATGGAATATTTGTATAACAGTAGTCATGACAGTAATGGAATATCTGTATAACAGTAGTCATGACAGTAATGGAATATCTGTATAACAGTAGTCATGACAGTGATGGAATATCTGTATAACAGTAGTTATGACAGTGATGGAATATCTGTATAACAGTAGTTATGACAGTAATGGAATATCTGTATAACAGTAGTTATGACAGTAGTAGAATATATGTATAACAGTAGTTATGACAGCAATGGAATTTCTGTATAACAGTAGTCATGACAGTAATGGAATATCTGTATAACATTAGTTATGACAGTAATGGAATATCTGTATAACAGTAGTTATGACAGTACGTATGACAGTAGTAGAATATCTGCATGACAGTAGTTATGACAGTACGTATGACAGTAATGGAATATCTGTATAACATTAGTTATGACAGTAGTAGAATATCTGTATGACAGTAGAGCCCCTTCTTTCGGGTTCTAATTGGGTTTATTCAAGATATTAAATTTCACTCCGGTTATGGATTCAAGACTATTGACAAAAAGTAATCCGTGAATCAAACCCGTCTATAAATAGTTAAATAGTCAGGCACACATATCCTCAGAGTACGAACATGACTTAATTAAAATGCTAACAAATTATAGTGACACTACTTAATATGACACTATTTATATTCATGAAACATTATCAATAGACAGAGGTGAAGGGCAAGACGTTCCGAAAATAGATTGATTTAGAACCTGAATCAAAAATAGATTTTACACAGTTGACAAAAAAAAAAAAAATAAATTGTAAATATATATCCCTATCATAATTTTTTGCTGATACGGTTATTTTGAGAGCTGTTGGCTGCAACGCGCACAACTGGATAAAATTAGCTCATCACCGGAAATCTTCATCACATCAATATTTTGACTTTCGAGTTGATGAAAAAAATTCTAATCACAAAAGTGTACCATAAGAATTGTGTATTGTCTGTTTGTGTGTATACTCCATAGCTCTGTGCCTGCCAGACACACTACACACAAATTATCAATTTACTGACATTTTTTTGAATTTAGGATGGGTTGGTAAGCATGTAATTGGTAATATAGAATTCTCAAAAAAAGATAATACATCCGATAAAAAAACGATCAAGTAAACATTTTTTTTTTTAATCAATAAAAATAATTTTAAACCCGATTATAAACTAAATTGTAGTTTTGCTAACAAATAAATACAACCAAAATCAACGGGGTAGAAAGTGATGAAGCAATATCGGGAGAGTTCAAAACGTTGTCTATTTCTGTAACTATTTATGTATGGGAAATTAAGAGCTAAAATTTAAGTTAGCTCTCAAACTTTGCAATATCTCAGAAATTATATATGCATGGAATACACCTTTAAAATATCAATTGGAATAAATCATTTTTATGATCGCTGTCTTATTAAAAGTTCATACAAAACATACAGGGAATCGCCCCATTACTGAATGCAAAATTAGAACCTGTTTCTGAACAGTTCTCAAGATTTTCCAAAGTACGATAACTGTATGATTTCAACGGTATATTTTTTTCTCAAAATGGGTACTTTCCTATAGGTATACCTTTATGTATATATGCAACAATATGTAAAAGGGACCTACGATGACATCACTAGGGTGTCCCAGAATTAACGCAAGATTTGAATTTGCCGCCATTTGTGCAGTAAAGTGCTGGCAACCCTAAAAAAAACAACAATTTGACAGCTGACAGTTCAAGCTTAGTAAAAATGGAGCGTTACACGATAGAACGACGTGTCTTCATTGTTGAAATTTCATACAAAATATGTTCGGGATAGTGTTTTTTCATCAACTGTGAAGAGATTAATTGAAAAATTTAGGGAGACTGGATCAGTTGGAGACACTAAACACACTGGTCGTCCAAAAACAAGCCGTTCAAATGTCAATATCAAAGCAGTGCGTGAGAGTGTTGTTGAAAATCCATAACACAGTTCTTCGTGCCGAAATTGTATAATATTGATGTGGCCAATATGTGGTTTCAACAAGATGGTGCCACATGCCATACAGCCCATGAAACAATTTAAATACTGCATGAGACATTTCCAGGTCGTGTACTCTCTTGTTTCGGTGATCAGAATTAGCCTCTTAGATCGTGTGATTTAACACCTTTAGATTGCTTTTTATGGGGTTATTGGAAGTCAAAGGTGTGAGTCAACAAAAGAGTGCGTATGTGTCAGCAAAGTCGTGGAGGCCATTTGCCCGATGTGTTATTCCATAAATAACCCTATCCTATTTACTTTATAATTCAATAAAAAAATAACAACAAAAATACTAAAAACTGTGTTTTCTATTTAAATCAAATCTTGCGTTAATTCTGGGACACCCCATGTTTAGCCTTTGATCAAAGGAACTGTCCTGAGAATTCGCCTAAAAGACCCTTTCATAGAATCCAAAAGATCTGTTCAACAGAAGAGAGACTTCACAACAAAAATCTTATTATTGTTATGAGACATCTCCATAACATACCATGGTACAGTTATGATTTGGACCCCTCTAGATTTTGGATACTGCCCAAAGATTAATTATTTCACATTGGATCTAACTGAAATAATTCAATCGTGATTTTATTTCATCTGCCTTATTAAAAAAATTATTTGAAAAGCATTGCATTTTTAAATACTCAGGTATATTCTGTAACTTATTTTTTAGGTTTACAAAACTACAGATATTTTTATTAGACAGTATAAGTATTTGATAAGAGGGTTCTTTACCTGTAACTCCCTAATCCGAAGCATTTCGCCGCCGATGGAAGCGACGTCCTTGAGTGCTCGGACTTGGTGCTCAAGTCCCCCGACTTCCGCCTGGCTTCCACCTCCGGCCTCTAGCAGACTTGCAAGTCTTTCACGTTCCTTCCTCTCCTTGTCCACTTCCTCTTTGAGCTCTGTGATCTTCTTGTTCAGCGCGGCTATAGCTTCCTTGCGGGCTTCCCTCTTGGTCGCCAGCTCCGCTCTGAATTTTCTCATGTCTTCCTCCATTTCCTTCTTACGGACGCCGTTGTCGTCATTTTGATTCGTAGCGGGGCACTCCTAGGAAATAAAATAATGTTATTGAAGAAATTCTAATAGTTGAAAATAATTGATTTCATCAAATCATAAAAGCTAGTATAATAACTGGAACAAATCGGCCAAGGGAAGGAATAAAAATAAAAGATACCAATGTTTATTTAAAGTAAGAGAAAAAATTATCATCAATATGGAGGAACAAGGAAAACATCGCAATAGGAATTGAAGATAAAATAAAATGTTTGATTAAAATTATATTTTACTGAACATTAGTAGTGGTATCCTAACACCACCGGTGTTAATCGGCCAAAGAGAAAACCTTCTGGTTTCCGTTCAGATGCTGCTACCCACAGACGGGCCATGATAACAATATTCTCGATTTGGTGCTATTTTGTGGCCATGTACTCATTCGCACATTAAAAGTACGTATTGCGTGTCAAATTTATGTCTATGACTGGACAGTTAATAGACGTTTTGAATAACACTAACATAAATTATAGGGAATATATATAACTATGACCACACATGATAAAGAAGGTGAGTCCTATCACTTTTAATAAATTCAGTCCATTAATGTATAATGTACAGCATTATACTTTTGTACAATGCAGATCAGTATAAGTAGAAAACAGCATTTGTCTAATTGTAGCTAAGCTGCAGGAAATATAATGAAGCAATTGTGAATAGATTCGTTTGCAGAATCTATATTTTGCAACATATATATTAATTTTGTAACAAGGGGATATGGAACAAAAAAATCATAAATACTAAACGGGTGTATAAATACAGAGGGGTCCAAAAAAATGTATCCAATGTTTAAAAGTCCATAACTTGCAAACTAATTGACGGAGTTGTCTCATTTTTGGCAGTGTGATAGTTTGTAGTTCCGGCAATCGCCATACAAGCGTTGTATTGCGTTGTATTGCGTTGTTTTGTTTTGTCAGATGACAGTCGCCAGATAGTTAGTGTTTTATTGTTAGTTGTACCTTGTTACTCGAGTAAACATGGCTGGCGTAAGGCTTACATTTGATGAAAGGAAGTCTGTTTTAAAGTGGTATTTTAAGTACGAAAACATTAATGAGGCTCGCGCAATGGCGAAATGTGTATCAAACAGAGCCACCGACACCCTTCAAACATCCATTTTACCTGGCAACCAAGACTTGTATGGAGACGGAAGATTTTACTTTCAACAAGATGGTGCCCCAGCCCACTACCACAATCGTGTTAGGGCTTATCTCGACAAAAATCTACCAGGAAGATGGATAGGCCTTAGAGGTGCTGTAGAGTATCCACCACGTTCCCCAGACTTGACTCCTCTGGACTTTTACCTGTGGGGAACACTAAAGGACGTCGTTTATCGACAAAAGCCACGCACATTGGATGAACTTCGAGAATCCATCGTACATTCATGTGCAAATATCCAACTGAACACGTTGCAGTCAGTAGTTCGTGCTGCAGTTCGGCAGCATTGTTTGTGTGTGGATGTTAATGGTGACCATTTCGAACACCTACAGTGATATCTTTAAGTTGGACTTTAAGCTGCACTTTCACCAAAAATGAGACAACTCCGTCAATTAGTTTGCAAGTTATGGACTGTTAACCAGTGGATACATTTTTTTGGACCCCTCTGAATATAAAGTATAAAAAATAAATTATAGGGTCGATAAAATAAATGTGGTTGCTTATTCAAAAGGTTGTTGGGATGGGTATGTTATAAATGATAAATAAAAGCAAACTCATTCACCATTTCAAAGCAAAGAAATAGTAATCCATGTATATATTGCTTCCAAAATTTTTAGGTACATTAAAGCACTATTTGGGAAATTTAGTTTTGTGTGTATATTTTTTTTTTTTGAATTCATTTATTTCTAAAAATCTAAGGGAATGACAACTGAAGAAAAATTTCAGAAATGACTGCAGGCAATAAGGCGAGAATGCTCATTAGTTAGTGGCTAGGAACTGCGAGCGAACTCGTCATAAATTGTGATTCAATCTGATATTTATTGGGTTTATTTATTTATAGTATTATTTATTACAAAATGTATTATTATAAAAAAAAAACTATTAACTGACGCCTTATTAAGTTAAAAAAAGAGGGTTAAATGGATATTCGAAATCCATTTGCACTGGCCAAGGCCCACACTAAAGAATCACGTTTCCGCTCCGTTTGACGATCGGTTATTTCCGATCGTGATGGCGATGTTTAGGTCGTTAGCGCCCCCTCACTATCTAGGTGGCAAGATTTTCAACAACGGACCACTACCATAAAACATTTTTGCCTGTCTGTTCCATTTTTTTTTAACTGGCATATCTGGATATTATTTATTTTAAACTGAATATTAATAACGACGAAAGTGTGACAATGCTAAATCAATAGCAATCGGCTGAATATGCACATTTCACAACTGTGCATTTAGTTTATTATTGTCCAAGGTCGCACTAGTCAAATATATTAACTGAACGTTAACAGTCTAAACTTAAAATTTATAGAAACAAGGGGATATGAAAGAAAAAAAAGAAGTTACCCATTTTAAAATCAATGTCAAAATGATAATACAATTCTCTAGTGTCAAAGAGATGAGAAGGTCATGGAAGAACAGGATATACCGATCCTTCGTGGAACGTGAGGCTACGTAGCCATTAGAAGAAGGACCATTTAGGTAAGCAAGAGTAGAACGGATACTGTTTTCCATGAAAATGGATAATTGGAGGGGAAGTTCTTGGAAATCCACAAAACAACTACTATTAAAGCTAAAATAGACGCCAATAAGACTATTCCTTGTCCTATCGGAACATAATGTTGGCGGGTGAAGAGTACTGGGCAACAATAATTAAAACATCACTCGGAAGAAGAGAGAGTGATTGAACGAGAAGGCGCTGGTTGGAAGTAGAAGAACTAGTATTAGAATTAGTAGCAAGTAGGTTAAAAAATAGAGACTGAAGAAGTGGAGGCTGTCCCAGAATTAACGCAAGATTTGATTTAATAGAAAACACAGTTTTTAGTATTTTTGTTGTTATTTTTTTTATTGAATTATAAAGTAAATAGGATAGGGTTATTTATGAAATAACACATCGGGCCAATGGCCTCCACGACTTTGCTGGCACATACGCACTCTTTTGTCGAAATTTTCCATGACCATTTGACATAAATGTGGTTGAATTTCCTCCTTTAATGCGCGGGTGGATGTGGGCTTGTTGATACACATCTATGACTTCAAATAACCCCATAAAAAGAAATCTAAAGGTGTTAAATGACACGATCTAGGGGCCAATTCTCATCACCGAAACGAGAGAGTACACGACCTGGAAATGTCTCATGCAGTATTTGAATTGTTTCATGGGCTGTATGGCATGTGGCACCATCTTCTTGAAACCACATATTGTCCACATCAATATCATCCAATTTCGGCACAAAGAACTGTGTTTACGACGCCGAATTGATGTTCCTGGATTTTCTCTCACGCACTGCTTCGATATTGACTGGCTTGTTTTGGGACGACCAGTGTGTTTAGTGTCTCCAACTGATCCAGTCTCCCTAAATTTTTCAATTAATCTCTTCACAGTTGATGAGGTCAAAACACTATTCCGACTATATTTTGTATGAAGTTTTTGAACTGGGGCCGCCAAACTTTCATTATTTTTGAGATAATGTTCAACAATAAATACACGTTGTTCTATCGTGTAATGCTCCATTTTTACTAACCCTAAACTGTCAGCTGTCAAATTGCTTTTTTTTTTCCTTTACTGCACAAATGGTGGAAAATTCAAATCTTGCATTAATTCTGGGACACCCTTTATATCCTAAATTATTCATTCTACTTCAAATAACTACTTGCAATTCAACTTTCACAAATAACCAAGAATTCATGACAATGGTATATAAGCAAGCCTTCGTCGTTTCGATCTTAACTGTCCCAAAGAAAAGTGTGAGGCAAAGGTAAAGTACAGACGGGGATAGTTGTCATGGATGCACGGCTACAACAGCCTAGATGGTACGAGCGCCTGAAGACAAAAGTCTTTCCTTATATTATTATTCGTTTTTTTGCCAGTACTGAATTTATTTGTCTATACCTTATTATTGTTATTATTCGCAAGGAACAGACAGCAGAGAAAAAAACAAAAATGTAAACCTCAAAATTAAGTAGGACTCTCATAAAATTTCCATGTGCAGATAAGTTTTCATGGAATTTGTTGAATTTCGAGATTATAAGGTCTGTAGGGGGGGGGATCGTTGTGAAAGGATGAATTTGTGATGTTGAAGGGAGCTCGGAGGACTTGGGGTTGGAATGTTTGAATTCCTTCGACGTTCTACGGTGGACTGGCGGGACTCCACAGGTCTAATCAGTATGTCCAAATCGTTTTTCGTAACAATTTGAATATGTACGGTTTTTTTTTTTATTCAAGAGTGAGAGTACGGTTTCTATTAAGCAGTTTGTAAGTCCGAAACTAATGAATTTTTACAAGACCAAAAACTTTAATTTAAAAAAACAACTTCAAAAATTTTCAGGATGATCCTAAACAGACAAAATACAATCAGTCTCGTCGGAATTTTCGCGTCGAACTACGTTCAAGTCAGATACTAGACTGACGAGAGCGCTCTCGCAAGGGTCGGACTGAAGTTAGCTACGTATTAGACTGCTTGAAGTTTCGTGACGACAAAAACCGAAAACAGAATTTGTGGCCAACTTGATAGTTGTTTATTTTTTATCATAAAATGACTTACAAGAATCATCTAGCATTCGTTTGCGGATGAATAATGTTTTTAATTACTTGGGTAGTAATATCGTTACCTTTTTTGATCATATCATGCCATTCTTCAAAACTTTACACTTAAAGACAGAAAATGCCTTCTTTTCTCAAGTAAAGAAAAAATCGAAAGGTTTGCAAGCACGATTTATCAGATTTTGACATTTAAAAAAACTGTATAAATTAGAATCAGTGGAAGGAACATTATCAATTGATGACATTAGTTATTTAACGCAATATCAGAAGAAAAAAAAAATGGTCATCTGAAGAAGAATTGATCATACCAAAAAAAAAAAATGTTAGAACCCAAGAAAAAAGATGAAAATTTATTTTGGTTTTATGTATATGCCCATAAAATGAAACGTGATGAAACTTTATTTGGTAATAATATAATATTATTCTTACCTGTTCAGTAGTATTGCCTACAGGCTGCTCAGTTCTGCTCCAAATCGTTCCCATTTTGCCTGCAACGAAAATATATTTGTATAATAGATTATAGAAAATATATAAACAGGCAGTGATGATTTATAAATATATAAATGTGCGAGTGTGGTAATCTATTTCGCCACAATCTGCACGTTGAAAATATTTAGCATTGAAAGTTTTGTAGTATTGGGTCTGAAATAGTTTAATTTGAATAAGATTTTATTCTTACGTCGTCTAAGGCAAAGACTCTGTGAAGGCGTTTGGCGTAACTGACTTTAATTTTGTTCAGTTCAAATAAACTAAAATATTTTTTAAAGTTTAATTTCAAACCTTTATTCATGATATATTAAATTTCTTAAAGTTCTTAAATGGAGGAATATTAACTTTAAACTGATTGTTAATATATATTTTATTTACGTTTTAGGTTCATGAATTTAGTTTATTCCAACTAAACATAAAATGATCTTTCTACTCACTAAAATTTAACTAATATGTTTTGTCTTAGAGAAACTCTCGATTATGAGAAGCATACGTGATTTTTCAAGTACACCATATAACCACCGTTGTGTTGTTCATTATTTAATCCACGCAAAGTTACTAACCGATACATGATAAATTTAAACTTAAAAATACTATAAGTTAATAGGATTTTTTTTATTTCATCCTGGTTTTATTATATTTTTATTATGAATCCATCAAGGATGAAGTTCTTTGTAGCTGTCATAAATACACTTTCAAATTTTATGGCTTAAGTATAGTTATAGTATAGTAGTTAGTTCATAAATTAGTCAAAACCACCCATAAACTAAGAATATTTCAAAATCTTCTCTAAATATTTGAATTATAAATTTCAATCTTTAAATATATGATAATTTGTTCGTTATCTTAATTTTTTTCTGTTGATTTCGTTGCTGGAAAGTTGATGTCAACTTTTGGGTCTAAGGTAGTTTCATTTGAAGAATAGTTTGTTGTTTATCGAACAAATGAACATCAACACTGCCGATGCTCTTATCCATGGTTCAATTTAATTAAAGCCAAATCTTTTTTTTTTTTAGTTTCTATTTCATTGTTCATAATTTTATCTATCTCCCTATCTATCTGTATTATAATATATCTAAATTTTGTTTTTTAGTGTTCCAAATTAATAGTTCAATTGAAATTTTATTAAACCACTGGGTTTAATTTTTAGCTATTTTTGGCTCAACACTGGTTCAAACCATAGATATTGGGAAAGTGAATAAGTTTTACTTCTATAATTATGAGTAAGTAAGGCCCAGTAGGCTAGCTCACCTGTTCCGGGACTACGTCAGAGAGTAAAGGAATAACCGAATAATAAAATAACAATATGTGTTATTTTTATAACTGTTCATGAGTACAAGTAACAGTTGTTCCTCGGACAGTAACGTAACGGTGAATGATGCAGTTTTGCGGCATTGAGGAGGCCGGAACAGATACATGTTGCCATAACTGGCTTTGTCCCTGAGCTAACTCCTGTCTGTTCCTGGTTCGCTTCTTTATCGATTTGTCTTCTCTTGTTCCAGGAGTCTTTGTTAGGAAAACGCCTATTTATGCTAGAGTTAGAATTTTATATTTTCCACGTATGAAATTAGGCTGACTCGCCTCTACAACGCATTCACAACGGAAAATTTACTATATCTATAATTTTCTCATTTGTCAATAAGTCAAATATTCTTTGAAGTCTTTTAAAAGAAAAGCTTTATTATGAAGTACAAGCAAAACACTGGTATATACAAATAGTAAGAGTTACGTTACTACATACTGGGTGGAATGTCTAGGGACGAGTGGGGTCTGGGGCTAAAGCTGAGACATATATGTATAAGAAAAGGATAAGATTCTGGGAAGTAGGGAGGGATGTGGTTGCTTACTTAAAAATATCAGTGACTTCCATGAAGTCACGAGGAAGGTATACAGTTCTGCTCAACCCCCTTCTATTTTTATTACTCAGACTACTCATTTACAGTTTTTTAGTAAAGCCCATGTTAACTTACGCAGTACATAATTGGAGCATAGTCAGTCATACGAATATCATCAAACTTAAAAAAAAAAGTTTATAAGAATAATATTTGAGAAACAGTCAAGTTGCACAAAATATCCAAATCTGATTATATTTCATTATTATATACTTTATAGATAAACACAGCTAGAATAAAATTTCTCAAAAATATTGCTAACATTCAAAAAACTACCCAAACATAAGGGCTTAGGGCATAATATATTACGAAAAAATGTTTTTGTGTTAGCATATGGTTTTTATTGTTAGGTTTTTTTGTTTATACTAGTTTAGTTTTGATGTACTGTACATTTTATATTATTTAAGTATTTGAAATAAATTGATTCGAAAATATAAAATAAACTTGACGGAAATATTCGTTATAGATCGAGGTAACAGTTGTAAGATCGATTATTTTTCAGCCTTTTCGATTTTTAAATACAGAAAATTGTGTCGGTGAATGTTTCGTACCGTATACCGAAAGAATTAGATCATTTATCTATTTATGACACGTAATTTTCTTCAGCTTGAGTTCTATAAACAATTTATTTTTAACAATTATTATTAATTTACACAGGTGGTCTGAAAAGTTTCCGGCCTCAACATGAATATGATAATAAAATAAATAAAAGCTTTGTTAGGTCGGAAACTTTTCAGACCACCCTCGTATGTTTATTATCGGAGTATTTCTATAGATGTCTTTGGTTTACAAAACTTGAAATATGATACATATTAGCTGAAACTAGGATAGCATAACTGAAGGTATATCTATAACATATATTAAAGTTATATCTATTATATTTTTTATATTTCTAACTAGAACGGTAAATAAATTTCCTTGGAGATGAGCAAAAACCGTTCAGTACGATTTTGTAATTTGATAGGGGCACTGAGAGTTGTCTAACATCTATTGTAAGGCATTTCCTATTAAAATTTATTAATCTTTATTAAAATAGCTTAGCCTTAAAATTACCCTGGCGGGGGTTAGTTTACCTAGTCCACAAGAAGCGCAAAGGGGTCTGTCGGGGTTTCTGTAGTTGGTAGTCAAAGAATAAGTTTCCTCTTGGTGAAAACATCAAACGTTTCATTCATCGTTAGTTTAGAAATATGAAAGGGTAGCCGAAATCCTGATCCGATGTTAGTCACTCATTAACATCATTGGGCAAAGGTTCACTAGGTGGTCTATGACGCACATTGCGAAAATAATATTATTGGCAAATGAGGACAAATGGCTGAGTCAGGCTTTATTCCTGTCAAATAGTCAGTTAACTATTTTAAACTATCGAGAGGTGGCTGTCTCTACACAAACGAAGACATAATAAGGTCGTTTAATATTTCAGTTTTTTTTTAGGGGGGGGGGGCGGGGGTTAGTTACATCAACGTTACAAAATAAATTAGTGGTTTCGAGTAAAAAACAAAACAAAAATATACGCTCGTTTATTTCATCCTATAAAAGCTCGGGTTTGCCGTGAAATTAAAAAGATTGAGGCCATTAGCTTGATACACAGCTTGATTGATTTTTGTTTTTCATCAGGGAGATTAGACCCAAAAGCATCTCGCTACGTGTGAATGGCTGATTTACACGGGATCCCTTCAGGCTAATTAACCTAAAGACAAAAAAGGTGTTGGATTTTTTTTTAATCACGTTCATTAATATATTACGTATGTCTGCTCCATGGGGATAGGACAGGAAATATTTTACTGTTTACCATAGATATATTTATATATATCTCTAATATATAAATTAGTAGATTAGTTCAGATTAGAATATGAGATTAGTGTGTTTCAATTTTAATGAAAAAGAAAGAAAATTATATCTCCAGATTGTGTAGTGATTAATGGAAGAAATGGATTAACTAATTGACATATGGCCTCTGGAAAACATGTATAATGGCGATGAATAATTAATTGATAAAGGGTTATTTATGGAATAACACATCGGGCAAATGGCCTCCACGACTTTGCTGGCACATATGCACTCTTTTGTCAAAATTTTCCATTACCATTTGGCATAAATGTGGTTGAATTTCCTCTTTTAATGCACGGGTGGATGTGGGCTTGTTGACGTACACCTTTGACTTCAAATAACCCCATAAAAATAAATCTAAAGGTGTTAAATCACACGATCTAGGGGGCCAATTCTGTTCACAGAAACGAGAGAGTACACGACCTTCAATTGTTGTGTTAACTGAATTTTGTAAGCATGGAGACACAGATCTTTAGTGAGTATACTCTGTAGAGAGCTTGAAATTTGCAATTCTTGTCTACGACGCCGAATCGATGCTCCTGGATTTTGAACAACACTCTCACGCACTGCTTCGATATTGACATTTGAACGGCTTGTTTTTGGACGACCAGTGTGTTTAGTGTCTCCAACTGATCCAGTCTCCCTAAATTTTTCAATTAATCTCTTGACAGTTGATGAAGTCAAAACACTATTCTGACCATATTTTGTAAAAAATTTTCGAACTACGGCCGCCAAACTTTCATTATTTTTTGAGATAATGTTCAACAATAAAGACATGTTTTCTATCGTGTAACGCTCCATTTTTACTAACCCTAAACTCTCAGCTGTCAAATTGTTTTTTTAAGGGTTGCGAGCACTTTTCTGCAAAAATGGTGGCAAATTCAAATCTTGCGTTAATTCTGGTACCCCCCCCCCCCCCGTCAGAAATAACAATACTTGACAGACAGGAATGTTCAAAACATGATTATTTAGTTATTTCATATCACTTACAAACGAGCAGTTAAAAAAAAACATTATATTTAGGTAACTATTATTGAGTAATGCCCATGGTGTGTGTGTCTGTCTACTTACAGTTATTTAATTTAATTCCCGATATATATTTTTATAAATATTTTCTTAATTTTATTTTTACATTTTTGATTCTACCGGGGCTAACTGGCACTCCCAAAGAACCCACTTTATGTTAAATAAATATTTGTCCTTAAGGGACAATAAATATATAATAATAATTATTTTTTCAATAACTTAAACCGAATCACGATAATTCACCCACTCATATTTCATTTCTCTGTTACTATGCACTGCGGATGGGATTTGGTACCAACCAACTCAATCGCAAATCTTGCACCACAAATTCCCGGGTTCGAATAAATAGACTATTTATCTCCTAGACCAAGAATTATTTTGATCATACCGACTGCTGGGCAATCATCCAAGAATAATGGTGCAGTTGATAGGAATGATATCCTGAATATATATTTAATGTAAGCATAGCTGTGAAATATATTCTATCGTGAACAGAGGTATTTAAATATAATTTATTAATTTTATTTTTTAAATATAACCCTATAAGTTAATAACTATACAAGTGCTAAGACATAGAGTAGTTACAACAGTCTTTGAGCATGATAACATTGCTAAATTTTGAAAAAAATTAAATTATTATTTGACGTTTATTCCATTATGAACACTGAACATCATCGCGGTTCATTTAGTGTTTTATATCGCTAGGGGAATGTTCGAAAAAAAAATTGATCGTCGTGTTTTTAGAACCAACAAAAACAAGCGAAAAAATTTGTTTGGTAGAAGGCGAAAGGGCGCTGCATCGAAATGTGGTAGCGCTTTGGTTCATAGGCTTCTATGCTGGGAATACCTAGTACAGTAGAATCCCGATAATTCGTATTGTCAAGGGACTGGCAGTTTGGTACGAATTATTGGGAATACCAATTATCGTGAGTACATAATTAAAAAACGTATTAATGCAAACTTGTATATATTAAGAATTATTTACAATGTAGTAAGGATAAAAACTATGCAATCAACACTTGATACTTGATACTAAACTAAACAATAAACAATACATGCAATAAAAAATAAGTGCATACTTATGTTCTAGATTAAATGCACACCAATCATTTGTACGAAAAAAATCAACTGGTACATTTGAATTCCTTGCTTGTGCAAACCACTTTTTTAAGTTCTCTTCAGGTTGTGGGTAATCACCAGTCATCAAGCGTTTTACTTTGTTGCTTGTTGTGTGGGAAGTGATTTTGTCCTTGTTCTTCAGGATTGATGTGATCGTGGAACGAGGGACGTTAAAACGCTTGGATACGTCAATTTGCTTAAAGCCACTGGCCAAGGTGTTTATGATTTGTTGTTTCTCTTTAATAGAGAGGCTAAATTTTTTCGGAGGCATGGTAACGTGTCACAACGATAAAGAAAACGAGACTGAACTGTAGAAACGAAAGAAAAGCTTAGGACAATTCCTAAAACTTTCCCTCTCTCCTCTCCTTATTTCCTTTCAGTAAAAAGAGTCCGAATCACATATGGGATTTCGTAGAAAACATTTACCTCGCACTCATTCTGCTCTCTTGTCTCTCACTGTCCTCTTTTCCTTTCTTGAAACAGTACGTATTATAAGACGTTTTAAGTGACCTCGAGCATTAAAATAATACGAATTACCGAGGGGACTGAAATGCATTGTTTTTATACCACTTACCGGGATTTTTTCTGGGGACCGGCCAATTTGTACCAATTAGCCGGAAATACAAATAATCGGGATACGAATTATCGGGATTCCACTGTATTGAAAACGTCCATCAGCTCGCCTTTCAGCTGCCAACGATGATGATGAATTACTCGATAATGCAAACCATTGCTAAGTATATAAACTTTTAACATCTACTAGCACTATGCACAGTCGAATTTGCAAATGCCCAGTGAACAAGACATCCTTTTCTGTACTTTCGTTATTTCTCAAATACACTGAGAATTTCTCACAATTGTAAATATACCGCTCTAACTGTAAAAAAAAAATACCGTGAAACCATTTGAATTCGTCTCCATTTCTTAATTAACAGCGACGACAGGTGATGTTTCGCAATCAACCAAAGAGCCTTTGGTAAAAAATGGACTCTGGTCACACTCGGCTGAGAGGAAGAGGCAAGCCTTTAATTTGTCTGTTCCTTCTGTGAAGAATGATATAATTTACATTTCGGCATCATGGCAGTTCTGGATAAACACTACTTTTTACCAAAATGGATTTTCACTGAATAAATTTCACGTCAACTAGTACCGAAGAGGACTCATGTCGAAAAAATAATGTCTGAATAATGGTCGCAATACATTTTCTGATTGAGCTAGGTTAAATTCAGGATGATCGGTTTTTTTTTCTCGATCTGAATGTATTTGAACTCAGAAATTTAATATTTTTGAATTTTCACATGTTTTGAGCATTTGTATCATCATTTGTTTGATTTATTTACATTTATTATTATCATCATAAAGTACGCTGTGTATTATGACAACCTAATATAATTGAGCAGCATAAAGTATGTTTTATTAATGAAGCGTTATTTTAAACAATTATAAATATAATTTATCATTAGTAAAAAAACATGGAATCATGTAAGGCTTGATATGAAAGTTATTATTTATATTATAGGATATTGTGTGATTTTTTTTTTGGATGATTAAAGACATGATGAGTTTCTTTAATATAAAACGTGAACTGGGCATGACACGTAATATACACATATTGTAGCGTATTATTATGATATTTTCCATAATAAAAAACAAAGGAGAGACATTATATATTTTATGTACCTGTATATGTTATACCATACCATTAGCAGGAGTAGGGTGACATCCAAGACATTACACAACAGTGGCAATAAGAGGGGATCCAGAACTGACAGCTATAACTGAGGGTTTAGGGGAGGGGCCAAGCAGGTTATCCACGTGGCGGCTTTCGGGAGTACAACTTGGTTTTTTATTCAAGGGATGTGGCCACTTTTTTTCGAGTTTTGGATGTTTCAAAGTCAAAATTCAATGAAACTATCACTAGAATTTGAAATGGGAAACATTAACGAATTATGTACGCTTGTAAAGGGTGTCCCAGAATTAACGAAAAATTTGATTTAAATAGAAAACACATTTTTTAGTATTTTTGTTGTTATTTTTTTTATTGAACTATAAAGTAAGTAGGATAGGGTTATTTTTGGAATAAAACATCGGGCAAATGGCCTCCACGATATTGCTGGCACATACGCACTGTTTTGTCGAAATTTTCCATGACCATTTGGCATAAATGTGGTTGAATTTCGTGGATGCAGCGTTGAATTTCCTCTTTTAATGCACGGGTGGATGTGGGCTTGTTAACATACACCTTTGACTTCAAATAACCCCATAAAAAGAAATCTAAAGGTGTTAAATCACACTCTCACGCATTGCTTCGATATTGACATTTGAACGGCTTGTTTTTGGACGACCAGTGTGTTTAGTGTCTCCAACTGATCCAGTCTCCCTAAATTTTTCAATTAACCTCTTCACAATTGATGAAGTTATAACAATATTCCGACCATATTTTGTATGAAATTTTCGAACTGCGGCCGCCAAACTTTCATCATTTTTGAGATAATGTCCAACAATAAAGACACGTTGTTCTATCGTGTAACGCTCCATTTTTACTAACTCTAAACTGTCAGCTGTCAAATTGTTTTTTTTTTAGGATTCCCAGCACTTTACTGCACAGATGGCGGAAAATTCAAACCTTGCGTTATTTCTGGGACACCCTTTACAAAAGAAAGTTGTAGCATTCTGACTGTCAGGCTGTAGGCTAAGACGAGTCAGGTCCGATTGATATAAATACAGTCGATAGCAATTTATCCTTACGATTACTACCCTAGCCAATATGATTTCACAACCTTACAGGTCCTAGGCAAGACACTTTATTTCGTAGGCTTATAATTATTTATTAAGGCTTTTTAATTGTTTATATTGTTTTATTGATCTCTAATTTTTATTTTACGTATATTTATGTTGTTATTAGTATTTGGAAAAGTTGCAGTATGCCCTTGGCGATGAGTAATTATGATAAACGCTCTCATTTGTACAATGTAGGATTCACTTTATTGTCTATACAGTATTTACAATATACAATCTTACAATAGAACATCTCTCGAGTCTCTTGCCAGATAATACTGGCAAGTTATAGCTGAATTAACTTAAACGGGTTAATTGAAGGGGATCTAAGAGCCATTGTCGCTTTAATCTCAGAGGAGTATTGTAGGGGTGTGTGGAGTGTAAGGAATCAAAAAAAAAAAAAAAAATAGAGAGAATTAGTTCGAGGTTAGTTAACTTTTTTTTTTTTTGGCTATAAGCTTATTTTTTGTATTGATTTAGTTTATACTATTATCGTTAGTCAAATGTTTTTTTTTAGGTGTGGGCTTTACAGTCTATTTGTCCCTGCTCTACATTATACTTTTAGCAGAAAAACATTTCTGAAGTCATCAACGCCTTACGCACGATGAAGTGAACATGATTGAGACATAGCGTGTCCGAAATGGCACTCAGTGTTTTGGCAAAACACGAGATTAACTAATCACAGCTCTCGACAATATCGATTGTTCTTTCTAATCTAGTCGATGTGTGCTACCTAACTTTCCTTCATATCAACCAATAACTTAGCTTGAGATTGGCTAAGTGTTATTTCTGGTTAAAGTTATCGTATCATGATAATGGTGCAGCGACTAATGTTTTTAGAATTTAAAGATTTTAACTGTTCAAGTCCGTTTTCATATATTTTTTTCAGATTCTTACATTATTTATTTGTGACTGTCTGTTGATTTTATCTATTTATTCATTTTTTTTAATAACAAATGGTTTCATTGGAATCTTAGAAATTTACATCGTTATAATAATTTTTCAACACATGTTATGGCATTTTATCTTTGAACATGATTACATTGTTTATATATCTCATGTTACATAAATGTTACAGCTCCAATAAGGATGTTGGCCTAGCTTCCAAAATTAATAATAAATATAACATTGATAAAAAAGGTTTGTGTCGAGAAAAGTTGTTTTATTAACCTAGTGACTCCTACACCCTTCTAACAACAGATGAGAACATACTGTCCGGAAAACTTCAGATAAATAAGTTTTATTCGTCAATCTTTCTGCAGGGTGAGCCCAATCAGATTCAAATTTCAAAATACATGCAATATATAAGCTAATCGGTAACATAACTTCATAAATTGTATAATAAAAAGCTTAATTAATCAATAAGCTTAAAGATAATAAAATAGCTTTTGAAACTAACGTAGCCATGTGTGTAATTTAGTTCCTAGTATATATATTTTAAGTATGACGAATCCAAATATGACATGGACACACAAAAAAAATTTGATTTATTTAATATTGTTTATCTAATAAGCGGCACATTTTCTTTTCGGGCATCAATGTTTGTTGCCGTTTGTTGTCTATGATTTTTAAATAAATTGTTCAGCAATATTCTATGAAGTATTTCGAAAAAATTCATTGTTTGATCAGCATTCAGCCGTTTTTTTTCTTAATTATGGAAAAAAAAGAAATGATGTGTGTTTGTTCCGAGCACAGTGTTCAAGGATAATTCTCTAATAAAAGTTTTCTACCCATCATGATTTGCCGATGAATCTTTTTGAACCAGTGTTTGCCTCGAAGGAACGGGCCTCCGCGGACAGAGGGGTTTGCAAAAATACTCCTTTTAGGTTTTTTTTTTTTTCAAAACCAAAACGGACTTCACCCTTCGACCTATATAATATATAAATTATATATATAATAATATAATATACATATATATAATAATATAATATACATATATATAATAATATAATAGGGGGGCCGCAAAGTAATGTCGTTTTTTTTACATTAAAGTCAAAAAATAAATTTTTAACAAGGTTTTGTTTTTAATCAATGACGTAATCAACCTCGTTATCAGCAACCTTTTGCCATCTAGTGTGAAATTTTTCGATTCCGAATCGATAAAAATCAATTGGTTTTTGAGCGAAATATCTGGAGATGGCATTTTGGACATCATCCGAATTTTCAAATTTTTAGCGATCGGAATTAATGGAAATCCGAAGGCGCAATATCGGGCGAACACGGTGGGTGAGGCTGTAGATGAAGAATGGGTCCTCTATGATAATCCGAAAATCTCTCTCCGCATGAATCAGCACGAAGTACAGCTAAGCCAGGCTTACATTCCAAAAAGGCGCTTTTGTGTGTTTGGTTCATAGCTGATACCTGAAAAAACTGTAAATGCAGATCTTTGTTCACTGTAAAGATTGGATCGAGTAAATCAATCATTAATTGAAAATTGCCCAGCGATTCTGCAACACGATAATGTAACACTCCACTGCGCCTATTTTTCCGCAAGAACCCTGAAAAAAATTAATGAATTGGGGTGGGAGGTATTGCCTCAACCACCATACTCACCCGAAATCGGATTTCCATTTATTCCGATCGCTACATTTTCAATTGGCAAAAAATTTCAAAATTTGGATGATGTCCAAAATGCCATCTCCAGATATTTTGCTCAAAAACCAATTGATGTTGATCGATCAGGCATTGTAAATTTGCACACTAGGCAAAAGGTTGCTGATAACTAGGGTGATTACATCATTGATCATAAACATAAACTTGTTAAAAATTTATCTGTTTGAATTTAATGTAAAAAAAAACGACATTACTTTCCGGTCTCCCTAGCATATATAAGCTTGATACATGACATTAAATATTCGGAAGACATCTCCATAAAACATGATTAAGCATCATTAATCAATTCATTTTTTTTATGTAGATTTATTTTTTTTATTCCTTTATTGTGCTATAATTACAATCTGCCTTATAAGGCAATAAGTAATTAAGATAAATGCTCTCATTCATACCATATTTACAAATCATCATTCACTCGCTCATTCATAGAATATTTACAGACAGCCCAGAGACCTCCCAAGTCCACATGCGAAGAGAAAGCGGAGTCTTGGGAAGTCCCCCACGCTCCTCCGTCAGCCGCGTCACCGGATACTAGCCAGTGGAGGCTGACCATGAGCGAGAGAGCCACAGACGCTCAGGACATGATTGTATAATCTGGACTCCAACTGTCAAGTATTTATAGCAGGTCGCGAGGCCACTGCCGCCTTAGTCTCCGAGGAGGATTATAGGGATGAGTGGTGCAGCGTAATGACTGTGCTAGGGGATTAGGGTGGTTGGATAGGTTACTACGGAATTTTATAAACTTGGAAGGGGTGAGTTCAAGAATGTAGGGTATATTAAGATCATTATGAAGGGTTTTGTTGCTGACATAATAAGGGGCATTTACTATTGTTCTCTGGACATTTGATTGATAGGATTGGATACGCTTGATGTTCGACTTTTTTGCTGTCCCCCATAGCTCGATTCCCTATGTCCAGATTGGCTTAAGTATAACTTTGTAGATTAGTAGTTTATTTTCTATTGAGAGATGGGATGTCCTTTGAAGTAGTCTGTACAGTTGTCCAAAGCGTCTGTTTAGTTTAATTTATAATTTTTTATAGAAGTGATTACATGAAATCAATTTAAGTAGCGGTACTTAGACCTTAGGTTTTTAACATCTTGTGACTTTAGGAGAAAAAGTCTCATTAGACAAAAGCTCTTTACACTTAAGGTTTTATCTCACATAGCTCAGAAGAAACAAATGATCCAGTTGATTTGGAGAAGTCCGCGAAAACATCTCCGCCTTCATTAGGCGTCGCTCTGGGATGGTGGGGGTACAGAGCATTAGCATGTGGATTAAAGTTGTTAACACGACTTTAACAAACTTTTTTGTAATTATAAACCACAAAAGCACTGAAATATCCGTGGCGCTAGGGTAAAAGGGAATATAAGTACTATTCCGTAAGTATTAAAAAAGACTTTCGGAAAACACAAAAAAAGACACTTCAAAATATTTTTACAAATAATTTTTTTTTGAATTTTAGTAGCAATACATATTAAGTATATTGTTTTTTATCTTAAGCATGTTAAGTATATTGTGCTTTATCTTAATCATATTAAGTATGTTTTGCTTTATCTTAATCATATTAAGTATATTGTACTTTCAGAAAGTAGCAAAAAAGTTACTATCCCCTTTCCCCTAGCATGAAAGGTATAATAAATATTTTTAAAAGTACGACTATAAGTAAAACACGGGTGCAGTTAAAAGTCTACCTTAACCACAGGCAGTTTCTTCAGGCCTTCTAAAGAATAAATTCTCATCGTGTAACATTGCCTCACAACTAACTACCTATGCAAAGGTATTGCATGGTACGACCATTAGCATATGGACGGGGTGGCCAGGGGGCGGGAATGGAAGTTTCTGGTAGCGGAAGGTGGCTAGATCTCGAATGAATGGGATGTTGATATCGGCGTGAAGGGTACAATTGCCGATACATTGGATAGCCTGTGGGAGGGTTCGGGATTGCAGGGACTGGATGCGAAGTATATTGGAGGACTTGACACTACCCCACACTTCTGTTCTCAGAAATAGTTTGAATTGTTTTATGTCGTTTGGACATGATGTGAGGGTCTCAAGTGAGTCGTTTGTGTAGTTTGTATCCAAAGGACATCACATCTCTCAATATAAAATAAATTACTAATCTACAAAGTTATACTTAAACCAAACTGGACATGCGGAATAGAGCTATCGGGATCAGCAAAAAAGTCGAACATCAAGCGCATCCAATCCTTTCAATCAAAAGTCCTGAGAACAATAGTAAATGCCCCTTATTATGTCAGCAACAAAACCCTTCATAACGATCTTAACATACCCTGCATTCTTGAACTATTCCCTTCCAAGTTCATGAAATTCCATAGTAACCTATCCAACCACTCTAATCTCGTAGCACAGTCATTGCACTGCACCATTCTGCCCTATCCTCCTAATCCTCCTCGGAGACTGAAACGGCAGTGGTCTCGTGACCTGCTATATATACGCGACAGTAGGAGTCCTGGCAATGGCCAGTTTCTACAATCATGTCCTGAGCGTCTGTGGCTCACGCGCTCTTGGCCAGCTTCCACTGGCTCCTATGAGGTGACGCGGGTGACGGAGGTGCGTGGGGGACTTCCCAAGACTCCGCTTCTTCTTTTTTCGCATGCGAGGGAGGTGACAACCATGTGGACTTGGCAAGCCTCTAGGGTGTTTGTAAACACTATATTAATAAGCGAGTGAATGATGAATTATAAATATAGTATGAATGAGTACATTTATCTCAATTACCTATTGCCTAATAAGGCAGATTTTAATTTTAGCACAAAAAGCTGTTTAATTATAAAGAAGTCTTCAACGGTTTCAGACCGAAATAAAACAATTTCCCTAACACTATTATTTATTTAATTCATTCCAAACGAGGTGTTTGAGATAGTTCATACATTGAATGTTTTTATAGGGATGGAAAGTTATTACAAAGTAGTTGCAATTTTAGTATATATCTTAGATAAGAGCTCTGGAAATTAATTACTTATAATCATTAATTACTTATAATATTTTCCGACATGTATGACATAAAATGATTATATCGCCTTGAATAATAAATAATACGTAATAACTATTGGTACTTTGAGATAATGTAATTACAGAAGATCTTCAAGACTGTCATTAAAATTGCTTTGCAAGCCTTAGAGGAATATTAGTGTTTTTTCGAGTACACCATATAATTACGGTTGTATTATTCTTTATTCAACTTACGCAATGTAATAAAGTTACTAACAAATACATGAGAAATTCAAACGTAATAATACTATAAGTTACCTGGACGCCCTCACGTGTGAAATATATCACACTTGAACATTTTTTTCTCAAATTTATTGCTGATAACGATCAGATGTACAAAACCTACATAATACCTGCCAGACTGTACAGACTACTTCAAAGGACATCCCATCTCTCAATAGAAAATAAACTACTAATCTACAAAGTTATACTTAAACCAATCTGGACATACGGAATAGAGCTATGGGGGACAGCAAAAAAGTCGAACATCAAGCGTATCCAATCCTTTCAATCCAAAGTCCTAAGTACAATAGTAAATGCCCCTTATTATGTCAGCAACAAAACCCTTCATAACGATCTTAATATACCCTACATTCTAGAACTCATCCCTTCCAAGTTTATGAAATTCCACAGTAGCCTTTCCAACCACCCTAATCCTGTAGCACAGTCATTGCACTGCGCCACTCATCCCTATAATCCTCCTCGGAGACTGAAACGGCAGTGGCCTCGTGACCTACTATAAACGCGTGACAGTGGGAGTCCTGGCAATGGCCAGTTTCTCCAATCATGCCCTATTGTGTATGAATGTGCGAGTGAATGATGCTGTAAATATGGTATGAATGAGATCATTTATCTGTATTATTATTGCCTTATAAAAGGCAGATTTTAATTATTGCACAATAAAGATTGTTAGATTGAAAATATCTGTCAGAAAGCCATTTCATAAAATATAAACTGTTACAATTCAAAAGATAGACATTTGACTTTATATTTACAAACTACTTTATGAAGTAATGTTAATAGGATTTTTTTTTTATTTCATCCTGGATTTATTATATTTTACTTATCCTACTTAGTACATAACGGTGCTTCATTAAACGGTAATAAACCACTGCCTGAAGTATTTAATGAATCTATCCCAACTATCAAGGATGAAGTCCTTTGTAGCTGTCTTAAATACACTTTCAAATTTTATGGCTTAAGTTCAAGTTTACTTTTATTTTTATTAAGTAAAAAAAATAGATGAAGATTCATATCTAAGATTTTTTGATGGCACTATCATTATTTTTTATTATTGTTAATTGATGAGCTAACTTTCGAAAGGGCACGAATCCATAAAATAAAAAAAAAGTCTGTTTTCACATTTTAAATTTCATTTGGATGACCTGAATCGCCTCCCCAATTCTTAGGATGTTATTTTGCATACCCATTATATTTAATAGCTAATATATCCAGAAAACGTGGATAATTATTTCACTAGTACTGTCCACATTCAAGTGAACCCAGCCAAGACTCAGGGGATCATCTTCTCTTTCCAGCATGGGAAAAAGAAGCGTCCACCCAGCTTTACCATAGACGGGACTCAATGTATATTAGCCAACATCATCTGCTACCTGGGCATCAACCTAGGCAGGCACATGACGTTCGGCACACACTTGCAAAAGAAATTAAAACGTGTCCGCAGAACTTACTACTCTCTCCAGCATCTCATCACCAGCCAGGACATATCCCTTCGACTGAAACTCCTCATATACAAGAGCGTCCTGAGGCCAGCTCTACTGTTTGGGACACCACTCTTTAGATTCCTACATGCCAGCACCATAACTCGCCTCCAGAGCTTACAGAACAACATCCTGCGAACGGCACTGTGGCATACCCCTTTTCGTGAAATGAAGGCTTGTGACATGCACGAAAAGTTCAAGCTCCCCACCATCACCGAAGCCATCAGACGACGTCACATCAAGTTCTTCGACTCGATGAAGCACAGTCTAAACCCTCTCTACCGAGACATGACACCACCACCGCTACCGGCACGATGGCAACTCTACGATAACAACAAACCTCTAAGGGGCACCCTCACTGATATCAGACTAACTACGACTGCACTACATGCCTAGAGAAGACTCTAGGCCCAGCCACCAGTGGACTCTCACCACTGTACCGTAACAATCAACCTCCACCGAGGATTCCCACACTCCTTACTGCTCTCACACCACCTTCAAGCAGGTCCTCCTAGTACAAGGATCCGATCACCCTAAATATTTTATACTTATCCCTCATCCGAAAATTCTAACTAGAGAGCTTAGAAAAAAGAAACAAAAAAAAAACAAAAAAAAAAACACTAGTACTTAGCCACTAGTGGACTCTCACCACTGTACCGTAACAATCAACCTCCACCAAGGATTCCCACACTCCTTACTCCTCTCACACCACCTTCAAGCAGGTCCTCCTAGTACAAGGATCCGATCACCCTAAATATTTTATATTTCTCCCTCATCCTAAAATTCTAACCAGAGAGCTTAGGAAAAAAAAAAAAAACACCAGTACTCTCATTCCATGTTTTTATGATTTTCACTAATTTTTTTTTCTTAATTGAGATTTACACTTTTAAATATATAAATATTTTTATATTTGTATTTTGATTAGACAGAATTGAATTTTTACTATCCCTAGGGAACTTTGTCCCAGAGTAACATTTTTTTTTCATCTATCCATCTATAAAAAAATAAATACCGTTATGCAATGTGGGTTCTAACGTACTTAAAAAATGGATTTCCACTGCGAATATAGATTATTATAAATCTGTGTTGTGCTTGGACTCTTAATATTTTTAATTTATGAACTGTGCGTATCCTTCCATTTTTAGAAACGTGTTCTTGATGAATCACATTCCTTGCTTTCTGTATCTCGAAAGATAGATTTCTCTAGACTGTGCGTGAACACCGCTGTCGAATTATGTCTAATTGTATGATTTATAGATAGGATGGACTAAACGTGCTTCGCATTCTTAAAGTTAAAATTATCTTCTGTAAACATTAATGGAACTAGGAATGCTTGAAGTGTTCACGCATGCATGGATGCATGGAGTAATAAATAAGGATACGAAGAAATTTTAATCGCTCTAAACAAAAAAGTTTAAACATTTGAACAGATGTTTTTCTAATTTTTTTTAAATACCTTGGTTATTATTAAAAGAAAAATTATGTTTCAAACTATTTATAAAACATTCTAACTATCTTCCCTTCTTTGAAGTTACTCACGTTGATGGGTTCAAGTCCAGAACCTGCTCGTTACAGGTTTAGTAGCTGCTGTACTCTCTCGGACTTTAATAGGATAAATTAAATTTTGGTTAGGCTCGTTGCTATTTGTTTCTTTGCATTGCATATATTGTATTAGGAAAATACTAGGTGCCCCATCCTGAAAGAAAAAATACATTTCCACGATTTTTTGTTTATAATTATAAACTCAATAAATATTTTAAAATTTGAAAAGATGAACAAAACTGGTACCGAACATTTTTATGTAGAATTTAAAATAAATCCGGGACAATGAAAACATTTGGTACAAAATCGTGGCGTGCACTAGGATACAATTAAGAGTGTCCAATATTTTACTTATAACTTATCTTTTATTGACCTAATTTTTATTAGTATTGAAACTCAAAAAATGCCTCATCTATTCATTCAGGTGTTTTATGTAAATATCATTTTTTTTTTTTTTTTTTTAATTCTGCTATTAATTTCATTTTGACTTCTCATATTTTGTGGTGGTATGTGTAACCTCTTCATGATATTATGGATTCAAAGCCATAAATATAAAGTGAATTTATTTCATTTCCATCAATAAAAGTTAGCAGGTTTCGATATGATACTTCGCTTTACAGTCATGCATGAGAGTTCATAGAAAATATTTATATAGACAATGTATTTTTTTAAATTTTTGATAAGGATAATAATAATAAGGAGGAGAATAATTGATAAGGACTTCGATATCTTTAATTTTATATCCTATAATGATACAATAATTTTTTTTATATCATGCATGTAAAAAACAAGACGACTTAAAGTTGTTAACACGACTTCAATGAAATAAAAAGTTCCACACACACATAAAAAAGAAAATTCAAAATATTTTCACAAATCATTTTTTTTTATTATATAAAATATTTTCTTTCGATTGCACAATCACTTATTTTACTTGCGACCGTTGTTAGCGATAAGGTTTTTCGTTGAACGGACTCAACCCAAATTTAAAATTCGGTCTGTTTTCAAATTCAAAAACATACATCGTGAGTTAACTTATATTCTGAATCAGGGCCATTGCTTTGTAATTTGAGCCTTCTTTCAATTGTACATCATTTCCCAAATGAAGGTCTTTTGGTGGTGGTAAGTTCACGACATTTCGATCTAAAAACGTCACATCTAAAAAAGTCAACCACTATCAGTAAT
The DNA here is from genome assembly GCA_930367205.1 of Acanthosoma haemorrhoidale. Classification (NCBI taxonomy): domain Eukaryota; kingdom Metazoa; phylum Arthropoda; class Insecta; order Hemiptera; family Acanthosomatidae; genus Acanthosoma; species Acanthosoma haemorrhoidale. Next base: position 119,296,995 of record OV884013.1, on the reverse strand, counting down.
TATAGGTTTTGGCGAATGCTTACAAACCATATTTAATATTCGGATATATTTCAAATTGCAACGACCATCTTCTTAGTATACACTGACTTCTGTTTCGAGGTGGCTTGGTCATATTTTGAGCCCAATTTCCTTGTATTTTTTCGTTAAATACACCACACCAATTTAATTTATTTGAAATTGTCAGTTCAGGAACTGCATTCACTTTTGGTTGTCAGTTAAATTGATTTGATCTGCACAGTATATTCTCGAGTGTTCTTCATTAAGGTGGCGTTTTTCAAGTTTTGAGCCTTGTTTTAATCGTATGTCCATTCGTTGTATATGCATCAGAAATATTTAGGGTATTTATAATAGTCAGTACGAAAGATTCAACCAGATTTGGTGGTCAGCTTATGGGATTTAAAACAACAATCACCACTTGTTTAACTTGCGACCCGACCGTTTTTGGAGATAAGGTTTTTCGTTGAACGGACTCAACCCAAATTTAAAATTCGGCCAGTTTTCAAATTCAAAAACATACATCGTGAGTTAATTTATATTCTGTATCAGGTTTATTGCTTTGTAATTTGAGTTTTCTTTCAATTGTACATAATTTCCCAAATGAAGGTCTTTTGGTGGTGGTATGTTCACGAAATTTCGATCTAAAAACGTCACATCTAAAAAAGTCAACCACTATCAGTAATTATAGGTTTTGGTGAATGCTTACAACTCATATTTAATATTCGGATATATTTCAAATTGCAACGACCATCTTCGTAGTATACACAATTCGGCCAGTTTTCAAATTCAAAAACATACATCGTGAGTTAATTTATATTCTGTATCAGGTTTATTGCTTTGTAATTTGAGTTTTCTTTCAATTGTACATAATTTCCCAAATGAAGGTCTTTTGGTGGTGGTATGTTCACGAAATTTCGATCTAAAAACGTCACATCTAAAAAAGTCAACCACTATCAGTAATTATAGGTTTTGGTGAATGCTTACAACTCATATTTAATATTCGGATATATTTCAAATTGCAACGACCATCTTCGTAGTATACACAATTCGGCCAGTTTTCAAATTCAAAAACATACATCGTGAGTTAATTTATATTCTGTATCAGGTTTATTGCTTTGTAATTTGAGTTTTCTTTCAATTGTACATAATTTCCCAAATGAAGGTCTTTTGGTGGTGGTATGTTCACGAAATTTCGATCTAAAAACGTCACATCTAAAAAAGTCAACCACTATCAGTAATTATAGGTTTTGGTGAATGCTTACAACTCATATTTAATATTCGGATATATTTCAAATTGCAACGACCATCTTCGTAGTATACACAATTCGGCCAGTTTTCAAATTCAAAAACATACATCGTGAGTTAATTTATATTCTGTATCAGGTTTATTGCTCTGTGATTTGAGTCTTCTTTCAATTGCACAACATTTAGCATTGAAGGTCTTTGAGATCTTCATAACCAGAACTGCATTATTTGTGATGGCATTTCGATCTAAAACTGTCACATCTAAAAAAGTCAACCACTATCAGTAATTATAGGTTTTGGTGAATGCTTACAACTCATATTTAATATTCGGATATATTTCAAATTGCAACGACCATCTTCGTAGTATACACAATTCGGCCAGTTTTCAAATTCAAAAACATACATCGTGAGTTAATTTATATTCTGTATCAGGTTTATTGCTTTGTAATTTGAGTTTTCTTTCAATTGTACATAATTTCCCAAATGAAGGTCTTTTGGTGGTGGTATGTTCACGAAATTTCGATCTAAAAACGTCACATCTAAAAAAGTCAACCACTATCAGTAATTATAGGTTTTGGTGAATGCTTACAACTCATATTTAATATTCGGATATATTTCAAATTGCAACGACCATCTTCGTAGTATACACAATTCGGCCAGTTTTCAAATTCAAAAACATACATCGTGAGTTAATTTATATTCTGTATCAGGTTTATTGCTTTGTAATTTGAGTTTTCTTTCAATTGTACATAATTTCCCAAATGAAGGTCTTTTGGTGGTGGTATGTTCACGAAATTTCGATCTAAAAACGTCACATCTAAAAAAGTCAACCACTATCAGTAATTATAGGTTTTGGTGAATGCTTACAACTCATATTTAATATTCGGATATATTTCAAATTGCAACGACCATCTTCGTAGTATACACAATTCGGCCAGTTTTCAAATTCAAAAACATACATCGTGAGTTAATTTATATTCTGTATCAGGTTTATTGCTTTGTAATTTGAGTTTTCTTTCAATTGTACATAATTTCCCAAATGAAGGTCTTTTGGTGGTGGTATGTTCACGAAATTTCGATCTAAAAACGTCACATCTAAAAAAGTCAACCACTATCAGTAATTATAGGTTTTGGTGAATGCTTACAACTCATATTTAATATTCGGATATATTTCAAATTGCAACGACCATCTTCGTAGTATACACAATTCGGCCAGTTTTCAAATTCAAAAACATACATCGTGAGTTAATTTATATTCTGTATCAGGTTTATTGCTCTGTGATTTGAGTCTTCTTTCAATTGCACAACATTTAGCATTGAAGGTCTTTGAGATCTTCATAACCAGAACTGCATTATTTGTGATGGCATTTCGATCTAAAACTGTCACATCTAAAAAAGTCAACCACTATCAGTAATTATAGGTTTTGGTGAATGCTTACAACTCATATTTAATATTCGGATATATTTCAAATTGCAACGACCATCTTCGTAGTATACACAATTCGGCCAGTTTTCAAATTCAAAAACATACATCGTGAGTTAATTTATATTCTGTATCAGGTTTATTGCTTTGTAATTTGAGTTTTCTTTCAATTGTACATAATTTCCCAAATGAAGGTCTTTTGGTGGTGGTATGTTCACGAAATTTCGATCTAAAAACGTCACATCTAAAAAAGTCAACCACTATCAGTAATTATAGGTTTTGGTGAATGCTTACAACTCATATTTAATATTCGGATATATTTCAAATTGCAACGACCATCTTCGTAGTATACACAATTCGGCCAGTTTTCAAATTCAAAAACATACATCGTGAGTTAATTTATATTCTGTATCAGGTTTATTGCTTTGTAATTTGAGTTTTCTTTCAATTGTACATAATTTCCCAAATGAAGGTCTTTTGGTGGTGGTATGTTCACGAAATTTCGATCTAAAAACGTCACATCTAAAAAAGTCAACCACTATCAGTAATTATAGGTTTTGGTGAATGCTTACAACTCATATTTAATATTCGGATATATTTCAAATTGCAACGACCATCTTCGTAGTATACACAATTCGGCCAGTTTTCAAATTCAAAAACATACATCGTGAGTTAATTTATATTCTGTATCAGGTTGATTGCTCTGTGATTTGAGTCTTCTTTCAATTGCACAACATTTAGCATTGAAGGTCTTTGAGATCTTCATAACCAGAACTGCATTATTTGTGATGGCATTTCGATCTAAAAACGTCACATCTAAAAAAGTCAACCACTATCAGTAATTATAGGTTTTGGTGAATGCTTACAACTCATATTTAATATTCGGATATATTTCAAATTGCAACGACCATCTTCGTAGTATACACAATTCGGCCAGTTTTCAAATTCAAAAACATACATCGTGAGTTAATTTATATTCTGTATCAGGTTTATTGCTTTGTAATTTGAGTTTTCTTTCAATTGTACATAATTTCCCAAATGAAGGTCTTTTGGTGGTGGTATGTTCACGAAATTTCGATCTAAAAACGTCACATCTAAAAAAGTCAACCACTATCAGTAATTATAGGTTTTGGTGAATGCTTACAACTCATATTTAATATTCGGATATATTTCAAATTGCAACGACCATCTTCGTAGTATACACAATTCGGCCAGTTTTCAAATTCAAAAACATACATCGTGAGTTAATTTATATTCTGTATCAGGTTGATTGCTCTGTGATTTGAGTCTTCTTTCAATTGCACAACATTTAGCATTGAAGGTCTTTGAGATCTTCATAACCAGAACTGCATTATTTGTGATGGCATTTCGATCTAAAACTGTCACATCTAAAAAAGTCAACCACTATCAGTAATTATAGGTTTTGGTGAATGCTTACAACTCATATTTAATATTCGGATATATTTCAAATTGCAACGACCATCTTCGTAGTATACACAATTCGGCCAGTTTTCAAATTCAAAAACATACATCGTGAGTTAATTTATATTCTGTATCAGGTTTATTGCTTTGTAATTTGAGTTTTCTTTCAATTGTACATAATTTCCCAAATGAAGGTCTTTTGGTGGTGGTATGTTCACGAAATTTCGATCTAAAAACGTCACATCTAAAAAAGTCAACCACTATCAGTAATTATAGGTTTTGGTGAATGCTTACAACTCATATTTAATATTCGGATATATTTCAAATTGCAACGACCATCTTCGTAGTATACACAATTCGGCCAGTTTTCAAATTCAAAAACATACATCGTGAGTTAATTTATATTCTGTATCAGGTTGATTGCTCTGTGATTTGAGTCTTCTTTCAATTGCACAACATTTAGCATTGAAGGTCTTTGAGATCTTCATAACCAGAACTGCATTATTTGTGATGGCATTTCGATCTAAAAACGTCACATCTAAAAAAGTCAACCACTATCAGTAATTATAGGTTTTGGTGAATGCTTACAACTCATATTTAATATTCGGATATATTTCAAATTGCAACGACCATCTTCGTAGTATACACAATTCGGCCAGTTTTCAAATTCAAAAACATACATCGTGAGTTAATTTATATTCTGTATCAGGTTTATTGCTTTGTAATTTGAGTTTTCTTTCAATTGTACATAATTTCCCAAATGAAGGTCTTTTGGTGGTGGTATGTTCACGAAATTTCGATCTAAAAACGTCACATCTAAAAAAGTCAACCACTATCAGTAATTATAGGTTTTGGTGAATGCTTACAACTCATATTTAATATTCGGATATATTTCAAATTGCAACGACCATCTTCGTAGTATACACAATTCGGCCAGTTTTCAAATTCAAAAACATACATCGTGAGTTAATTTATATTCTGTATCAGGTTTATTGCTTTGTAATTTGAGTTTTCTTTCAATTGTACATAATTTCCCAAATGAAGGTCTTTTGGTGGTGGTATGTTCACGAAATTTCGATCTAAAAACGTCACATCTAAAAAAGTCAACCACTATCAGTAATTATAGGTTTTGGTGAATGCTTACAACTCATATTTAATATTCGGATATATTTCAAATTGCAACGACCATCTTCGTAGTATACACAATTCGGCCAGTTTTCAAATTCAAAAACATACATCGTGAGTTAATTTATATTCTGTATCAGGTTTATTGCTTTGTAATTTGAGTTTTCTTTCAATTGTACATAATTTCCCAAATGAAGGTCTTTTGGTGGTGGTATGTTCACGAAATTTCGATCTAAAAACGTCACATCTAAAAAAGTCAACCACTATCAGTAATTATAGGTTTTGGTGAATGCTTACAACTCATATTTAATATTCGGATATATTTCAAATTGCAACGACCATCTTCGTAGTATACACAATTCGGCCAGTTTTCAAATTCAAAAACATACATCGTGAGTTAATTTATATTCTGTATCAGGTTTATTGCTTTGTAATTTGAGTTTTCTTTCAATTGTACATAATTTCCCAAATGAAGGTCTTTTGGTGGTGGTATGTTCACGAAATTTCGATCTAAAAACGTCACATCTAAAAAAGTCAACCACTATCAGTAATTATAGGTTTTGGTGAATGCTTACAACTCATATTTAATATTCGGATATATTTCAAATTGCAACGACCATCTTCGTAGTATACACAATTCGGCCAGTTTTCAAATTCAAAAACATACATCGTGAGTTAATTTATATTCTGTATCAGGTTGATTGCTCTGTGATTTGAGTCTTCTTTCAATTGCACAACATTTAGCATTGAAGGTCTTTGAGATCTTCATAACCAGAACTGCATTATTTGTGATGGCATTTCGATCTAAAAACGTCACATCTAAAAAAGTCAACCACTATCAGTAATTATAGGTTTTGGTGAATGCTTACAACTCATATTTAATATTCGGATATATTTCAAATTGCAACGACCATCTTCGTAGTATACACAATTCGGCCAGTTTTCAAATTCAAAAACATACATCGTGAGTTAATTTATATTCTGTATCAGGTTTATTGCTTTGTAATTTGAGTTTTCTTTCAATTGTACATAATTTCCCAAATGAAGGTCTTTTGGTGGTGGTATGTTCACGAAATTTCGATCTAAAAACGTCACATCTAAAAAAGTCAACCACTATCAGTAATTATAGGTTTTGGTGAATGCTTACAACTCATATTTAATATTCGGATATATTTCAAATTGCAACGACCATCTTCGTAGTATACACAATTCGGCCAGTTTTCAAATTCAAAAACATACATCGTGAGTTAATTTATATTCTGTATCAGGTTTATTGCTTTGTAATTTGAGTTTTCTTTCAATTGTACATAATTTCCCAAATGAAGGTCTTTTGGTGGTGGTATGTTCACGAAATTTCGATCTAAAAACGTCACATCTAAAAAAGTCAACCACTATCAGTAATTATAGGTTTTGGTGAATGCTTACAACTCATATTTAATATTCGGATATATTTCAAATTGCAACGACCATCTTCGTAGTATACACAATTCGGCCAGTTTTCAAATTCAAAAACATACATCGTGAGTTAATTTATATTCTGTATCAGGTTTATTGCTTTGTAATTTGAGTTTTCTTTCAATTGTACATAATTTCCCAAATGAAGGTCTTTTGGTGGTGGTATGTTCACGAAATTTCGATCTAAAAACGTCACATCTAAAAAAGTCAACCACTATCAGTAATTATAGGTTTTGGTGAATGCTTACAACTCATATTTAATATTCGGATATATTTCAAATTGCAACGACCATCTTCGTAGTATACACAATTCGGCCAGTTTTCAAATTCAAAAACATACATCGTGAGTTAATTTATATTCTGTATCAGGTTGATTGCTCTGTGATTTGAGTCTTCTTTCAATTGCACAACATTTAGCATTGAAGGTCTTTGAGATCTTCATAACCAGAACTGCATTATTTGTGATGGCATTTCGATCTAAAAACGTCACATCTAAAAAAGTCAACCACTATCAGTAATTATAGGTTTTGGTGAATGCTTACAACTCATATTTAATATTCGGATATATTTCAAATTGCAACGACCATCTTCGTAGTATACACAATTCGGCCAGTTTTCAAATTCAAAAACATACATCGTGAGTTAATTTATATTCTGTATCAGGTTTATTGCTTTGTAATTTGAGTTTTCTTTCAATTGTACATAATTTCCCAAATGAAGGTCTTTTGGTGGTGGTATGTTCACGAAATTTCGATCTAAAAACGTCACATCTAAAAAAGTCAACCACTATCAGTAATTATAGGTTTTGGTGAATGCTTACAACTCATATTTAATATTCGGATATATTTCAAATTGCAACGACCATCTTCGTAGTATACACAATTCGGCCAGTTTTCAAATTCAAAAACATACATCGTGAGTTAATTTATATTCTGTATCAGGTTTATTGCTTTGTAATTTGAGTTTTCTTTCAATTGTACATAATTTCCCAAATGAAGGTCTTTTGGTGGTGGTATGTTCACGAAATTTCGATCTAAAAACGTCACATCTAAAAAAGTCAACCACTATCAGTAATTATAGGTTTTGGTGAATGCTTACAACTCATATTTAATATTCGGATATATTTCAAATTGCAACGACCATCTTCGTAGTATACACAATTCGGCCAGTTTTCAAATTCAAAAACATACATCGTGAGTTAATTTATATTCTGTATCAGGTTTATTGCTTTGTAATTTGAGTTTTCTTTCAATTGTACATAATTTCCCAAATGAAGGTCTTTTGGTGGTGGTATGTTCACGAAATTTCGATCTAAAAACGTCACATCTAAAAAAGTCAACCACTATCAGTAATTATAGGTTTTGGTGAATGCTTACAACTCATATTTAATATTCGGATATATTTCAAATTGCAACGACCATCTTCGTAGTATACACAATTCGGCCAGTTTTCAAATTCAAAAACATACATCGTGAGTTAATTTATATTCTGTATCAGGTTTATTGCTTTGTAATTTGAGTTTTCTTTCAATTGTACATAATTTCCCAAATGAAGGTCTTTTGGTGGTGGTATGTTCACGAAATTTCGATCTAAAAACGTCACATCTAAAAAAGTCAACCACTATCAGTAATTATAGGTTTTGGTGAATGCTTACAACTCATATTTAATATTCGGATATATTTCAAATTGCAACGACCATCTTCGTAGTATACACAATTCGGCCAGTTTTCAAATTCAAAAACATACATCGTGAGTTAATTTATATTCTGTATCAGGTTGATTGCTCTGTGATTTGAGTCTTCTTTCAATTGCACAACATTTAGCATTGAAGGTCTTTGAGATCTTCATAACCAGAACTGCATTATTTGTGATGGCATTTCGATCTAAAAACGTCACATCTAAAAAAGTCAACCACTATCAGTAATTATAGGTTTTGGTGAATGCTTACAACTCATATTTAATATTCGGATATATTTCAAATTGCAACGACCATCTTCGTAGTATACACAATTCGGCCAGTTTTCAAATTCAAAAACATACATCGTGAGTTAATTTATATTCTGTATCAGGTTGATTGCTCTGTGATTTGAGTCTTCTTTCAATTGCACAACATTTAGCATTGAAGGTCTTTGAGATCTTCATAACCAGAACTGCATTATTTGTGATGGCATTTCGATCTAAAACTGTCACATCTAAAAAAGTCAACCACTATCAGTAATTATAGGTTTTGGTGAATGCTTACAACTCATATTTAATATTCGGATATATTTCAAATTGCAACGACCATCTTCGTAGTATACACAATTCGGCCAGTTTTCAAATTCAAAAACATACATCGTGAGTTAATTTATATTCTGTATCAGGTTGATTGCTCTGTGATTTGAGTCTTCTTTCAATTGCACAACATTTAGCATTGAAGGTCTTTGAGATCTTCATAACCAGAACTGCATTATTTGTGATGGCATTTCGATCTAAAACTGTCACATCTATAAAAGTCAACCAGTATCAGGGATTATAGGTTTTTTGTTTAATGTTTAAAAACCATATTTAATATTCGGATATATTTCAAAGTGCAACGACCATCTTCGTAGTGCACAAGGACTTCTGTTGAGACAAGACTTGTGTTTTCTGAAAGTAGTAAAAAGGTATAATCTATATGATACCTATTTTTAAACTGTGATTAATCGAAAAGTTCGAAACCTGAGTTGATACAACTCAATTTCAATGAATTTTTTTTTTGTTTTAAATACTGCGCAGTTAAGATAAAAAAGAAGTACGACTATAAGTAAAACACGGGTGCAGTTAAAAGTCTACCTTAACCACAGGCATTTCTGTGTGTATAATTGCGCATGACAATATAGAATATTTGTTATTGCTCCATTGCAGGTAGTTCAACATGGCTGTAGGTCTTTGGTAACTTTTGCTTTTATCTTGCTCTATAATCTTGACTGATAATCTAATGATAAAACACCTAGTTATGGGCCTTTAATATGGGTGTTGTATCTTCCTAAACTATCCTACATTTTGTATCACATATTATATTACATAACTTCATTTTTCGTACTGTTGGATTAATCTGGACCACATCGTCAATGTTCTGGCCAAATATGAACTTAAAAATGTCTGGCAGTGCTTTTGATCTTTCTGGCACGACTGGCCTGAGACGAACAAGTCCATGGTCATCACACTGTATTCAATCTTTCGAGTGATAATTATTATTAAAGGTCGACTACAATACCATAACTGATAATTATTAAAATATGCGATAAGTGTATTATACTGTTTGCAGTTAATACGAGACCCTTTCGCCGTGACTACATGGAACAAAGACAGCTGCTGACCTCCGTTATTACGAAAGCTCCAAGCACTTATAAGGAATGTTGTACGACATTTAGCCTCTTCCTCGTTCGCATTCAGCATTTTATCCTGCGATATTTGAGAATTCATTTTTTTTTTTGTATTAAAATATTTTAAAATCAAACAATTTTAAAACCAAACTCTTCAAATTTCTGAAGTTGATTCTTTTTAAAGATGTAATGGGTCCACATTTTGACGCTGCTGCGAAAATGTTGGGTTCATTTTATTAACATAAAATTGTTCTTCACATATAGAAAACTTAGGGTCATTCTCGTGGGTAAAAAACATTTTTGAAATTCAGTCGTGATTACTACTTGGATGGGTTATCATACTTTTTGAGTTGGCTACTGGGACTTGTCAGGTGATGGCAGGGTAAGATGGGACCCATTAAACTTGCGTGACCGTCAAGTGAATGGAAAATTGATCACACATCTCCCTCGAAAGTACAAAGACAAAAAAATAAATAAAAAAAAGTAGCTTTGTGTGTAGTTCTGATTTGACAATTGAGCACACAGAGGTTTAGATTAGTTGCTCCCATCTGTGTTACTAGCGTATAAACAGATATTAAATATTTATTTTCATCGATGATTGTCGATTACATCCTCAAGGTGTGCTATATTATACTTTTTATGATAGGTGATTATGGTTTATCAATTTGCTAAATTATGTCTTGGTAAATGTCGATAAAACGGTGGGAATTGACAGAGATGTGTGTCTTCTCTCTGAACTCTTTCTATACAAAACAAAGGGGTTTTCGTCACTTTGGGAGATGATTTTACTTAATAATCGTTAGGTTCGTCAGTTAGAGGGTTGCGAGAAGTCAACTTTAATGACATGGAACCATATAGTAGATATGCCTCCATACTTAAGCGATTGAACCTCATTATACAATACATTTGCTATAATTCTATAACCCTGAACTTGTCTTGTGTACAAATACTTGAAGATTAACACATATTGTTATATATATAAAGATTGTGTATATTGTTAGTTTTTGTTCTTTTTTAGTCTGGGTATATTGCATATTAGCACAAGATTATTTTTAGTATCGGAAATAAATTGATTCGGTTCGAAAAACTCTTGTACTTGTAAATAACTGTTATAAATGTCTGAAGTAGACGATTAAATAATAATAAACATATATGTCGAAAAAAATATACTAAAAAAAAAAAAGAAAAGAAAAAGAAAGTAATACTTTATTTTAGAATTTCTGGCTCGCTCTTAATATCAGATTACTATCTAAATGACGCAAAGCGAATGAAAAGCATTTATATATACTTGCATATAGCTACTACACACTTAATAACCGTTTCTAATACAAGCATGCTTTATAATTTTATTGCTAATACTTAAGATACTTAGAAGTTAGTTGATATTTTTGGTTATTGAGTTTATTAGTAACACAACCAGTAGCAGAAGGAGCTTAAATACAGCAGATTTATACAGGGTCCTAAAAGTATAAGAAAACTGAGAAATAAAGGAGTCAAAAGAAATATAGTAAATGCAGGGGATTTAATAAAACATTTTAAATTTGGAGTATTTAAAACTTTTATTTTTTCCCAGGGTTAATGACCCGTTATTGCCCAAGCCCATTTTAATAATTGTGTATATATTTCTTCACTATCCATGTAATTTAATTCTTAAGAATATTTATGTACTTATTGATTGAAAAAAAAGGATTTTGTCCATAAATGATGGTGAAATTTTAGGAAATAAAAAAATAAAAATAGACAAATAACTGAAATTAGACTTGAAAAAGGGAAATAAGAAAGGGAGGCTAGTGATCCTTTGATCTAGAGAACTTTAGAAGAGGATTTGAAGATAAATAATTAGGAGCACTTACTATTTTCTGACTCAATGACCGTATCCCCGTTTAGTGAACAGATTGACAGTATTGCTATATCCTATCTGTGGACCGGAAGCTCCTTCCGCTAAAGATGTCCTTTGGCACAGCGGATGTACTCACCCAAGTGTCATAAGGGGACCAGAAGGCGGAGGGCAGGTTCGAACGGTCCTGCCTAAGGTCGAAGACTGAGGGTGTCTATTTCTAGAGAGCCCGGGAGTGGGGCAATTGTGACGTCCGCCTCTGGGCTGGTTATATGCCGCCGGTTGCACAATAACACCACACTTATATTTACCTGCTTCCTTTTGTATTTCCTAGAACTAGCGGGGGGTGGTCTGTCTGCGTGCAGCGGCGGAGGCGGGGAAGAGTCATTCACATTCTGCACACACCGAGGATGCACCTCACAGGAGCTATGGCGGCAGACAGGAGTCTTGGAAGACTATCTCAGACCAATTTCAACTTCGAAGCATCCAAAATTTGTTATATTGGGATGAAAAAAAAAAAAAGTTTCCTCTATTATAAGTGATTAGATAAGTGGCCAGGGAATTAATTACTTATAATCAAAAAATAAATATTTGCCGACATATATGACATAAAACGACCACAACGTTCTGAATAATAAATAATACGTAATATCTATTGGTACTTTGAGATAATGTAATGGCAGAAGATCTTTAAGTCATTAAAATTGTTTCGTAATCCTTAGAGGAGTATTAAAGTATATTCCTTTATTGTGCTATAATTACAATCTGCCTTTTATAAGGCAATAAGTAATTAAGATAAATGCTCTCATTCATACCATATTTACAATTCATCATTCACTCGCTCATTCATACAATATTTACAGACAGCCCAGAGACCTCCCAAATCCACATGCGAATAGAAATCGGAGTCTTGGGAAGTCCCCCACGCTCCTCTGTCAGCCGCGTCACCGGATACTAGCTAGTGGAGGCTGACCAAGAGCGTGAGAGCCACAGACGGTCAGGGCATGATTGGAGAAACTGGCCTTTGCCAGGACTCACACTGTCACGCGTTTATAGCAGGTCACGAGGCCACTGCCGTTTCAGTCTCCGAGGAGGATTATAGGGATGAGTGGCGAAGTGCAATGACTGTGCTACAGGATTAGGGTGGTTGGAAAGGCTACTGTGGAATTTCATAAACTTGGAAGGGATGAGTTCGAGAATGTAAGGTATATTAAGACCTTTATGAAGGGTTTTGTTGCTGATGTAGTAAGGGGCATTTACTATTGTTCTCAGGAGTTTTGATTGAAAGGATTGGATACGCTTGATGTTCGACTTTTTTGCTGTCCCCCATAGCTCTATTCCGTATGTCCAGATTGGCTTAAGTATAACTTTGTAGATTAGTAGTTTATTTTCTATTGAGAGATGGGATGTCCTTTGAAGTAGTCTATACAGTTGTCCAAAGCGTCTGTTTAGTTCTTGTCTTTTTAGCCTCGTGTGTGGGTTCCAGGTCAGTCGTTTGTCAAGATGGAAGCCTAAGTACAGTACTGTCTCGGTTACAGGGAGAGGAATAGAATTAAAATAAACTAGTGGAGAAGTCTTGCGACAAAGGGTGAAGGTAATGTGGTAACATTTTGCTTCATTAACTTTGATCCGCCATTGATTGCACCAATACTCGATCTCGTCAAGGTGTTTTTGAAGGTTATGGGATGCTATATCGGGGTCTGGGTGGGATGACGAGACTGCAGAGAGGAATATTAGTGTTATTTCGAGTACAATATATAACCACGGTTGTGTTATTCATTATTCAACCCACGCAATGTAATAAAGTTACTAACCGATACATGAGAAATTTAAACGTCAAAATACTATAACTTACCTGGACGCCCTCACGTATGAAATATATCACACTTGAACTTTTTTTCTCAAATATATTGCTGATAACGATCAGATGTACAAAACCTACATAATACCTGTCAGAAAGCCATTTCATAAAATATAAACTGTTACAATTCAAAAGATAGACATTTGACTTTATATTTACGAACTACTTTATAAAGTAATGTTAATAGGATTAAATTTCATCCTGGTTTTATTATATTTTTATTATCCTAGTTAGTACATAACAGTGCTTCATTTAGTGGTAATAAACCACTGCCTGAAGTATTTAATGAATCCATCCCCACTATCAAGGAGGAGACCCGGTCCTCTTCATTAAAAAAAGTCATACGGACCTACTTATATATCTCTAAAAATCGAATGACTGTTATAAATTATTCAATAAAGGTTAGTTTGAATTTTATTACTTATATAATTATGTATCCTGATGCTCTCGAAAAATAATCAAGTATATTGGTTTGCTTTAAATTGGAAGAATAACATTTTTTTTTATCAATGTTCTCTTCTTTTGTATTAATTTCACCATTTACCGTAATAAAAGTACGCATCTGATCAATAGAAACAAACAATTCCAAAAGTGACGGTATTTTAAACACAATGTCTTCATCGTCGCCTTGACTGGACAATATCGTAATCACTCGACTCTCCAGGGTGTCAATTTTCATTTCACAATAGATAACTTTATTAGAAACACCGCTTTCTAAACGTTCAATTAGTTTCACTTTTACAGCAATAGAAAAAGAACGGCACTTTTTGTACATTTTTAACACAAACATAAACTTGTCTACACGGAATGACACCAAAACGGTAGCTGAGATTGAGATAAAAAAATAATTACTGTTCGTAATGAATATATATAAAATAAAAACTGAAAGAGGAAAGTAAGAAACATGATTCTTTCACATAACAAAACTACTTCCGATATTACCAGAATGAAAGTTTTCAATTTTTTGAACTATCCCCTTAGAGAGGGGAGATGTAAAGAAAGTATACTCTCATTAATTTTAATTTGCCGCGCTACTTCTACTGACCACCACTAGATGGAGCTATTCTATCATATCTATCTATCAAGATTCTAAAAAGTGAGAGGATACAGAAAGGTTATATTAAGTAACTAAATTTGTAAATAGAGTGAGAACAGAGAACTGATAGTTATAAACTGTAATTGTCGTTTCTTTGTTTCCAGGGAAGATTGTGTAAATAATATGAATAATTGTTATAATATAAAATATAGTGAATAAAATTGCTTGCTTTGTTAACAGAGAAACTGAGTTTTATTCACCCCACATTGTAAGGGAGGAAGGAATCCAATAGAAAGAAAATGAAGAAAACACATGGGCTCTTTAACCATAATTCATAACGGACACTCAGAAAATTCAAAAAGTACAGGGAAACTAAGAATATTGCTAGAGGAGAATGGAAGGGTCAGCTTTCGTTTTGAAAGTATTTGGCTAAGTCCGGAATATCGTTATTTTCGACATCGTTGTATACGAATAAATTTACTACAAATGAGATAGAAAAGCAATAAAAGGGATTGCTATGAATCATTATAGCAGAAATATCGCACTCGGGATCGTTATAAGGGAATTAAACTATAAAGTATATGTAGCGACCGCTAACTAAATAACATAAATCACCCTATAGTCTATTGTATATTGGGTACAATATGTAAATTAATTTAAACAAATGTAAATAACATTACTAAACCATAAGTCATTGTAAATGTTGTAATTAATAAAAGACGCAGCTCCAAAAAAACTAGTTAGAGGCTGGAAACTCTTACCCTCTACCCAGAGAAGGTAGCAAGCGACCCAGACCAAGACCTGAGTCACTACGAGAACAAAGCGTCACCGCAAACTGGGATATCATTGGTCCACAATAAGGCCTTACATGGTTGGCCACTAACGAGGCACGCCGAGTATAAATAGACTCGGGTTTTGCCTGTAAATCATTCTCACGACGGCTCTCGAACTGGTGACTTGTGGCTGCACTGATGTTTCAAGACTTGGCCTTCTCATTTATGAAAACCTCTGGACCTCTCTTCCTAACCTCGCTATGTTTTAGTTCGGCCTTGTCAGACCCCACACTATCCTAGTGGGATTCTCTGCCTTCGCCTTGCAAAAACTAGCAGCTCCTTGGGAGGGACCTCTCCCTCGTGGACAACAGTTGTCGTGGCCCTACAAACTTTACCTAGTAGCGTCTCCCAGGGCCAGTCTGCCTCTCTCCGGTTTACACTCGCCTGTGGAATCCGGACGCTTTTCGCGTACCCTCAGATACCGAGTGTGAATTCTTGGTCATTCCAAGACCACACAAACTACCTAAACTACCTACCCT
Organism: Acanthosoma haemorrhoidale; assembly: GCA_930367205.1. Lineage (NCBI taxonomy): Eukaryota > Metazoa > Arthropoda > Insecta > Hemiptera > Acanthosomatidae > Acanthosoma > Acanthosoma haemorrhoidale. The sequence continues at coordinate 119,280,935 of OV884013.1, read as the reverse complement.
ATACCTCTTCTCCTGAACATAGCGCATTGTCGAGGCACATACCTATCAAGTATGGAGTCAGATAGTAAGACCTGTCATGAAACGATTGTCCAGGTCATAGCCTAGGATCTTCGTTTAAGTTTCTTGATTCTTATGAAGTTACTATTTGTAGTATTCGATTCAAATACGATGCATCACCCATACAGCAACGAAAAGATATGTATTAGGATATCTTATATTTTCATACAGTGCCGTAGCCCAGGCAAACCAAAGCAGGGGAAAACTTTGAGGCCTCGACTGCGCAGTCCAAACATGTATTGCGGTTGTTGACAGTACATTCCCCGCAATCCCGATTTGAAAACTATTCGACCTGTTGAAAAAGTTTGAATCCGAACTTTGTGTGGCGTCGTCAGTCGTTGTGTCTCGTGAATTTTTTCAATGAACGAAAGTGGACCTTACCCGTGACAAACAAACTCAAAATAATATTAACACAAAATACAAAAATATTACGGAAAATAAATAACGATTCCTCAAATGAAAATACTTGGAAATATTAGAGAATTCCTTACATTGAGCCCCTGCTGTCAGCCCTCAGTGCCCTCAGCGTGGAAATCATTGCGAGAGTTTCACAATTGGGAATTTATATTGGGGTGATTCTTGCTCATGCAGTCAGATATTCGGGACCTTCAATTCTTCACATGATCATCAAATTGCTTAGCAATATCAATTTCTAGCATCCATACCTCCTCCTCCCATACCTCCTCAAGTATCGAAGGAGAAGGTCCGCAAGATCCTTTGTAAACATAGCATTACTGGGATTTCCGGCTCTGGGAGTTTTTTTAACTGAAGTCCTGAGCGTCGGTGGCTCTCGCGCTCTCACTCATCCTCACCTGTCCCCATGTAGCACGACTCCTCTCTACCCTTGTCCTATTTCCCGTTGCCAGGAAGGTAACAATCCAGCAGGTGAATTCGGGGCATTGCTAGGCTTTGTGTACGTTTTTATATTTACGTTGTATGTTCATTTTGAATAGGTCGTGAACACGATCTGTTGCCAGAATTGTCTAGTACCCTGTTACGGTGGAATATATTTTTCCTTGATTCGAAGCTAATCAAAATGTAACTGTGAACACTCCCTGTCATTATGTTTCAACCCTAAAGATTTACAAAGCCATAACGGGTTAATGTTGTTCATAATACATTTGTCTGTATTAGTCCAGGAAAAGAAGAAGTAAAAGTACAATTGTGGGGATAATGTCCTCTGCAACATACTTAAAGTCACCGAGGGTTAGAGGTGATTTTTTTCATAAATATTTCCCAAATTAGTGATTTTAGCAAAAAGTACTTCTTATACAAAATTAAAATACACAAAATTTGCTATGAACATAATCATATTTATTTTTCCCTCTGAGTCAAAGGCTTAGGAGATAGCGAGGGCTGAAATAAACAGGAATTTCCCCAATTTTGGTTAAAGCGGTTTATTTGTGAAAATTTCTGTTTTTTAACCCTCACTACCTTCTAAACCATATATACTCGACGTAAAAAATGAATAAAATCATTTGTAAAGGAAATATTGTTTAATTTAATTTTTTATAAAGAGACATTTTTGCTAAAATTACTACTTGGCGAGATATTTGAGAAAAATGACATTTAAATTGCTCCCCTCACGCTCACCCACCACCCTCGGGGACTTAATTACATGTTTTTTTTTTATCCCAATCCCATTAAAAAATGACAAAACTATTATTTACTATAGATTCTGAGGCGAATCTATTTACATATTACACTTTATATGTCCTGTACTATCGGTACATTCTATACAAGGTCTGAATCGGTATAGAAGTTATATAATCAATACAAGAACAATGATACACAATGTACTTGGCTTCATTGACAAGTCTCTACAAGGTGATGGGGCTAACCTTTTTGATAAAACTTAAAAAGGTTAATTCTTAACCTCATTTCCCCCAGACAGTCTGTTGCCATCGATGCAGGAGGGGTGGTGGGGTCGTAGTGTTAAACACTGGGTTGGTCAGGTGCTGCAACGAGTCAAAAAACTTGATGTGTCTCCGGAGGATGAATTGATCCACCGACGGGACACCAAGCAGCGGGTGCAGGTTCTTTAACCTCTCGAGAGAGACCACTTTTCGCATGATCCCATTCTGGAAGTGTTGGAGACATTTGGTTGTATTGTCAGTCAAGTGGGTAAATAGCGGGGCACCGTACAGCAGGGCTGGCCAGAGGATACATTTATAGATCATCAGTTTGAGACGAAGCGACAGATTGGGTGAGGTTAGCAAGTGCGATAGCCGGTAAGACCTGTATCGTACTGTTTTTAGTTTATTACTAAAATGAGTAGTTTATACCCAGATAGTAGAATGAGAAAACTGGGGATATTTTACCCTTCGTTGCCTTGCCAATATATATCTGTAGTTATTGTCGCCATTGACTACCATATCAAATAGCATATAACTGATATAAATACTTTATTGGCTTGGATAGATGGGATGGAAGGACGGCCACGTTGGAGATTGATTTCTTGCCAGAGCGGTGAATTTCCATCCCCAACTTACAAATAGGTCTGGGAATGTATGGATAATTGTTTCGCGTTTTCGTGCTAATTATTTTTTCTTGTTTATAACGGAAAAAAAGAACTTCAAATGAAAATATTTTTTCTTTGTCTCTTTATCTTTTCAGATACAATTACAGTATTGCCATCATATGTTGTAAAAGTAGAGTGTCGTTGTCGGTTTATGTATCAGATGTATAAACTAACTGTTGTTTTTAAAAATGTTTATATTGACAAGGGTAACATTTTTTTTTTAATCTTTATTTAAACGTAGACATGTAAGCATGGCCCATGGGGACTAAACTATCTGATAAAATATCATGACGCCCAGGTCAATAATATGTAAACAAAATTACAATCTGCCCTAAAAAACGATAGGTAAATGTCTTACTCTCTCATGTATACAGTATTTACATTGTACATTGGTCAAACGTAGACATGTAACCATGGCCCATGGGGACTAAACTATCTGATGAAATATCATGACGCCCAGGTCAATAATATGTATACAAAATTACAATCTTCCCTAAAAAACGATAGGTAAATGTCTTACTCTCTCATGTATACAGTATTTACATTGTACATTGGTCAAACGTAGACATGTAACCATGGCCCCCATGGGGACTAAACTATCTGATGAAATATCATGACGCCCAGGTCAATAATATGTATACAAAATTACAATCTTCCCTAAAAAACGATAGGTAAATGTCTTACTCTCTCATGTATACAGTATTTACATTGTACATTGGTCAAACGTAGACATGTAACCATGGCCCATGGGGACTAAACTATCTGATGAAACATCATGACTTCCAGGTCAATAATATGTAAACAAAATTACAATCTTCCCTAAAAAACTATAGGTAAATGTCTTACTCTCTCATGTATACAGTATTTACATTGTACATTGGTCAAACGTAGACATGTAACCATGGCCATGGGGACTAAAGTATCTGATGAAACATCATGACGCCCAGGTCAATAATATGTAAACAAAATTACAATCTTCCCTAAAAAACGATAGGTTAATGTCTTACTCTCTCATGTATACAGTATTTACATTGTACATTGGTCAAACGTAGACATGTAACCATGGCCCATGGGGACTAAACTATCTGATGAAACATCATGACTTCCAGGTCAATAATATGTAAACAAAATTACAATCTTCCCTAAAAAACTATAGGTAAATGTCTTACTCTCTCATGTATACAGTATTTACATTGTACATTGGTCAAACGTAGACATGTAACCATGGCCATGGGGACTAAACTATCTGATGAAACATCATGACTTCCAGGTCAATAATATGTAAACAAAATTACAATCTTCCCTAAAAAACTATAGGTAAATGTCTTACTCTCTCATGTATACAGTATTTACATTGTACATTGGTCAAACGTAGACATGTAACCATGGCCATGGGGACTAAACTATCTGATGAAACATCATGACGCCCAGGTCAATAATATGTAAACAAAATTACAATCTTCCCTAAAAAACGATAGGTTAATGTCTTACTCTCTCATGTATACAGTATTTACATTGTACATTGGTCAAACGTAGACATGTAACCATGGCCCATGGGGACTAAACTATCTGATGAAATATCATGACGCCCAGGTCAATAATATGTAAACAAAATTACAATCTGCCCTAAAAAACGATAGGTAAATGTCTTACTCTCTCATCTATACAGTATTTACATTGTACATTGGTCAAACGGAGACATGTAACCATACCCATGGGGACTAAACTATCTGATGAAATATCATGACGCCCAGGTCAATAATATGTAAACAAAATTACAATCTTCCCTAAAAAACGATAGGTAAATGTCTTACTCTCTCATGTATACAGTATTTACATTGTACATTGGTCAAAGGTAGACATGTAACCATGGCCCATGGGGACTAAACTATCTGATGAAATATCATGACGCCCAGGTCAATAATATGTATACAAAATTACAATCTTCCCTAAAAAACGATAGGTAAATGTCTTACTCTCTCATGTATACAGTATTTACATTGTACATTGGTCAAACGTAGACATGTAACCATGGCCCATGGGGACTAAACTATCTGATGAAACATCATGACGCCCAGGTCAATAATATGTAAACAAAATTACAATCTTCCCTAAAAAACGATAGGTAAATGTCTTACTCTCTCATGTATACAGTATTTACATTGTACATTGGTCAAACGTAGACATGTAACCATGGCCCCCATGGGGACTAAACTATCTGATGAAATATCATGACGCCCAGGTCAATAATATGTATACAAAATTACAATCTTCCCTAAAAAACGATAGGTAAATGTCTTACTCTCTCATGTATACAGTATTTACATTGTACATTGGTCAAACGTAGACATGTAACCATGGCCCATGGGGACTAAACTATCTGATGAAATATCATGACGCCCAGGTCAATAATATGTATACAAAATTACAATCTTCCCTAAAAAACGATAGGTAAATGTCTTACTCTCTCATGTATACAGTATTTACATTGTACATTGGTCAAACGGAGACATGTAACCATGGCCCATGGGGACTAAACTATCTGATGAAATATCATGACGCCCAGGTCAATAATATGTATACAAAATTACAATCTTCCCTAAAAAAACGATAGGTAAATGTCTTACTCTCTCATGTATACAGTATTTACATTGTACATTGGTCAAACGTAGACATGTAACCATGGCCCATGGGGACTAAACTATCTGATGAAATATCATGACGCCCAGGTCAATAATATGTATACAAAATTACAATCTTCCCTAAAAAACGATAGGTAAATGTCTTACTCTCTCATGTATACAGTATTTACATTGTACATTGGTCAAACGTAGACATGTAACCATGGCCCATAGGGACTAAACTATCTGATGAAACATCATGACTTCCAGGTCAATAATATGTAAACAAAATTACAATCTTCCCTAAAAAACGATAGGTAAATGTCTTACTCTCTCATGTATACAGTATTTACATTGTACATTGGTCAAACGTAGACATGTAACCATGGCCCATGGGGACTAAACTATCTGATGAAACATCATGACTTCCAGGTCAATAATATGTAAACAAAATTACAATCTTCCCTAAAAAACTATAGGTAAATGTCTTACTCTCTCATGTATACAGTATTTACATTGTACATTGGTCAAACGTAGACATGTAACCATGGCCATGGGGACTAAACTATCTGATGAAACATCATGACGCCCAGGTCAATAATATGTAAACAAAATTACAATCTTCCCTAAAAAACGATAGGTTAATGTCTTACTCTCTCATGTATACAGTATTTACATTGTACATTGGTCAAACGTAGACATGTAACCATGGCCCATGGGGACTAAACTATCTGATGAAACATCATGACTTCCAGGTCAATAATATGTAAACAAAATTACAATCTTCCCTAAAAAACTATAGGTAAATGTCTTACTCTCTCATGTATACAGTATTTACATTGTACATTGGTCAAACGTAGACATGTAACCATGGCCCAAGGGGACTAAACTATCTGATGAAACATCATGACGCCCAGGTCAATAATATGTATACAAAATTACAATCTTCCCTAAAAAAACGATAGGTAAATGTCTTACTCTCTCATGTATACAGTATTTACATTGTACATTGGTCAAACGTAGACATGTAACCATGGCCCATGGGGACTAAACTATCTGATGAAATATCATGACGCCCAGGTCAATAATATGTATACAAAATTACAATCTTCCCTAAAAAACGATAGGTAAATGTCTTACTCTCTCATGTATACAGTATTTACATTGTACATTGGTCAAACGTAGACATGTAACCATGGCCCATAGGGACTAAACTATCTGATGAAACATCATGACTTCCAGGTCAATAATATGTAAACAAAATTACAATCTTCCCTAAAAAACGATAGGTAAATGTCTTACTCTCTCATGTATACAGTATTTACATTGTACATTGGTCAAACGTAGACATGTAACCATGGCCCCCATGGGGACTAAACTATCTGATGAAATATCATGACGCCCAGGTCAATAATATGTATACAAAATTACAATCTTCCCTAAAAAACGATAGGTAAATGTCTTACTCTCTCATGTATACAGTATTTACATTGTACATTGGTCAAACGTAGACATGTAACCATAGCCCATGGGGACTAAACTATCTGATGAAACATCATGACGCCCAGGTCAATAATATGTAAACAAAATTACAATCTTCCCTAAAAAACGATAGGTAAATGTCTTACTCTCTCATGTATACAGTATTTACATTGTACATTGGTCAAACGTAGACATGTAACCATGGCCCATGGGGACTAAACTATCTGATGAAACATCATGACTTCCAGGTCAATAATATGTAAACAAAATTACAATCTTCCCTAAAAAACTATAGGTAAATGTCTTACTCTCTCATGTATACAGTATTTACATTGTACATTGGTCAAACGTAGACATGTAACCATGGCCATGGGGACTAAAGTATCTGATGAAACATCATGACGCCCAGGTCAATAATATGTAAACAAAATTACAATCTTCCCTAAAAAACGATAGGTTAATGTCTTACTCTCTCATGTATACAGTATTTACATTGTACATTGGTCAAACGTAGACATGTAACCATGGCCCATGGGGACTAAACTATCTGATGAAACATCATGACTTCCAGGTCAATAATATGTAAACAAAATTACAATCTTCCCTAAAAAACTATAGGTAAATGTCTTACTCTCTCATGTATACAGTATTTACATTGTACATTGGTCAAACGTAGACATGTAACCATGGCCATGGGGACTAAACTATCTGATGAAACATCATGACTTCCAGGTCAATAATATGTAAACAAAATTACAATCTTCCCTAAAAAACTATAGGTAAATGTCTTACTCTCTCATGTATACAGTATTTACATTGTACATTGGTCAAACGTAGACATGTAACCATGGCCATGGGGACTAAACTATCTGATGAAACATCATGACGCCCAGGTCAATAATATGTAAACAAAATTACAATCTTCCCTAAAAAACGATAGGTTAATGTCTTACTCTCTCATGTATACAGTATTTACATTGTACATTGGTCAAACGTAGACATGTAACCATGGCCCATGGGGACTAAACTATCTGATGAAATATCATGACGCCCAGGTCAATAATATGTAAACAAAATTACAATCTGCCCTAAAAAACGATAGGTAAATGTCTTACTCTCTCATGTATACAGTATTTACATTGTACATTGGTCAAAGGTAGACATGTAACCATGGCCCATGGGGACTAAACTATCTGATGAAATATCATGACGCCCAGGTCAATAATATGTATACAAAATTACAATCTTCCCTAAAAAACGATAGGTAAATGTCTTACTCTCTCATGTATACAGTATTTACATTGTACATTGGTCAAACGTAGACATGTAACCATGGCCCATGGGGACTAAACTATCTGATGAAACATCATGACGCCCAGGTCAATAATATGTAAACAAAATTACAATCTTCCCTAAAAAACGATAGGTAAATGTCTTACTCTCTCATGTATACAGTATTTACATTGTACATTGGTCAAACGTAGACATGTAACCATGGCCCCCATGGGGACTAAACTATCTGATGAAATATCATGACGCCCAGGTCAATAATATGTATACAAAATTACAATCTTCCCTAAAAAACGATAGGTAAATGTCTTACTCTCTCATGTATACAGTATTTACATTGTACATTGGTCAAACGTAGACATGTAACCATGGCCATGGGGACTAAACTATCTGATGAAACATCATGACGCCCAGGTCAATAATATGTAAACAAAATTACAATCTTCCCTAAAAAACGATAGGTTAATGTCTTACTCTCTCATGTATACAGTATTTACATTGTACATTGGTCAAACGTAGACATGTAACCATGGCCCATGGGGACTAAACTATCTGATGAAATATCATGACGCCCAGGTCAATAATATGTAAACAAAATTACAATCTGCCCTAAAAAACGATAGGTAAATGTCTTACTCTCTCATGTATACAGTATTTACATTGTACATTGGTCAAAGGTAGACATGTAACCATGGCCCATGGGGACTAAACTATCTGATGAAATATCATGACGCCCAGGTCAATAATATGTATACAAAATTACAATCTTCCCTAAAAAACGATAGGTAAATGTCTTACTCTCTCATGTATACAGTATTTACATTGTACATTGGTCAAACGTAGACATGTAACCATGGCCCATGGGGACTAAACTATCTGATGAAACATCATGACGCCCAGGTCAATAATATGTAAACAAAATTACAATCTTCCCTAAAAAACGATAGGTAAATGTCTTACTCTCTCATGTATACAGTATTTACATTGTACATTGGTCAAACGTAGACATGTAACCATGGCCCCCATGGGGACTAAACTATCTGATGAAATATCATGACGCCCAGGTCAATAATATGTATACAAAATTACAATCTTCCCTAAAAAACGATAGGTAAATGTCTTACTCTCTCATGTATACAGTATTTACATTGTACATTGGTCAAACGTAGACATGTAACCATGGCCCATGGGGACTAAACTATCTGATGAAATATCATGACGCCCAGGTCAATAATATGTATACAAAATTACAATCTTCCCTAAAAAACGATAGGTAAATGTCTTACTCTCTCATGTATACAGTATTTACATTGTACATTGGTCAAACGGAGACATGTAACCATGGCCCATGGGGACTAAACTATCTGATGAAATATCATGACGCCCAGGTCAATAATATGTATACAAAATTACAATCTTCCCTAAAAAAACGATAGGTAAATGTCTTACTCTCTCATGTATACAGTATTTACATTGTACATTGGTCAAACGTAGACATGTAACCATGGCCCATGGGGACTAAACTATCTGATGAAATATCATGACGCCCAGGTCAATAATATGTAAACAAAATTACAATCTTCCCTAAAAAACGATAGGTAAATGTCTTACTCTCTCATGTATACAGTATTTACATTGTACATTGGTCAAACGTAGACATGTAACCATGGCCCATAGGGACTAAACTATCTGATGAAACATCATGACTTCCAGGTCAATAATATGTAAACAAAATTACAATCTTCCCTAAAAAACGATAGGTAAATGTCTTACTCTCTCATGTATACAGTATTCACATTGTACATTGGTCAAACGTAGACATGTAACCATGGCCCAAGGGGACTAAACTATCTGATGAAACATCATGACGCCCAGGTCAATAATATGTAAACAAAATTACAATCTGCCCTAAAAAACGATAGGTAAATGTCTTACTCTCTCATGTATACAGTATTTACATTGTACATTGGTCAAACGTAGACATGTAACCATGGCCCATGGGGACTAAACTATCTGATGAAATATCATGACGCCCAGGTCAATAATATGTATACAAAATTACAATCTTCCCTAAAAAACGATAGGTAAATGTCTTACTCTCTCATGTATACAGTATTTACATTGTACATTGGTCAAACGTAGACATGTAACCATGGCCCCCATGGGGACTAAACTATCTGATGAAATATCATGACGCCCAGGTCAATAATATGTATACAAAATTACAATCTTCCCTAAAAAACGATAGGTAAATGTCTTACTCTCTCATGTATACAGTATTTACATTGTACATTGGTCAAACGTAGACATGTAACCATAGCCCATGGGGACTAAACTATCTGATGAAACATCATGACGCCCAGGTCAATAATATGTAAACAAAATTACAATCTTCCCTAAAAAACGATAGGTAAATGTCTTACTCTCTCATGTATACAGTATTTACATTGTACATTGGTCAAACGTAGACATGTAACCATGGCCCATGGGGACTAAACTATCTGATGAAACATCATGACTTCCAGGTCAATAATATGTATACAAAATTACAATCTTCCCTAAAAAACTATAGGTAAATGTCTTACTCTCTCATGTATACAGTATTTACATTGTACATTGGTCAAACGTAGACATGTAACCATGGCCATGGGGACTAAACTATCTGATGAAACATCATGACGCCCAGGTCAATAATATGTAAACAAAATTACAATCTTCCCTAAAAAACGATAGGTTAATGTCTTACTCTCTCATGTATACAGTATTTACATTGTACATTGGTCAAACGTAGACATGTAACCATGGCCCATGGGGACTAAACTATCTGATGAAACATCATGACTTCCAGGTCAATAATATGTAAACAAAATTACAATCTTCCCTAAAAAACTATAGGTAAATGTCTTACTCTCTCATGTATACAGTATTTACATTGTACATTGGTCAAACGTAGACATGTAACCATGGCCCAAGGGGACTAAACTATCTGATGAAACATCATGACGCCCAGGTCAATAATATGTATACAAAATTACAATCTTCCCTAAAAAAACGATAGGTAAATGTCTTACTCTCTCATGTATACAGTATTTACATTGTACATTGGTCAAACGTAGACATGTAACCATGGCCCATGGGGACTAAACTATCTGATGAAATATCATGACGCCCAGGTCAATAATATGTATACAAAATTACAATCTTCCCTAAAAAACGATAGGTAAATGTCTTACTCTCTCATGTATACAGTATTTACATTGTACATTGGTCAAACGTAGACATGTAACCATGGCCCATAGGGACTAAACTATCTGATGAAACATCATGACTTCCAGGTCAATAATATGTAAACAAAATTACAATCTTCCCTAAAAAACGATAGGTAAATGTCTTACTCTCTCATGTATACAGTATTCACATTGTACATTGGTCAAACGTAGACATGTAACCATGGCCCAAGGGGACTAAACTATCTGATGAAACATCATGACGCCCAGGTCAATAATATGTAAACAAAATTACAATCTGCCCTAAAAAACGATAGGTAAATGTCTTACTCTCTCATGTATACAGTATTTACATTGTACATTGGTCAAACGTAGACATGTAACCATGGCCCATGGGGACTAAACTATCTGATGAAATATCATGACGCCCAGGTCAATAATATGTATACAAAATTACAATCTTCCCTAAAAAACGATAGGTAAATGTCTTACTCTCTCATGTATACAGTATTTACATTGTACATTGGTCAAACGTAGACATGTAACCATGGCCCCCATGGGGACTAAACTATCTGATGAAATATCATGACGCCCAGGTCAATAATATGTATACAAAATTACAATCTTCCCTAAAAAACGATAGGTAAATGTCTTACTCTCTCATGTATACAGTATTTACATTGTACATTGGTCAAACGGAGACATGTAACCATGGCCCATGGGGACTAAACTATCTGATGAAATATCATGACGCCCAGGTCAATAATATGTATACAAAATTACAATCTTCCCTAAAAAAACGATAGGTAAATGTCTTACTCTCTCATGTATACAGTATTTACATTGTACATTGGTCAAACGTAGACATGTAACCATGGCCCATGGGGACTAAACTATCTGATGAAATATCATGACGCCCAGGTCAATAATATGTATACAAAATTACAATCTTCCCTAAAAAACGATAGGTAAATGTCTTACTCTCTCATGTATACAGTATTTACATTGTACATTGGTCAAACGTAGACATGTAACCATGGCCCATAGGGACTAAACTATCTGATGAAACATCATGACTTCCAGGTCAATAATATGTAAACAAAATTACAATCTTCCCTAAAAAACGATAGGTAAATGTCTTACTCTCTCATGTATACAGTATTCACATTGTACATTGGTCAAACGTAGACATGTAACCATGGCCCAAGGGGACTAAACTATCTGATGAAACATCATGACGCCCAGGTCAATAATATGTAAACAAAATTACAATCTGCCCTAAAAAACGATAGGTAAATGTCTTACTCTCTCATGTATACAGTATTTACATTGTACATTGGTCAAACGTAGACATGTAACCATGGCCCATGGGGACTAAACTATCTGATGAAACATCATGACGCCCAGGTCAATAATATGTATACAAAATTACAATCTTCCCTAAAAAACGATAGGTAAATGTCTTACTCTCTCATGTATACAGTATTTACATTGTACATTGGTCAAACGTAGACATGTAACCATGGCCCCCATGGGGACTAAACTATCTGATGAAATATCATGACGCCCAGGTCAATAATATGTATACAAAATTACAATCTTCCCTAAAAAACGATAGGTAAATGTCTTACTCTCTCATGTATACAGTATTTACATTGTACATTGGTCAAACGTAGACATGTAACCATAGCCCATGGGGACTAAACTATCTGATGAAACATCATGACGCCCAGGTCAATAATATGTAAACAAAATTACAATCTTCCCTAAAAAACGATAGGTAAATGTCTTACTCTCTCATGTATACAGTATTTACATTGTACATTGGTCAAACGTAGACATGTAACCATGGCCCATGGGGACTAAACTATCTGATGAAACATCATGACGCCCAGGTCAATAATATGTAAACAAAATTACAATCTTCCCTAAAAAACTATAGGTAAATGTCTTACTCTCTCATGTATACAGTATTTACATTGTACATTGGTCAAACGTAGACATGTAACCATGGCCATGGGGACTAAACTATCTGATGAAACATCATGACGCCCAGGTCAATAATATGTAAACAAAATTACAATCTTCCCTAAAAAACGATAGGTTAATGTCTTACTCTCTCATGTATACAGTATTTACATTGTACATTGGTCAAACGTAGACATGTAACCATGGCCCATGGGGACTAAACTATCTGATGAAACATCATGACTTCCAGGTCAATAATATGTAAACAAAATTACAATCTTCCCTAAAAAACTATAGGTAAATGTCTTACTCTCTCATGTATACAGTATTTACATTGTACATTGGTCAAACGTAGACATGTAACCATGGCCCAAGGGGACTAAACTATCTGATGAAACATCATGACGCCCAGGTCAATAATATGTATACAAAATTACAATCTTCCCTAAAAAAACGATAGGTAAATGTCTTACTCTCTCATGTATACAGTATTTACATTGTACATTGGTCAAACGTAGACATGTAACCATGGCCCATGGGGACTAAACTATCTGATGAAATATCATGACGCCCAGGTCAATAATATGTATACAAAATTACAATCTTCCCTAAAAAACGATAGGTAAATGTCTTACTCTCTCATGTATACAGTATTTACATTGTACATTGGTCAAACGTAGACATGTAACCATGGCCCATAGGGACTAAACTATCTGATGAAACATCATGACTTCCAGGTCAATAATATGTAAACAAAATTACAATCTTCCCTAAAAAACGATAGGTAAATGTCTTACTCTCTCATGTATACAGTATTCACATTGTACATTGGTCAAACGTAGACATGTAACCATGGCCCAAGGGGACTAAACTATCTGATGAAACATCATGACGCCCAGGTCAATAATATGTAAACAAAATTACAATCTGCCCTAAAAAACGATAGGTAAATGTCTTACTCTCTCATGTATACAGTATTTACATTGTACATTGGTCAAACGTAGACATGTAACCATGGCCCATGGGGACTAAACTATCTGATGAAATATCATGACGCCCAGGTCAATAATATGTATACAAAATTACAATCTTCCCTAAAAAACGATAGGTAAATGTCTTACTCTCTCATGTATACAGTATTTACATTGTACATTGGTCAAACGTAGACATGTAACCATGGCCCCCATGGGGACTAAACTATCTGATGAAATATCATGACGCCCAGGTCAATAATATGTATACAAAATTACAATCTTCCCTAAAAAACGATAGGTAAATGTCTTACTCTCTCATGTATACAGTATTTACATTGTACATTGGTCAAACGTAGACATGTAACCATAGCCCATGGGGACTAAACTATCTGATGAAACATCATGACGCCCAGGTCAATAATATGTAAACAAAATTACAATCTTCCCTAAAAAACGATAGGTAAATGTCTTACTCTCTCATGTATACAGTATTTACATTGTACATTGGTCAAACGTAGACATGTAACCATGGCCCATGGGGACTAAACTATCTGATGAAACATCATGACTTCCAGGTCAATAATATGTAAACAAAATTACAATCTTCCCTAAAAAACTATAGGTAAATGTCTTACTCTCTCATGTATACAGTATTTACATTGTACATTGGTCAAACGTAGACATGTAACCATGGCCATGGGGACTAAACTATCTGATGAAACATCATGACGCCCAGGTCAATAATATGTAAACAAAATTACAATCTTCCCTAAAAAACGATAGGTTAATGTCTTACTCTCTCATGTATACAGTATTTACATTGTACATTGGTCAAACGTAGACATGTAACCATGGCCCATGGGGACTAAACTATCTGATGAAACATCATGACTTCCAGGTCAATAATATGTAAACAAAATTACAATCTTCCCTAAAAAACTATAGGTAAATGTCTTACTCTCTCATGTATACAGTATTTACATTGTACATTGGTCAAACGTAGACATGTAACCATGGCCATGGGGACTAAACTATCTGATGAAACATCATGACTTCCAGGTCAATAATATGTAAACAAAATTACAATCTTCCCTAAAAAACTATAGGTAAATGTCTTACTCTCTCATGTATACAGTATTTACATTGTACATTGGTCAAACGTAGACATGTAACCATGGCCATGGGGACTAAACTATCTGATGAAACATCATGACGCCCAGGTCAATAATATGTAAACAAAATTACAATCTTCCCTAAAAAACGATAGGTTAATGTCTTACTCTCTCATGTATACAGTATTTACATTGTACATTGGTCAAACGTAGACATGTAACCATGGCCCATGGGGACTAAACTATCTGATGAAATATCATGACGCCCAGGTCAATAATATGTAAACAAAATTACAATCTGCCCTAAAAAACGATAGGTAAATGTCTTACTCTCTCATGTATACAGTATTTACATTGTACATTGGTCAAACGGAGACATGTAACCATACCCATGGGGACTAAACTATCTGATGAAATATCATGACGCCCAGGTCAATAATATGTAAACAAAATTACAATCTTCCCTAAAAAACGATAGGTAAATGTCTTACTCTCTCATGTATACAGTATTTACATTGTACATTGGTCAAACGTAGACATGTAACCATGGCCCATGGGGACTAAACTATCTGATGAAATATCATGACGCCCAGGTCAATAATATGTATACAAAATTACAATCTTCCCTAAAAAACGATAGGTAAATGTCTTACTCTCTCATGTATACAGTATTTACATTGTACATTGGTCAAACGTAGACATGTAACCATGGCCCATGGGGACTAAACTATCTGATGAAACATCATGACGCCCAGGTCAATAATATGTAAACAAAATTACAATCTTCCCTAAAAAACGATAGGTAAATGTCTTACTCTCTCATGTATACAGTATTTACATTGTAAATTGGTCAAACGTAGACATGTAACCATGGCCCATGGGGACTAAACTATCTGATGAAACATCATGACGCCCAGGTCAATAATATGTAAACAAAATTACAATCTTCCCTAAAAAACGATAGGTTAATGTCTTGTCTTACTCTCTCATGTATACAGTATTTACATTGTACATTGGTCAAACGTAGAAAGGTAACCATGGCCCATGGGGACTAAACTATCTGATGAAATATCATGACGCCCAGGTCAATAATATGTGTACAAAATTACAATCTTCCCTAAAAAACGATAGGTAAATGTCTTACTCTCTCATGTATACAGTATTTACATTGTACATTGGTCAAACGTAGACATGTAACCATGGCCCATGGAGACTAAACTATCTGATGAAACATCATGACGCCCAGGTCAATAATATGTAAACAAAATTACAATCTTCCCTAAAAAACGATAGGTTAATGTCTTACTCTCTCATGTATACAGTATTTACATTGTACATTGGTCAAACGTAGAAAGGTAACCATGGCCCATGGGGACTAAACTATCTGATGAAATATCATGACGCCCAGGTCAATAATATGTATACAAAATTACAATCTTCCCTAAAAAACGATAGGTAAATGTCTTACTCTCTCATGTATACAGTATTTACATTGTACATTGGTCAAACGTAGACATGTAACCATGGCCCATGGAGACTAAACTATCTGATGAAACATCATGACGCCCAGGTCAATAATATGTAAACAAAATTACAATCTTCCCTAAAAAACGATAGGTAAATGTCTTACTCTCTCATGTATACAGTATTTACATTGTACATTGGTCAAACGTAGACATGTAACCATGGCCCATGGGGACTAAACTATCTGATGAAATATCATGACGCCCAGGTCAATAATATGTATACAAAATTACAATCTTCCCTAAAAAACGATAGGTAAATGTCTTACTCTCTCATGTATACAGTATTTACATTGTACATTGGTCAAACGTAGACATGTAACCATGGCCCATGGAGACTAAACTATCTGATAAAATATCATGACGCCCAGGTCAATAATATGAGTGGTTCCTTGCTACTTTTTTTTAAGGATTATCTATTGAAAATGTTAGGAACTTGTTGAGCTAATTATAACTATCCAGTTTCAGTCGTATGTTTGAGATATTTGTGTCACAATTACCAACGGTAACCTAGGTTAACTTAATTTAAGTTCTCACTGATTTGGTTAAAACTGTTAACAACCTTAGACTTGTGTTGAGTGTGTGTAGGTGTAACTAAATCCAAACGTAAACAACTTCTGATGAATAGAAATGTATTTGTGATCGTGTCAATTGTGAAATACTATTCATAAAAACTATTCACAAGCTTTTTAAAAGTATATTCGTATTACCAAAATAAAAAAAAAAAAATGTGTACTATGCCAAAAGGTCATTTGAAACTAAAAGCATGCGGCATGGGGCTGGGGGTTTGAGCAACAAACGTACGCCTTTGGCAAGAAAGCAATAACAGATATAATTCTCAACCCATTTGCATTACAAATATTACTGTTTTGTTTTGGTTCATGGCGCAAGTTGTTCGTTTGTGCAATTAAAAAATATCTCTCTAGAGAGAACGGACAGCATAGTTGAACAAAATGAAGTCTTGGCTTCGAAAATGTTTCCAAAGTGGTGTAGAAGGTTTGTAATTACAGTCCAATGTACAAATATCCTGTTTTATCCGATCTAATCTAATATAATTAATTAAATTTGAAAATTTTCCTAAAAGGTGAGGTTATTGCGATACCATTGCCACAAATCCATTCTGATATATTCACAATAAATGTACATTAGCTCTCGTAAATTTAAAAACATAATTATTTTCCGTGTAATTATTTTCTCTATACTTCTTCACTGTGAATCTGTAAATTATTATTCCTCATTCGAGTATTTATTTATATCCTAATTCAGCTTTAGATTGTTTAATCATTAATATACAACTGTAAATAATAAATGTAGAAATAGTTACATTTAAAAGAACTTGAATAAAATATTCATAATATACAAAAGTTATTACATTAATAGAATAATAAAAGACTGCTCAGGTAAGCAGGAAGGTAAGCGCCATCTTTTTTTGTCTTTAATCATTATCTTATTATTCAAATTACTTCATGGCCTTTTTTTATAATATGTCCATTTTATTAAGTTTCTTGCCACAATTTTGCATCGTCAAGCCAATTATATTGTATCATTAACACTCATTATATTACGTGATACGATCGTATGATTAAAGTTACGCGTAAATATATAATCAAATCACGTGGAATACTGTAGTATATTGTATCATTAACACTCATTATATTACGTGATACGATTGTATGATTGAAGTTACGCGTAAATATATAATCAAAGCACGTGGAATACTGTAGTATATTGTATCATTAACACTCATTATATTACGTGATACGATTGTATGATTGAAGTTACGCGTAAATATATCATCAAAGCACTTGGTTAAATTACCGTTTGTAATTTTTAAACCCATTTGAGGACCCTACCGATGCGATCCTGAGAGAGTACAAGAACCCCAGTGTCACTAGTCAGGTGGTGCTTATAGATCTCTATAATATTATATTGTAGATGTCTTATAGATTGGAAGATGTAAAAAAAAAATTAGATTCATCAATACAAAACCTCCCATGATTACGTTTTGAAAGACATGGAAAAGTTCAAATTCTTCCAGTAGCTCGGAGTTAACATGCTCAGTAAGAACAATATTAAGTCCTTAAACCAAGGCACTTGGACACCGAAGATCCTGATCATCCCGCACATAGCAGCAGCTTAGGCTGATCATAAAAAAAAATAAAATAAAGCAATTTGAGTCAAATTTTATAAAGATGAGATACGATTGTCTTGCTATGCTCAAATTCGCAGTACTAACTTTGCGCTAGGTGGGTTAAAATATTATGCGTGATGGGATATTTTTTGCCCCCCCCCCTCAAAAAGTTCAAATTACACATACTGTTTTCTATTTTTTCTATTTAAAAAACTTCTGTGCAGCTTGAGTTTAATTTTACTTTAAAATCGTGTGCTTAGAAGGCCAGAAGTCCAGTATTGAATAAAGGCCCTCGCCTATATCCTTCATCCTGGAGGCAATGTAATAATTAAAAACTAAATATTAAACATTTTTTCATATCGTCCAGTTCATTTATAACGATTTTTTCTCTTTTATTTTTAGTTAAATTACTGCATTGATCAGTTTCCTTAAGGTTCCTTCTTCTTAAGTCATTGTACTTTTTTTTTTTTTTTTTTTTTTTATTAATTATACACAATCTGTCCTAGAAGGGCAATAAATAATTGTGATAAAATACTGCATTCAAACTATAAGACTCAAGGGAACATCTTATCTTTCCAGCATGGGAAAAGAAAGCGTCCACCCAGCTTCACCATAGACGGGACTGAATGCAAACTTGCCAACAGCATCTGCTACCTAGGCATCAACCTAGGCAGACACATGACGTTCGGCACACACCTGCAGAAGAAGTTGAAAAGAGTACGTAGGACTTACTACTCTCTCCAGCATCTCATCACAAGCCCAGCTATATTCCTTCGGCTGAAACTGTTAATATGTAAGAGCGTCCTGAGGCCAGCTCTACTGTTTGGGACACCACTCTTCCGATTCCTACACGCCAGCAATATAACTCGACTCCAGAGCTTCCAGAACAACATCCTGCGCACGGCACTATGGCATACCCCTTTTCGTGACATGAAGGCTCCCGACATCCACGAAAAGTTCGAAGTCCCCACCATCACCGAAGCCATCCAAAGAAGACTCATGAAACATAGCCAAAACCCTCTATTCCGAAACATGACACCCCCACCGCTACCGGCAAGATGGCCACTCTCAAGATCTGGTAAAGCAGACCAAATGGTGGACATCACGGCGCTTGGCCCACCAACAACAAGCCTCTAACGGGCACCTGCTATCCGACTAAATAAGACTGCACTACATGCCTAGAGGGACTCTAGGCCCAGCCACCAGTGGACTCTCACCACTGTACTGCAAATACCAACCTCTACTGAGGCTTCCCACACTCCTTAATTCCCTCACACCACCTTGAAGCAGGTACTCCCAGTACAAGAATCCGCTCAACCTAAATATTCCTTTTTTTTCCCTCATCCTTAATCTTATAATTAGAGAGCTAAGAAAAAAAAAAAAAAAAAAATCATACCATATTTACAAATGTACTCTAGTGCTTTGTCCTGTACCCTGACCTAATAAGGAAAAGCACTATGTTCGACTAATCGAAAGAGTGCAAACACAACAGACTTTTACTTGGAAAGTTTGTTTGTTTCCAGAGAGCGGATATGAGGCCCGCTGGTCTCTAACCCGTGGTTCCTAGATACTCCAATGCCCGCTGTCGGCCTGGAACTCCGCCAACTTCAGGGTATTTATTTTCAAACGATAGAGTCCGAACGTCTGTCCGACTTCTCTTATTGAGGGTCTCCGATTTATTTTCTTTCGTAGTCTTGTTGTTCTGCTGCTTCCTTCGTTGTTGAATTAATCAACCGAGTAATGTAATCTTCACTGATCGGTCCAAGTAAGGGGCAATCATTAATTCATTAGAAAGACTAATCGCATGTGTTCTTGTAAGTAGGTTAAGATTATAGCGGTGGGGAATAATTACAGTTTCAACTATATATTCCTTAGTGCATGGGAACTTTATTTTATCACTAATTATGAAGATTTTTGAATAAGCTATATTAAGTATAATCAAGGGCAAAAAAAATAAGAAAAAATCGAGGATTAATGGGATGTATATAATTCTAAAATATTTGTATAAAAGTAAAATTAAAAAATAAACAAAAATGCAGCGCTGAATTTACTCTTTCAATTCACGGGTGGATGTGGGCTTGTTGACATACAACTATGACTTCAAATAACCCCATAAGAATAAATCTAAAGGTGTTAAATCACACGATCTAGGGGGCCAATTCTGATCACCGAAACGACAGAGTACACGACCTGGAAATGTCTCATGCAGTATTTGAATTGTTTCATGGGCTGTATGGCATGTGGCACCATCTTGTTGAAACCACATATTTGCCACATCAATATCATCTTGTCTACGACGCCGAATTGATGTTCCTGGAATTTCAACAACACTCTCACGCATTGCTTTGATATTGACATTTGAACGGCTTGTTTTTGGACGACCAGTGTGTTTAGTGTCTACAACTGATCCAGTCTCCCTAAATTTTTCAATAAGTCTCTTCACAGTTGATGAAGTCAAAACACTATTTCGAGCATATTTTGTATGAAATTTTCGAACTGCGGCTGCCAAACTTTCATTATTTTTGAGATAATGTTCAACAATAAAGACACTTATTATTAACCCTAAACTGTCAGCTGTCAAATTGTTTTTTTTTAGGGTTGCCAGCACTTTACTGCACAAATGGTGGCAAATTTAAATCTTGCGTTAATTCTGGGACACCCTTTACAGACGAACAAATGGGAAAATTAAAAACTGAATGGAAAAGCGTTTGATAACGACAGGAATAAATCCATCTTGGAAAAAACATCATAACTTACGTTGTTTTTTATTAACATAAGTCCACCGTTAAAGTATTTAAATTGGAGGCTTTTGGGGGAGGGGAGGGGGGAACTGAAATGAATTTTTCCATGAACGCAAAACATTGCATTGTGTCAGGTAGAAGCATGTTTTTTTTTATCCACATCCTCCGCCCAGACTCCGTGCGCTCAGAATAAGAAATCTAATCTCTACCTGACACGTGGACCTGGTGTGCCGCCAGGATCTTGGTCGGGCTTCTGGAGCCCCCGGTGCTCGGGTAAACAATCGTAGGCAGTATAAGGCAACAAGACCTTGATGAGCATTAGGTTTTACGACAGTAAACAAGACAGAACAAACAAGCAATGGCTTTAGGTGATAGGAGCCATTAATGGGGACATACATGTCCAGTCACCGGGGAGCTAAAATGGGGGTATGCTTGCACTTGCAAAACATTTCTTTTTTTTATCTTGTAGATATTAGCATTAGTAAGAAGAATATTAGTTTTCGACCTCTTCTCCTTCCGGTTTAATATTTAGTATCAAAAAACACACACACTTTTCCGGTTGATCGTAGTGATAATTAGTCTGGTATCAATTTGAAAATAACAAAAAAAAAACAGCAATTTTCCACAAGTTTGAAACATTTTTTTTTTATCCCAACATTAAGTGAGATTATACTTTTTAATGTTATCCAAATTTGGCATACTTTCACAAAATGTACAATTAAAAAACCTTTTAGGTGCCTCTAATTGCATTTAACGACGTGGTCTTTGTTTTATACGTATTATACATATATTGAAACCTACCTCATTTTCTACCATTTCTTTTTCTAATTTATTTGATCAATTTACCTAATTTGGTAGGTCCGTCATGAGATCTTTAATTCAACTTATTTTTATGTCTTTGACATAGGAAATTATCCCGATTGAATCGCCCGATCTCAAGGCTAATGTTCTAGTTATTAATAAATTTAGAAACTGGGAATTGTGAAATATATACAAGTAAAATGGTTATAACAAATAATTATAATTATAAATAGTGCTGACAAAAATTATATAAAAAAATATTCAATTCCTTTTGAACAAGGATAGTTACTACTAATTAATTATATAAAAAAATGAAAATTGAGCTCAATCTCTTTTTAATGGATCCATAATAATAAAAAAACAATATCAATATCACCCAATCGATGATCTCCGTTTAATCCAATCAACGTTACTGTTGATCTCTTCTTCTTCTTCTTCTTCTTCTGTTGGATACCGCCAAGTCGGGGTCTTGCTCTTGTTCGCTCTCTGGCTGTCAGGCTAAGACTGACCTTTATCACATCCCCACTCCTAAGAGCATAAGGGCTGATGCTGGACAAAGTGGGAGGGTGGCTGGTCACGATATTCTCAAATATCATGAATGTTACAATATATATATATATATATGGTTTTATTGTTGTTGACACGGACAGGCCTGATGATGATCCGTAGATGCCCCGAGGTTACATTTAAGCCACAGATGGTATGCTGTATTTGTTCTGCCCCGTCAGCTCATTTTATGCAAACCTGGGCCCTTATTAAATGGTGATTCTTAGTATTTTGTCGTTTTAGAGTACAACAATAATTATTACGTCTAAAAAGAACCATTTTTTTTTGTCTCAAACGTTTGTGCCAGTGAATAAAGTTTTATGAAAGTATGGACCGAAACTGGAGCTTAAATCCTAATTATATTTAGCTTTGAGAATTTCATTATTAATAGCTCAACAGACAAAATGCCTCGAATATGAAGTGTCACGTTGTGGTACAGTGGTACTTTTTTTTTTAGCTTGTCTTAGACAACGTTGCTCAATTGCAATTGGTTGCAGTAAATGAGGACACGTACAGACTAAATTAGATAACAGCAAAAAAAAAAAAAAAATCAAATGTCACGAAATAGCTAATTGTACCAAGTGTAATTAATGAACACTAATATATATATAAGTTTATAAATAACAAGTTATACTAACAGTTTTATTCGATAGCGTGAAATTATGTTATGTATACAATTTATACAATATACAGTTGTACAATTTATACAATATATATATATGTATATATATAAAGGATGTCCCAGAATTAACGCACGATTTGAATTTGCCGCCATTTGTGCAGTAAAGTGCTGGCAACCCTAAAAAAAAACAGTTTGACAGCTGACAGTTTAGGGTTAGTAAAAATGGAGCGTTACACGATAGAACAACGTGTCTTTATTGTTGAACATTATCTCAAAAATAATGATAGTTTGGCGGCCGCAGTTCGAAAATTTCATACAAAATGTGGTCGGAATAGTGTTTTGACTTCATCAAATGTGAAGAGACTTATTGAAAAATTTAGGGAGACTGGATCAGTTGGAGACACTAAACACACTGGTCGTCCAAAAACAAGCCGTTCAAATGTCAATATCCAAGCAGTGCATGAGAGTGTTGTTGAAAATCCATAACACAGTTCTTTGTGCCGAAATTTGATGATATTGATGTGGCCAATATGTGGTTTCAACAAGATGGTGCCACATGCCATACAGCCCATGAAACAATTCAAATACTGCATGAGACATTTCCAGGTAGTGTACTCTCTCGTTTCGGTGATCAGAATTGGCCCCCAGATCGTGTGATTTAACACCTTTAGATTTCTTTTTATGGGGTTATTTGAAGTCAAAGGTGTATGCCAACAAGCCCACATCCACCCGTGCATTAAAAGAGGAAATTCAACCACATTTATGTCAAATGGTCATGGAAAATTTCGACAAAAGAGTGCGTATGTGCCAGCAAAGTCGTGGAGGCCATTTGCCCGATGTGTTATTCCATAAATAACCCTATCCTATTTACTTTATAATTCAACAAAAGTACTAAAAACTGTGTTTTATATTTAAATCAAATCTTGCGTTAATTCTGGGACACCCTTTATTTGCAAGATGGTTGTTTATCGCCTGGTCGACTCTAGGTTCATTCTTTGGGGCTATGGCTTCCTGCTCGACCTAGGTACTAACCTAGGTGTTTTCTTTAGTGAAAAGTCAATATTTTATTGAATTTATCACCACATCAGTTTTTTAACTTTTAATATTGCTTGTTCTAATACATGCAGGCGAGATAGCTGAGCAATATAATATATTCAGAAGAAGCGCATTCTCCTTTGATTTAGCACCCTGGCCTGCCAATGCTGCGCAGTTATTGTCTTCGCCTCCCACAGGTATAAATAAGTCGGAAGAAGATTACTTGATAAGTGGCCAGCCGGGGCTCTATAATTGTCGTCCTCTGTTCCTCCACTTTGTCAAAGGGGAATAAACAGGACTATTAATTCCCGGGGCCTTTGTAGTCCCTGCGTCGAACTCAATATCGACTGCCAATAATACCACGGTCCGATAGTCACTGCCGAAGACAGGTCCTAAAGAGGTTCTCATTTGAACTTGCGGTCATATCCTTTCAGTCATGGGCTGTGAACAGATGAAATGATTTGTCTACCTGTAAATCTAGATGATGATACTGTAAATGATTATGTCTATCTGTAGGTACAAATATTTTATATATTAGCAACATGTTTAAATAATGCTATATTCTCAAATAGCATTTAAAATATACAACATTCAATATTTAAAATATAAATAAGAACACAAGAGAAAATAACCGAAAATCAGTTTGTCTTAAATTAAAATATAGTATAATAATAAAACGTAAATAATATAATTTATTATATATCAAGGCGTAAGTCGTATCATTTATGAAGGAGTTGTAAGCTCATGGTTTGGGCATGACCATGCGTTATAAGTCTAAAATTGAGCTTTTGATCAGTCCTGATATATTTCTGGAGTTGGTTCTCTTAAGCTCGATTTAAATGAAAAACACTGCAATAACTTTAAAGGAGACTAAAATAATTTTAATTCACTCTCCAAAACTTCTGCAATTTTTGTAGAGTTTGAAGGGGCTTAGAAGCTATAGGAACTATTTACAACAACTTTATTATAATAAAATTACAATCTGCCTCATTAGGCAGTAAGTAATTGTAATAAATGATCTCATTCATACCATATTTAGAATTTTCAATCACTCGCTCATTCACACAGTATTTACAAGCCCAGAGTCCTCCCAAATCCATATGGTTGTCCCCTCCCTCGCGTGTGAAGGAGGAAGCGGTGTCCTGCGAAGTCTTCCACGCTCCTCCGTCAGCCGCGTCACCGGATTCAAGCCAGCGGAGGCTGACCAAGAGCACGAGAGCCACAGACGCTCAGGATATAATTGGAGAAACTGCCCATTGCCAGGACTCCCACTGTCACGCATTTATTTATAGCAGGTCACGAGGCCACTGTCGTTTCATTCTCCGAGGAGAATTGAAGGGTTTGCTGCAAAAAGGAGGTAGCTCCAATTTTTCCATTTGTTGGGAAACCAAACAAAACGTTTAAAAAATTCAAATTTTAAGTTATGTAAAAATATTGTTGTTGCTTACTTTCAATTATGGTGTTTACATATTACGATTGGAGCTGCATCCTTTTTGTGCCAAATAAAAGAGGTTTTTTTTTGACACAAGAAAGTGTTTCTAACTCCCAACAGCTATGGGATGGAGCTACCTCCTTTTTGCAGCAAACCCTTCAATTATAGGGATGAGTGGTGCAGTGCAATGACTGTGCTAGGGAATTAGGGTGGTTGGATAGGTCACTATGAAATTTCATGAACTTGGAAGGGATGAGTTCAAGAATGTAAGGTATATTAAGATCGTTATGAAGGATTTTGTTGCTGACGTAATAAAGGACATTTACTATTGTTCTCAGGACTTTTGATTGAAAGGATTAGATACGCTTGATGTTCGACTTTTTTGCTGTCCCCCATAGCTCTATTCCGTATGTCCAGATTGGTTTAAGTATAACTTTGTAGATTAGTAGTTTTTTTTTCTATTGAGAGATGGGATGTCCTTCGAAGTAGTCTGTACAGTTGTCTGAAGTGCCTGTTTAGTTCTTGTCTTTTTAGCCTAGTGTGTGGGTTCCATGTCAGTCTTTTGTCGAGATGAAAGCCTAAGTACCGTTCTGTCTCAGATACGGGGAGAGGAATGGAATTTAAAAAAAAAACTAGTGAACAGGACGGCAGAGGGTAAAGGTAATAGGTACTAAGGGTAAGACTTGATCTTAATTTTTTATAGATAAGTAACGTTTGTTGGAACTACACAACTAATAGGTAGAATATTATCACTAAAATATATTTTTCGTAGCTGTAAGTGAACTGTTTATTGTGTGGTGAATTTAATATTTATTAAATAAGAGATTATTTGCTATATTTTTAGATTGAGTTTAAATATTTTCTTCAGCTGTTTTTTCTTGTCAAACAACTCGACACTTGTTTCCTCTATCGTTGCAATCGAGCGTAATGTTTGAATTTCTCGTGAACTGCACAAATAATTGAGCTGGAGACCGTGACGAGCTTAATAAGAAGACTATTTCAATTACACGTTCTCCGAAATCCTCTTGTATATTTGTCACTACTCTTGTAGACGTATAAACAATTAGGAAGGTCGAACGGCTGAGTCAGGCGGTGTTTTAGTTCGCCAAAATTGACACAGATGAAGTCATAAACTTATTCAGTAGCTGATCTCTCTTCAGAAAGAACTGG
This sequence comes from Acanthosoma haemorrhoidale, assembly GCA_930367205.1. Lineage (NCBI taxonomy): Eukaryota > Metazoa > Arthropoda > Insecta > Hemiptera > Acanthosomatidae > Acanthosoma > Acanthosoma haemorrhoidale. The sequence continues at coordinate 119,253,682 of OV884013.1, read as the reverse complement.
CTCAAAATCAACTGCGGCCGGCCAAAACATTACACGTAGGTCAAGCTTAGAAGAAAAAGTATTGTAAATACACATTTAGACGCTAATCTGAGCTATTTCTGGACGGTGTCCACTCAACCTAGCTAGGGGAATTGAGTAACTTGTGTAAAAATGTAGCGTTACCAGTCCTGTAGAATCAGTTGTTAAAAGGTTGTGTTATGAGTGGATGAAGTTGATTTAATAAGTTTAAGTTCTATTTTCAACAACTGTTTTTGTTTAGAGATAAACACTTTTATTTACTTACATACCTTACACCGTTAGAAATTAAATTTACATAATTTCAAATAGTGATTTCACCACATTTTTTCAATTTTTTTTATTGGAGGTCATTTCGTATTTATCCAAGATACAGCAGAATTTGAATAATCCTCTATCAAATGACAGCATGCATTAATATTTGAACAAAACAAATTTGCAAAGAACTAGAGAGAGAGAAATTATATTGAACATGACTAGTTTAAAATTTGTAAATTTTAATTTATAATGTCAGAGTGCACTTTAATCTACACTAAAACTCACTCTCACGTGGCAGTTTTAAAATATTCGAATGCATTTACCACTTGATATTTAGCAGTTTCATTGAACTTGGAACAAAATTTACACTCTCCGAATATTTGGGGTGACAGATAATAAATGCACTATTTCTAATGATTTGAATGAAATTTAGTTTCTATTGGTGTCGATAAATTATTATGTTTATATGAGAACAGTATGAGTGCATAACAGAAAAGTTCTATAGTAACTCAATTTTATCAGACAATGCTTTTTTTTTTTTTCTCCTTCCAAACCCTTTATTTAATATATACATATTGAGTTACAGATTCCACAGTATGGAATTTTTACATAAATGCACATCGTGCTAATTATATTTACTGCAGTGTTGCTACGTGAACATAATACAAGGCGTGTGAACAAAGATAGTGTGATAAGGCTCACCTTAAGAATAAATTGTGCTAATACTGACCTAAACCTAAATAACCTAGTTTTTCCGGACAGCCTGTTGCCATCGATACGGGAAGGGTGGTGGTGTCATAGAGTTAAACACTGGGCATGTAAAGTGCTATAACGAGTCAAAAATATGTTTCTCCGATAAATATATTTTTATGTATCTCTCTATTTAAGATGGTGTGAGGATCTTGCGTGGCTTGGCAAGCGCTGAGGTGCTCGTGGTTCATGCTTGGGAACTTGTGGTCGTTCGAATGCCGGTCGAGGCAAATCTCAAGCGGTTCACTTCTCGTCTCCAGGCCAATGCCAGACGTTCCTGCTTCAGTAATTTAAGTTATTTAATAATAAAAGAAAAACCTTAGTATTTTTTATTCGTTTTGTTATTTAGATTGAGTACATAAATGACGCAATTTTGTTATTTAGGCTGAGTACATAAATGACGCAGTGTTGTTATTTAGACTGAGTACATAAATGACGCAGTTTTGTTATTTAGACTGAGTACATAAATGACGCAGTTTTGTTATTTAGACTGAGTACATAAATGACGCAGTTTTGTTATTTAGATTGAGTACATAAATGACGCAGTTTTGTTATTTAGATTGAGTACATAAATGACGCAGTTTTGTTATTTAGATTGAGTACATAAATGACGCAGTGTTGTTATTTAGATTGAGTCCATAAATGACGCAGTTTTGTTATTTAGATTGAGTCCATAAATGACGCAGTTTTGTTATTTAGATTGAGTACATAAATGACGCAGTTTTGTTATTTAGATTGAGTACATAAATGTTTTATTGCAGTTATATCGTACGCAAACCACTACTTTTCTATGAGTTTCAATTTAGTTGCCAACTTCCTGAAAGTAGTCATCAGGTATTATTTCTTTTTGTTTTTATGTTCTTTCAAAGAACTAATATTATTTTGAATACGTTTGCAAGTATCATACCCCTGGTTCCTATGTTTATGTTTATGATAATCCATATAGCAGGTCCTTCCTTGTACAAATCCTTCTACAAATTACTTCTACCAAACTCAAACAAGTGGGAACGTGCTAGTTTGTCATCTGGTGGATGCAACAAGCCTTTGATGTAGGAATCATTTACCGAAATTTCAAAGGAAAGGACATCGCCTTCACGAAAAAGCTCGAGCAAAGACGAATCTATCCATTTCCATGGGAAGACAAACTTCAGACAATGCATGTCAATCCACACGCTGGTTTAACGAATATTGATAAACAAACGTTATTTTACCAACCAATCTATTATCAATCATCCCACAAACCTATCAACTCAAATACAATTCCACTGGTTATTATGGACTAGTAACATGAAAGAAACAACTAGATATTTCCATCACATAATATTCGTTTTAAACATTTTTTTTTTTGCAACTTTCAATTAATTGTTTATACTAAACTAGAATCAATTAGAAGCGAATAGGTTTAAAAATACTTAAAGCATATATTTTGCCAAATATTTTAAGAGGATGTGTTCTTTGGGTTTAAATTAGATAGTAAAGTAATAGGTTAAAAATAATACCAGATCCAAGAACGCTGACTCACAGCAATTAATTTTTCGTGAGTTCCGACTTTATATTATTATGTACCGTTATGTATGTACGGGCAATGCGAACCAATTTACTTTATTAATAAATGTGCTCAAGTAGAGCGAGAAACGTTATGTTTAATAAATAAATCAAATGTGAGACATTGACATTTGTAAATAGTTTGACCTCTACAGTGGCTAAAAATATACCGCGAAGTAATGGAAACGTCTTAATTTATATTCACTGTGTTTACGCGGAAGTCGTATATCATTGTGCATTTAAAGGGCTGTTATCTTCAAAGTGGCTATTTGTGCACTTTTTGATATTTATTAGTAGAGATAAGTGATATAATCACTGTCTTTTGCGGACTATATAGTCATAGGTAACCCATTTTTCATTGCCTGTTACAATCCTGTTTAAAAAAGGCTCAATTTTTACCTGTCTTCATAATTCCGTTCACTGAGATTGTGAGGTACCCACACTCCTAACTGGCTGACTTTCCCTAATTTCTCCAGGTGGCGGTTAACAGTTGATTGTGGTGTATTCAACCTTTCTGCTATACCTCTTGTTCATTGACGTGGATTTTGCTCACATATTGCCTTTAATAAAAAAGGCAATTAAATGTCTGTAGCGAGCGCCAACCATATATGTAAATTACCCTATACTCTGGTGCAACTAATGTATTGTAATTAGATGTAAAACATGCTTTTCTGGTAATAAATCATGGAGATATCGGCAGTCATAAAACAAGTAACAGAGGGTCGAAGGTCCAGCAATAAAACCTGAGAGGGTAACCCACCTGACTGTCATAAAACCAAACCCGGCAGACCTAGGGTCGCCTCTAAGTGGTCATAAAACCTAAGTAGGTGAGTCCCTAGCAGCCATAAAACACACCCTTTTAGGCCAACAGTCAATAAAATCAAGGGGGATTGGCCACCTGGGCATCATAAAACATTCCCCCTTTCAGCCGGCTCCGCCTTTCACTAGGAAGGGGAAATTATATTTAAATCAGGAAGTTTCGCCCTGTAGAGACACTCTTTCCCAGGCTCCTCATCTAGACAGCCACTATCACTCGTCGCGATACGCCAGGGCCCCGGGGCCCTGGGAGTAAGCCCACTCAGCCTTCCACTGGTCTACACTCTCTCTGCCACACCTCTGCGCCGGCACCTTGTCTCACAGCCTCTAGCAGACCCTCTGACTTGTACTATTACGCTGCCGATCTCCCGCCCGAACTCTGAAAACTGGTCTTATTCTTTATGAACCTCTGAACCTCTCTCCTAAACACAGTGTATTGTCGGGACACATCCCTATCAATAAAATGGAGTCAGATATTAACGCCTACATGGAACATGGTCCATGTTATTAACTACAACAATCCGCACTTGTCACCAGGCCTAGAGTGATCAGGCACTCCCCGAGTGACGGCCCCGACAATGTCGTCAAAGTCGGAAGGACGTCCCGCCCTCGGTTCGCCTTTTAAGGTCGTATCTCCAGAACGGAATTTCACAAACCAATTTCTAACTGCCCTTTCAGTTATTAGTTCTTCACCATATACACTGCGCATTTTTTCAGCTGTCGCCCTAGGACTATTGCCTTGTTTAAATTCCCAAAGTATTACATGACGAATATGTACTTTTTGACTCTCCATTTCAGAGGTTAAAAAAAAACAGTTTAACGTAACGTGTATCACTCAACAGTTGACAAAAGACTAACTGAAGCCTCGTCTATATAGTGAAAACAAAAACTTGTTGTCATGGTAACTCATAGCGGGTAGATACGAACAATAGATTCTACTTAGCTGCATCGGAAGTTACTTATGACTCGACCTGATAAATATTTATTACAAGCTAGCTCCAACCATAGATTGTTCTGTTGCCTGTCAATAGTTTTGATGGAGGTATTGTATTTTTATTTCTCCCCTAAGATTATATTATTTAATTAACATCAGCGAAGATTTGAACTTTTGAAGATTTAAATCGGATGAACAATCCGAGACAAATAGACTTGCTCCGTCTGGTCATTAAAGACGAATTGATGAAACAGATTTGAAGCATATATTTGCCATTGAATATTATTATAATATTTCGTTGAAAAATTATAATAAGAAATATCTTGATAGAATATTATTAGTTAGATGTATTGATTCTGTAATCAAATCCCTTGTGATTAATACTAAAGTACACAGAAAAAAAAAATTGAATTGTGGCCTACAAAAAAGATATATCACAAGATAAATAAACAAAGTACAATAAATTAATACAAATAAATAATATACAACAGATGACTCTTATATATTTATCTTATACAAGGTATCCTAGCCAATATTACAATGTTATTTCTCTTTTTCCTGAGTTTATTAATAACTCAAAATTAATAATATTTATGAATTATTCTGATTAATTTTATGGACATATATTATAGTGGAATCCCGATATTTCGTATCCCGATTATTCGTATTTCCGGCTAATTCGTACAAATTTGCCGGTCCCCCAGAGAAAATCCCGGTAAGTGGTATAAAAACAATGCATTTCAGTCCCCTCGGTAATTCGTATTATTTTTATACTCGAAGTCACTTAAAACGTCTTATAATACGTATTTTCAGCTTAAAAACCTCGTTAATTCCTACTGTTCCATGAAAGGGAAAGAGGACAGTGAGAGACCAGAGAGCAGAATGAGTACGAGATAAATATTTTCTAGGAAATCCCATATGTAATTCGTACTCTTTTTACTCAAAGGAAATAAGGAGAGGAGAGAGGGAAAGTTTTAGGAATTGTACTAAGCTTTTCTTTCGTTTCTACAGTTCAGTCTCGTTTTCGTTATCGTTGTGACACGTTATTTTGACGACGGCCTAGCAGTAGTGGGGATGTTAACCGACGAAGAAATTTTAGATCCATCTGAGGACGTAGATGGTGAAGATGGAGAGGGCGATGAAGATGATGTACCAACAATTACTGCTAAAGTTGCTAAACAATAAGTAAACAACGTGCGCCATTTTTTAGCAAAATCAGATTTTGGTCTGAACACTCTTGACAAAGCAATTGTCAATACCCGTCTGCAAGGATTGCGTCAAAAAAAAAATTACTATCCTAACTTATTAAATTTTTATCCTTATTAAATTTTACATACTTCTTAATACATACATACGGTTTTTAATTTTGTACTCCCGATAATTAGTATACCTCTTGTAGTAACTTTATTGGTATTCCCGATAATTCGTACCAAACTGTCAGTCCCTTGGCAATACGAATTATCGGGATTCTACTGAATTATAAAATATCGATGGATGCTCGAACCATTTGCCTTTTTTCAAGCTCACTGTCATGGTTGTCCTTCCTCTCTCAAACGACATTCGTAAAGAATGTGTACGCAATTTTGTAATTTGAAACGAGTGACAATAAGAATTTTTGTCGAATATTTAAAATAAGTTTACTGTTAAAGTCTCTCTTGCCTACTTATGAGCTGATTGCTAATTATTCAATGTCAAAAAATTGATAGCACCCGGCTGTTAATATAGATTGATATGCTATTCGAAAAAGAAATCTTTTAGCCTCAATGTCAAATTATTTAATGACAATTATTCAGTGTAAATTAATCAATGTCAAAAAATTGATAGCACCCGGCTGATATTATAGATTGATATGCTATTCGAAAAAGAAATCTTTTAGCCTCAATGTCAAATTATTTAATGACAATTATTCAGTGTAAATTAATCAATGCCAAAAAATTGATAGCACCCGGCTGATATTATAGATTGATATGCTATTCGAAAAAGAAATCTTTTAGCCTCAATGTCAAATTATTTAATGACAATTATTCAGTGTAAATTAATCAATGCCAAAAAATTGATAGCACCCGGCTGATATTATAGATTGATATGCTATTCGAAAAAGAAATCTTTTAGCCTCAATGTCAAATTATTTAATGAAAATTATTCAGTGTAAATTAATCAATGTCAAAAAATTGATAGCACCCGGGTGTTATTATAGATTGATATGCTATTCGAAAAAGAAATCTTTTAGCCTCAATGTCAAATTATTTAATGACAATTATTCAGTGTAAATTATTCAATGTCAAAAAATGGATAGCACCCGGGTGTTATTATAGATTGATATGCTATTCGGAAAAGAAACCTTTTAGCCTCAATGTCAAATTATTTAATGACAATTATTCAGTGTCAAATTATTCAATGTAAAAAAATTGATAGCACCCGGGTGTTATTATAGATTGATGTGCTATTCGAAAAAGAAATCTTTTAGCCTCAATGTCAAATTATTTAATGACAATTATTCAGTGTAAATTATTCAATGCCAAAAAATTGATAGCACCCGGGTGTTATTATAGATTGATGTGCTATTCGAAAAAGAAATCTTTTAGCCTCAATGTCAAATTATTTAATGACAATTATTCAGTGTAAATTATTCAATGTCAAAAAATGGATAGCACCCGGGTGTTATTATAGATTGATGTGCTATTCGAAAAAGAAATCTTTTAGCCTCAATGTCAAATTATTTAATGACAATTATTCAGTGTAAATTATTCAATGTCAAAAAATGGATAGCACCCGGGTGTTATTATAGATTGATGTGCTATTCGAAAAAGAAATCTTTTAGCCTCAATGTCAAATTATTTAATGACAATTATTCAGTGTAAATTATTCAATGTCAAAAAATGGATAGCACCCGGGTGTTATTATAGATTGATATGCTATTCGGAAAAGAAACCTTTTAGCCTCAATGTCAAATTATTTAATGACAATTATTCAGTGTCAAATTATTCAATGTAAAAAAATTGATAGCACCCGGGTGTTATTATAGATTGATGTGCTATTCGAAAAAGAAATCTTTTAGCCTCAATGTCAAATTATTTAATGACAATTATTCAGTGTAAATTAATCAATGTCAAAAAATTGATAGCACCCGGCTGATATTATAGATTGATATGCTATTCGAAAAAGAAACCTTTTAGCCTCAATGTCAAATTATTTAATGACAATTATTCAGTGTCAAATTAATCAATGTAAAAAAATTGATAGCACCCGGCTGATATTATAGATTGATATGCTATTCGAAAAAGAAACCTTTTAGCCTCAAAGAAATCAGTGACAAAAGCTGTTTTGTACAGTTTCCCATTGGAAAGCCGAGCACGGACGAGCGTGAACCAATGAAAACGCAGGAAATGTCCTTTCCTGCCTTAAGAGCACCCACTCGGAAAAGCCGCTCCGTTTTATATTTCCTTTAAGTATCAATAACTCAGAGGATTACCATGGCCTATTTCCTCCCACCTCCTGGTACATGTCTTACAAACTACTCGTTTAGTTGTACATATTAAAGTGAATTGATAATATTTTTAAACATTTAAATACAACCATTATTTTAATGATTTTTAATCAAATTAAGTAAATTTCGAGAACGATTGGAATAAGAAAATGGTTCGTTTCATAAAAGACATTTTGTTGAGATATTGTCTTTACAAAAATGTGTGTTTCATTTTTTGCAATTCTATAGATGTCTTGGTAGTCTGTAGCCTAAAGCAGCGCTCATTTACTCACTGTACATGGTGGGCGAACCAAACTTAGGTGGGCAGTGTACGATATAAGTTATTTTGATAATACCTAAACAATTATATTTACACCATTAACAGCAATACAATAAAATACCAATAATAATTTTCGCAATCCACACAGCTTTGAAGCCTACTAGAAATACTTGTATTAAATTGCGCTGCAAGTCTTCTGTTCTCGGCACAGAATGATAATGATTGCTGTATTAAATTTAGTATCCGAGCTAGTTAAGTTTATATTTAGTCTGTAATTTACTATGTTAATGCTTATTAACGTTATTTAAACATTAAATAAAACATTCCCTACTCTGTACCTTAGCTGAAACATTTTAACGGGTTTATAGCTCGTAATTAATACACACGAGAATTTTTTTTTTCTCCATAGCCCCTTTAAATTCACAGATAATTATATACAATTATAGATCTTCAGGCGATTTTTTTACAAATTATTTTTGTATTTCCTGTAGAGTCGCTACATTATATACAGGTTTTGTTATTTTATAAAAATTATATAATGAATAAACAAGTATAATGATACAAATTATACGTTACTGGACTGAACTGACTCTAAAAAAAGTGATGGGGCTCACCTTTTTGATCAAACTTAAAACTAACTTACATACTAATTCTTAACCTAATTTTTCCCCGACAGTCTGTTGCCATCGATGCGGGAGGGGTGGTGGGGTCATAGTGTTAAACACTGGGTTTGTTGGGCGCTGCGACGAGTCAAAAAACTTGATGTGTCTCCGGTGGATGAACACCCACACCGACGGCACACCAAGCAACGGGTGCAAGTTCTTTATCCTCTCAAGAGAGGTATGTCCACTTTTCTCATGATCCCATTTTGGAAATGTTGGAGACATTTGGCTGCATTGTCAGTCAAGTGGGTAAATAGCGGGGCACCGTACAGCAGAGCTGGCCGGAGGACACATTTATAGACTCCAGAAGTCAGAGGGAATGGGTTAGAGAGGCAATCAATCTTTCGCCTTTTACTTACAAGAAGATTGGTATTTAAAATTTGATAGACTATTTGGTATGAAAGGTAAATATCAGTTCAATGACCAAGTGATTCATTATTTCAGCTGTTTATTCCATGTCCATTTTCCATAAAAATATCAGTCAAACTGTTTTAAAATTTGCATTTCTTAGCTGTCTTCTCACTAATATTAGTCAATATATTAGTCACAATTTGTTCTAAAATAAAAATATAACCACGAATCAATTAATTACCCATATCCTCGCTTCCAGCAGGTGAAGATACTGTGGGCGAATCGGAGGAACCTTGGGCTTTGTGCATATTGTTTATTTTAAATACGGTATGAAATAGACAGAAAATGTAAATATCGCCTTTCCAGGGAGGATTGTAATTTTTTTCAAATTGAGTATTGAAATCTAAAAGAGGGAATCGCAATCAAACGAGCTGTCAGACAGGCGTTGGGTCGCTAAGACTTTAGGGTTTCCGTAAACATAAGCATATCCGGTCTCATAATCCTAAAAGCAAACCTTATATAACAAGCATATAATAAGCACAAAAAAAGTGTTAAGCAGTGAATTGGCTGTTATCATCCCCTCCAGTGCAGACAACATCCATCGGCTCATCGGAAGGCAATAACTGGATCAATCCAGCGTTTACGGCCCCCCCCCACAATGTAAATTTGTCCTGTGCAGAAAGTGGGGGGCCGGGCCAGGATATTGGGCCATCGATGTCCCCGATATCGGTAAATATAACTTGGAGCCAACTTAACTGGGATTAATTACTGTTGCCAACTTGCCCTCCCTCCACGGGCAAGAACTTGTTCAAGCGGCAAAACTTGCCTTCCTTTTACATGGGAGAGAGTGTCCCAATAATACATAGACATTATGTACAGGCATTGCCGAGTCCGAAAGAGCATAGTGGAATTCGGGGTAGAGCGTTTTTCTTCTCTCTGTCTCTGTCTAGATGTTATGTATAACATGTTCCATTTGATTATAAATTTTAAAGCTATCTCAATATCTATTTAAGATTTTGTATTCTGTTTTTTTTTAAACATACTATTTAAAATAAACCAATAAAAGTTGTTAAAACCAATTTGGAGTACGGAATAGAAACTATAACTAAATCGTCGAACATAAAAAGAATCCAAAAATTCCAAACCTAAGTCCTCGAAACAGTCAACGCACCCTTTTACATCGCAAACCCATCTCTTCACAGAGATATCCATGTGCTAACTGTCCTGGACAACCTTACAACCCTTCATAATGATCTTAATATACTCTACATTCTTGAACTCATCCCTTTCAAGTTCATCAGTCCTAATCCCCTAGCACAGTCATTGCACTGCGCCACTCATCCCTATAATCCTCCTAGGAGACTAAAACGGCAGTGGCCTCGTGACCTGCTACAAATGCGGGACAGTGGGAGTCCTGGCAATGGCCAGTTTCTCCAATCATGTCCTGAGCGTATGTGGCTCTCGCACTCTTTATCGGCCTCTACTGACTCGTATCCGGTGACGCGGCTGACGGAGGAGCGTGGGGGACTTCCCAAGACTCCGCTTCCGCCTTCGCACGCGAGGGAGTTGACTACCATGTGGTTTTGGGAGATCTCTGGGCTGTTTGTAAATACTGCATGAATGAGCGAGTGAATGAAAATTGTAAATTTGGTATGAATGAGATAATTTATTACTATTACTTATTGCCCAATGAGGCAGATTGTAATTTTATCATAACAAGGTCGTTGTATCCTTAAGATTTTCTAAATTCCACAAAAAACATTTACTCCTAGCTCAAGCAAACCTCCTTATCAAGTAATGCTCATTCTTGGAATGCCCTTTGTCGCCTAAAAAGTGTACTATTAACTAGCGATCTATTAACAGAAATGTAAATCATGAGTTCCTCGCACTGCGGCCATCATCCCCACTCATGTCCGGAGCGTCTGTGGCTCTGTTTCTTTTAAGTGGGGGGGGGGGTTGCTTCTGTGCTGAATTTGTATTTGTATATTGTACGAATGTTAGTTTTAATGATGTTTAAGGAAATTTTTTTAAAAATAAAGATCTATCGAATTGTAAACAAAAATGTTTTGGAACTGTAGAAATCAACTATTCAGTGTTCCAGGTGGATCAATTTAAAAAAAATAAACATGCTATCATCTTAATTAAATATTTACACGATTAGCATTTAAAGAAACCTTTCAATTTTAAAAATAAAATGAAAATCTATCTTTTTACAGTCCCTAGTAATTATGTAACAATTATTGATAAATTATCGTGGAGGAAAAATAATTGACCTAAACAATCATTTAATTTTTTTGAAAAAAATAGTAGAACTGGAAGGAGCTACTAATGAATCGATCAAGTAATTACTATGGTTCTTCAAGGCTGACAAACAATTCACCTCATACATGCAATGGCAGGTTTGTGGCGTTCCTGCACTATCCTACAATTCTTAATTTCCAAATATATAACGTTAATTGTACAATTACTATTTTGTTTCTGAGACTATTAATTAATGAGTATAATTAATAAGTATAGACCTAGAAATTATTAATTAATGTTGCATCATATTTAACAAACTTCTTGGTTTTTTTATATGTCGATTCACATACAACTTTATTTACTGACTAACTCCATTCAGTAATGCAATCTTTTATTTTATTTTGTTATATAGACCCACAATTATTTTACTTTGGTAGTTTTTCTTCATTTTCATTCATAGAAGCTTTTGTCCCGGAAAATAGCTTTTTTTTCTATTCTATTTTCAAACTAAAAACATTAGGGCGTAAATAATTAACAATTTACTTAGGTTAATGTTTTGATAAGGCCATAAAAATAATGTCATCATTAATTATATCTGATCGGAATCGAAGCCAACTGCGAAGGGCATAAGTTGAAAGCGGCGCAAATTATCGGCATGTATAGTTTAGAGAGCACGGCTCTACTTACAATTAGTTTAATCCCGGGCTTAAGCCATGCCACCAGTTACCTAAGCAGCCTGACTTTATCTTCCCGCCGTCATTAAGCAGTCTCGTCTCTTGTTAATATTTAGTTGTCAATAATTGTAATCTCTCTCGAGAGAGATATAGTTTAATTATATATGCTCTTTGGTGATGATTGAGTTCATTAAATAAATATTATCATCAGTGATACGCAGTTATGCTTAGTTAGCCACGTATCCGATAAAACTCAGAATAAGTACATATTTGGTATTATAATATAATTTCCTGAAAAAGAACTATGCTTATATGTAAATATAACATTTAATGTAATCGATTAAACTATCTGCAATTAATTTCAAAGCATAAAAAATAAATTGAAATACAACAATTTTTTGTCAGGGAAAGGCCTTAAAGACCACGTGAATATCATTACTTTCGGTTCTTTTCTTGTTTTTGTTTTTCCTTTCCTTCCATTTTTCCCTCATTATCTCTACGTGCTTTTGTTTTCTTTCCTCTGTCCACGCGACTCCCTTTTTCGATTTTTTCTTTCCCACAAGAACCTTGATTTCCCTCAGCCTTTTCCTATATTTTTCTCCGTCCTGACAATCCTGGTCCGTTATTCCTAGTCTTTCAGTTTCTTCCTTCGTCTGCTTGGTGTATCCCCTTGAGCTTTTGTATCCTGGGATTCTCTGAAATATTTCCTTGTTTAGTCTTTCCGTGGCCATTTCTGTGGAATTTCAGTCTCCTGATCCTTATGTCCGTTTCTAGGTCTTTTGTGTCTTTGTAGATTTCCTGGTTGGATCTTAGCCTGTATCCTTCTTGTGTCTTTTTGGGGCCGTAGATCCTTCTTAGGATTCTTCGTTCTATCTTCAGTAGTTTCTCTAGATTGGGGAGGCATGATGTTTCCATCCCATATAATATTACCGGTTTAACGACTGTGTTGTAGTGTCTTATTTTCGCTTTAGTGGACAGGTTTTTCTTGTTATATACGTTACTGGTTGCAATACTTAGTCTCTCTAGTTTGCTGATTCTTTTTTTCATACTTTCTGTTTTGTTTATTGTTTATTTATTTATTTTATTTTTTTATAGAGAGAGAGAAAATTTCTTTACACGTGACATGGGCTCATTAATAATTTCTTTAGTCGTTACAAGGGATAGCTGTTTATTTGTAAAATTACAAATGGTATCTCCAGCAGTAATAATTTTAATTGAATATTTTATTCATACTTTATACACATTACCAACCATTCATATAATAGTGGTATTATGTCGGTGTGCTAGTGGTCCTTAAAAATACAATGAATGATTTATGTATCTTCTTTCTATATTTGATACATTATCCACGCTTTTTACTAAATTATAGTTCATAAATTTAAAATTTTTAAGGAACCTATGAGAGCTTTATTTTATCACGTTATTTAGACAGTTTAGTGTTAGTAAAAATGGAGCGTTACACGATAGCACACACAACGTGTCTTTATTGTTGAACATTATCTCAAAAACAATGAAAGTTTGGCGGCCGCAGTTCGAAAATTTCAATCAAACTTAGGTGGTTGGAATAGTGTTTTGACTTCATCAACTGTGAAGAGATTAATTAAAAAATTTAGGGAGGCTGGATCAGCTGGAGACACTAAACACACTGGTCGTCCAAAAACAAGCCGTTCAAACGTCAATATCGAAGCATTGCGTGAGAGTGTTGCTGAAAATCCAGGAACATCAATTCGGCGTCGTAAACACAGTTCTTTGTGCCGAAATAGGATGATATTGATGTGGCCAATATGTGGTTTTAGCAAGATGGTGCCATATGGCATACAGCCCATGAAACAATTCAAATACTGCGTGAGACATTTCCAGGTCGTGTACTCTCTCGTTTCGGTGATGAGAATTGGCCCCCTAGATCGTGTGATTTAACACCTTTAGATTTCTTTTTATGGGATTATTTGAAGTCAAAGGTGTATGTCGACAAGGCCACATCCACCCGTGCATTAAAAGAGGAAATTAAACGCTGCATCAACGAAATTCAACCACATTTATGCCAAATGGTCATGGAAAATTTCGACAAAAGAGTGTGTATGTGCCAGCAAAGTCGTGGAGGCCATTTGCCCGATGTGTTATTCCATACATAACCCTACCCTATTTACTTTATAATTCAATAAAAAAAATAACAACAAAAATACTAAAAACTGTGTTTTCTATTTAAATCAAATCTTGCGTTAATTCTGGGACACCCTATATAAAGCCAATGCTGGTGGTATCATGTAGTCATGGAGATGGTAGTATGCAAAGGTGAATTTATTATTATTTTTAGAAATGTATTCTGTATTATCTGGGTTTTAAGTAAGTTATATCGATTCTGTATAACCACTGACACAGCTAGTCTGCCTTTAGTTATAGCTGGGCACAGAAGTGTGGTCGCTAAACATTACCGCGCCTCCAGTCAGCATTTAACAGCCGACTCATCATTAGAAAGTGACATTGCTCTCTAAATCATTAACATAATTATAATCATTAACATGTAAGGGAAGATAAATCACAACACTTACTACTAAATAATAGTTGCTACTCATACAATTTTCTATAAATACTATAACCTCAATAGGATCAGTATTATCATGTAGTCTGGAATTGGTAGTACACCAAAGATCATATCCATATATTCACCTGTAAGTCTGTCTGCTTAGGAGCTTAATGTTTATTAATCTATAAACAATAAATTTTGTATAAAAAATACATATTCTTCTTTTATATCAAGTAGGTTATCAAATTTCGTTGCCCCGACTTTGCTGTTTTTTGTGTTTGCACAGTAATGAGACAAAAAAATTAAAATTGCCTTTAAATAGTGTTTGAACCTGTAACTCGGCCAGTGTTTTTCAAAGAGAGATAATATATTATATGTTAGTTAAAATAAAAGTAATAATATTATAAAAATTATAATTTCCATTTATCATTTAACTACTGGGTTCGTGGAACCAAATGGAGCGTTGAAATTATAAATAACAGAAAATTATAATGTTTCAGTAGACGACACGTAACATTGTCCATTTTAGCGCCTGAAGTTTGAATAATTACTTTTAATGTGGCGCCATCTATCTCGAACGGTGTAATCAAATAATAATTGAAGTGACCAGTCGATAGTATGATGAATTGAGATTTTAAACCCTTTTGCCTGCAGTGAACGAATATAACTCATGATGTTGATAGACTTTCTAATTTCCATTTCGTCCTTAGAAAAAGTTAAAAGAGAAAATTAATTGTGAAGTTCTCCATTTTACTTATTATTGTACTATATTCTACATTCGCGTAGCATACTCATTGCTCAAAGTAAATTTATTATTATTCAAAGTTAGTAATACACATATCATTATTTGTTGTGAAAAAGTTCTACAGCCTAGAACACCTACTTCACAGCCCGGCTTTATCAGTACGCCTCAAGCTGCTGATTTACCAGAGCGTCCTGAGACCTGCTTTGATGTACGGGACCCCACTGTTCAAGTATCTAACTCCTAACCCTCTAAAAACGCTCCAGCAATTCCAGAAGAGAGTTCTCCGCACCTCCCTCAAACATACCCCGTTCGACCGAATGAAGGCAGACGAGATCCACGAAAAATTTGAAGTGCTCACCATTTAAGATTTTATTAAGAGACGACACATCAAATTTTTCGATTCACTTCGACACAGCCACAACCCACTATTCTCCGACCTTCAACCACCACCAATGCCCGTCCGGTGGAAGCACTGCTGGACCGCCGAAGCCTGGAGACAGATAGATGTGATCGAACCCGAGCCCCCTGACGGGGACTGAACGATCCACACCCAGCCGAGAGATCAAGGACGATCTCCCGGCCGACTCAACCGAAGCACCATGACCCCTTCTACCTGCTCAGGGTAGGACGATACCCCGGCCGATAGACCGACTCAGTGCAGCCCCCTACAGGGGCCGAGGCCAGGTGTTACCTGGCCGACTACAAACCAATGCCTAGTACCCCTAGGCTTCACCATAAGTAGACTCTCACTACCTTCCCGAACCCACCCGCCTCCTTTAGGCATCCCACATCCCATTTCCTCCTCATACATCCTTCAAATAGGACTCCCCTTAGTGAAAGGCACCCATCAATCCAAAAAAATTTCCTTTTATTTTTCCCACATCCTATTAAGGTTTGAAAATTATGAAAAAAAAAAAAAAAGTAATACACATAATATTTGATTTCGAAAATATAATTTAAACAATTCAAAATTATTATTTATACGCTATCGTGAAATGAATAAGTATTTAATAATACAAACAAAATTTACTTGCTATCTACTTAATTAAACACTTCCTTTCTAAATCTTTAATTCAATGTGATCTCTGGTCTTCCATTGCATTGCCCATTTCTTCAATATTAGGTAATTTGTAAAATATTAAGATTATATTCCTGCTTGTTAGCAATCTTTAAGATGAGATCGTTAAGTCGAGATCTGAACTTTATCGAATTCATGTCGAGAATAACGAGCAAGAAACTGTTTGGAACCGAAAAACAATTTTATCTTCCAAAATGATTTTTTTAAGACTTTTGTTTCTTGTAACTATATTACAAAAGACGACTTCTTTTGGATTTTAGGAAAATTTCGTCAGTCCTCTGTAGTCACTTAAAAAAACTTCGCAAGCTTTGAGTTTGAAGCTATTTTCCTTACATTGATTTGGCAAGTAAGGATTAATAAAATAAAAACGCTTACTGTTGACTGAATTAAGACTGCACTACATGCCTGGAGAGACTCTTAGGCCCAGCCACCAGTGGACTCTCACCACTGTACCGCAACATTTCCACCTCTACCGAGGCTTCCCACACTCCTTAATTCCCTCACACCACCCTCAAGCAGGTACTTCTAGTACAAGGATCCACTCAACTCAAATATTCATTTACTTTTGCCTCATTCTTAATCTTATAATTAGAGCTAAGAAAAAAAAAAAAAAAAAAATGTTACTGAATGATATTAAACTGTCGAATTCGCTTTTCGTCCTGGTCTTGTTCTAATATGGTGCACAGCGGTAGTGGTCGATGCGGTTAAAGTTTGCTAGGGGTATTCCACACCACCTAAGTGGAAATATACCCTTCAAATTTATTTTATAGATTGATTGAATCATTGTCTATAAATATTCAAGCAGACTTCACATAAAACAAATAATAATCCTTTGAACTTAGTAATAAAGCAGTTACTATAAACACTAAAGCGTACCCAAAATAATAATTCTTATTTTAATTTTTTCCTATAACTTTTTTGGGCTTTAATTTAACTAAGTTAATTTAGTTCTGTGTTTGTTTATTATCTATTTTTATTGACCCTACCATTCTGTGGAAAAATTGGTTTTGTTCAATAAAAGAATAACCCTCTCAACTGCTGTTAAGGAATTAGCATAATATTTTATGTATTTCGTAATTACCTAATAAAGGGTGTCCCAGAATCAACGCAAGATTTGAATTTGCCGCTATTTGTGCAGTAAAGTGCTGGCAACCCTAAAAAAAAACCAATTCGACAGCTGTCAGTTTAGGGTTAGTAAAAATGGAGCGTTACACAATAGAGCAACGCAGTTCGAAAATTTCATACAAAATATGCTCGGAATAGTGTTCTGACTTCATCAACTGTGAAGAGAATAATTGAAAAATTTAGGGAGACTGGATCAGTTGGAGACACTAAACACACTGGTCGTCAAAATACAAGACGTTCAATTGTCAATATCGAATGCAGAACCCGTGTATTAAAAGAGGAAATTCAACCACATTTATGCCAAATGATCATGGAAAATGTCGACAAAAGAGTGCGTATGTGCCAGCAAAGTCGTTGAGGTCATTTGCCCGATGTGTTATTCCATAAATAACCCTATCCTATTTACTTTATAATTCAATAAAAAAAATCACAACAAAAATACTAAAAACTGTGTTTTCTATTTAAATCAAATCCTGCGTTAATTCTGGGACACCCTTTACATATACGAACAGTAAGTTCTTATTGCCACGTCCACGTAGGGATGTTATTACTTTGTCTAATTTGTTCATTATTCTACGGATGACTTACCACTATTAATAATTAATAGTTTTAGTCTCGTATTTCAAATCTGATATGGATTAAAGTTTGAAGTAAAATCGGTTTTCGAGTTACTTGGTCTTGCAGATAAAAGCGAGCGTTGAAAATCCTAAGAGAACATCCCAGTAGTAAGCACATACAGTCTATAAACTTGTATTATTGACTATTGTGAAGAGAAAGAGATTTTGAAAAACTGTCTCAAAACTTAAAAAGTTAGTTTATCATTTATATTGATCATTATTAATTATAATACATTTTAACTGAGAATAATACGGTGGGTTGAAAAATTATCACTTAATAGCGCAAATATCCGATATTTAAAGAAGGTGTAGACAAACAGCTGGTTCGAACAGGTTCGCAAAGTTGGACTTCGAACTAGTCAGTTCTTACTACCGGGTCGAATGGTACGGATTGCGGTTCGTTTATTTTAGTTTTTTTTTGTTGAATTTGTTTAATATTCCACCAAAAACTTATCCTCTGTTAGTAATTAAAAGTATAATTGCCGTATTTCACTTATAATATCGATTAATGTTTGAACTACAATCGGTTTCCGAGCTAATTGGTGTTACAGTTGGAAATCTTCAGAACACATCGAAAAGTAAGTACATACAGTCTATAAACTATATGACCATGTTATATTGTGGAATAATGTAAAAAGAAAGAGATTTTGGAAAAATATCACATTACTTAAAAATTTATTTTATTACTTACATTCACCAATATTTATTCAAATATATCTTAACTGAATAATACCATGGAAACAGAAATTGGTAATAGCCCAAATATCCGAATTTTTGGTTTAGTCAAACAGCTGGTTCACTGGTTTGAACAGGTTCGTCAAATTGGACTTTGTACCATCGTCCAAGATAGTCATTTCTTCCAGCCAGGTCGAATGATGTGGATTTCGGGACTATTATCGTAGTTTTGTTGTCATTTTTTTTTAATTATCCACCGATAACTTATCTTCTATTAATAATTAACAGTTCTGTGCTATATTTCACTGATAATAATGTTTATTAGTTAAAGTTGGTTTGCGGGGTCACTGGAGCTTTTCTTCACAAACCAAAGTGTTATACGTATCAAAATGTATGTAATTACATACTATACATATATTATATTACGAATATTAATGAAGATTAGGAGTTCTGGGAAAATATATAAGTTAAAAGGGAAAACAAAACTATTCATACATCAGGAATATTCTCATTATTTGCCTAAATATATAGCGTTTAGATAAAATGTATGTTTGTAGGCTTGTTCACTAAGTTAAACTTTGTACGGTCGAGACATTAGTCAGTTTTCACTGCCGCATCGAACGGAACAGTTTTTATTGCTGAGCCCGAAGGGTGGGGCTCTACTTTTAACAGGGACAATCATATTTCGTCTCCATGTCTCAACTAAGATATCAATTCTTAAAATGATTCTATACAACTAAAATTTATAAAATGGTTAAAAAAAAATTAATGTGTTAGTTTGACAATCGAATTATGCTGATAAAAGAGAAATGTTTGATCTATATATAGGTTATCAATAGACAACTTATCTGCATACTATGTGCTAGTATGATAAGGTTATTAATAGACAGCTTATCTGCATACTATGTGCTAGTATGATAAGGTTATTAATAGACAACTTATCTGCATACTAGGTGCTAGTATGATAAGGTTATTAATAGACAACTTATCTGCATACTAGGTGCTATTATGAGAAGTTTATTAATAGACAACTTATCTGCATACTAGGTGCTAGTATGATAAGGTTATTAATAGACAGCTTATCTGCATACTAGGGGCTGGTATGAGAAGGTTATTAATAGACAACTTACCTGCATACTAGGTGCTAGTATGATAAGGTTATTAATAGACAACTTATCTGCATACTATGTGCTATTATGAGAAGTTTATTAATAGACAACTTATCTGCATACTAGGTGCTAGTATGATAAGGTTATTAATAGACAACTTATCTGCATACTATGTGCTAGTATGATAAGGTTATTAATAGACAGCTTATCTGCATACTATGTGCTATTATGAGAAGTTTATTAATAGACAACTTATCTGCATACTAGGTGCTAGTATGATAAGGTTATTAATAGACAGCTTATCTGCATACTATGTGCTAGTATGATAAGGTTATTAATAGACAGCTTATCTGCATACTATGTGCTAGTATGATAAGGTTATTAATAGACAGCTTATCTGCATACTAGGGGCTGGTATGAGAAGGTTATCAATAGACAGCTTATCTGCATACTATGTGCTAGTATGATAAGGTTATTAATAGACAACTTATCTGCATACTAGGTGCTATTATGAGAAGTTTATTAATAGACAACTTATCTGCATACTATGTGCTAGTATGATAAGGTTATTAATAGACAGCTTATCTGCATACTATGTGCTATTATGAGAAGTTTATTAATAGACAACTTATCTGCATACTAGGTGCTAGTATGATAAGGTTATTAATAGACAGCTTATCTGCATACTATGTGCTAGTATGATAAGGTTATTAATAGACAGCTTATCTGCATACTATGTGCTAGTATGATAAGGTTATTAATAGACAGCTTATCTGCATACTAGGGGCTGGTATGAGAAGGTTATCAATAGACAGCTTATCTGCATACTATGTGCTAGTATGAGAAGTTTATTAATAGACAACTTATTTGCATACTAGGTGCTAGTATGATAAGGTTATTAATAGACAACTTATCTGCATACTAGGGGCTATTATGAGAAGTTTATTAATAGACAACTTATCTGCATACTATGTGCTAGTATGATAAGGTTATTAATAGACAACTCATCTGCATACTAGGTGCTAGTATGATAAGGTTATTAATAGACAACTTATCTGCATACTAGGTGCTTTTCCAAATCAAACAGTTCCAGTGTGGTTTAAGCAGCCAACATACATGAGATATGGTGATTTCTCTCTCACAACCTCATCCTGAAAATGACTGATTAGTTTTAATTCAGTTCCTTTGTTAAATATTATAACGTTGACTTATAGAATTGAGGAAGCATTCTTGTTTGCATAAGTATCTAGCTTTGTAATTTGGCTTTAGTGATTTCTGTATTTGTTCTACCTGACTCTAAGTATTCGTACAAATGTCGAGAATTCCGAGATTCTATCCACCTCCGGTTCCGATCTTGGGTAGTATTTTTTCGAAGGTATCTGAATAATCTTAGAGACAGGTATTTTAAATTAAGAAAGTTGAAAATTACAAAAAAATCTTCTGGATATGATAGATGGATGGGCGATGATGGGAAATGATTCTGGTGTTTGGATGTATTAATTATATAGTGATTTCTGTATTTGTTCTACCTGACTCTAAGTATTCGTACAAATGTCGAGAATTCCGAGATTCTATCCACCTCCGGTTCCGATCTTGGGTAGTATTTTTTCGAAGGTATCTGAATAATCTTAGAGACAGGTATTTTAAATTAAGAAAGTTGAAAATTACAAAAAAATCTTCTGGATATGATAGATGGATGGGCGATGATGGGAAATGATTCTGGTGTTTGGATGTATTAATTAAATGAGAATTTCTAGTTAGCCATGAATATATGAATGAGTGAATAAACTTGGTGGGTAAGCCGCTTAAAGTTGATGAAAAATATTTGTTAGATTTTCATCAAATTTATTTCAAAATAGGACAACGTTTTAATTTACTATGTATGGCTTCATTAGATCATGTTAACAAGAAAAGGGTAATTATAATTGATACAATTTCAATATAGTACAAAATAATAGATATGCAAAATACCAAGAAATTCATCATCCCTTTATTATATTTAAATCAAAGACTAATCAGCGTGTTGCATGGTACCTTTGTGATTGAGATAGATTGCACCGTTTTTAGAAAGTAAGACGTATGCTGTTTTGTTCGATATTGGGGCGTTTTAATTACTACAAAACAGGCTACTTAATATTTATTTTTATTATTTACTTCAAGTATCTAATAATAATATAAAGTAATCTAATTCTATTTTGTTTCAGGTTTGATACGCTGAGTTCAGTGCCTTGTAATTACGGGATCTGTCTGCAGCTATGGGTCACCTCACTATGGAGACAAAAGGTGAGTGAAGTTAAAAATTACTCTCTTTTCTTAATTTTACTATTATATCTCTCGTCAGGGTAATAAGGGTATCGACATCAGACATTTGGGAAATTTTGGAAAACCTTAAATCTGTAATAAGTTTTTAATAGCAACAAAGCTGGCCCAAAAGTTGAAAATAACCCAGTTTCAAGTATATGTGGTTTTTAAAAGACATTTGTGCTAAAGCTCTCTTGGAAGTGACCACTTTCGGATTAAAAATGTATCCTGAACTCAAAAAGTTTTTTAGCGTTAACATTTTTTGACATGTTCGGCTCAACTTGTATGTATGAAAGGGGACTCTCAAAAATGTACAGATCTCGACTCGCAGCTTGTCGAGAATCAGCTGCACAAACTTGAGCGCAAATTTCAGGATGGCTGTTTATAAAAAATAAAACGTGCCATTTCCCCCCCTTGAAGATTAACCAGGCTGAACTTGAGTGATTAGGGATTAGATCGAGTTTCTAACTTGGTTATAGCTCGACTATTGTAACCTTAGGGTAAGCCACTTCACTTAGTCCTGTCTAGATCACAGTTCAACCTCAAGTCCTCACGGTAATTAGACTAAAGGCCTAAACCCATTAAGGGCTATAAGGCTTTTAGCTATATACAAAATAACTCTTTTATAAATAAATATTTATAATATTTCATATAGATGTCTCAGTTATTTCCAGTAGGATTACACCCTAAAAAGAAAAGATTATTTTTTATATAATCATAAGATGGCAGATTCAATTTCCTTGTTTGAATGATAGATTTTTGTTCTTTTTTCTCCATGTCCTAAGCCTTCAATATTAGAGCCACCCGAGGATTTGCAAACAACCCTTCGTTCCACCCTCCTTCCACTTCCGCTCCACCCCTTCCACTTCCGCTCCCTTCTTCCCGATACGTTTTATTATTGAAATTTTAAAATAAAAATGGCGAAAATGGATTACTACTAAAAGTAAAAATAATTCCAACTTGGAGCTACAATAGAAAGTTTAACTTTATTTATTTATTGGACTGGTTATTCTGTTGTGTAGATTCCAAAATTTTTTTGAACATTACAGTGAATACGAAGTGTTTTTTTTTTATTATGATTATTTCTATTTTAAACCATAATTACATAAAGTCATAATTATCCTATTCGCTTAATTTTAACCTAACCTGTGTTTTTTTTGGAAGTATTACTTTTTTGCGCCGTAGTTACAATTGAAGACCAATTACAATTCAAGGTTGAAGATCTTCGACGTTCTTACTAATAATATTGGGTATTTAATGGTTTTCTGCAATTAAAAGCCTTAATTTTGTAATGCATCACAAAACTCATAATCTCTAAAATAAGTCAAATATAAAACAATATTATTTGAATGATACTACTAAATGATAGTAGCAAACAGGATGTGTCTAGGGTTACGCATCCACTGTCTATATTCACTGTAAATATAAATTATAATGATATGCCATTTACAATTTAAATACCATAATATAATAGGGGAACAAAGTAATGTTGTTGTTTTTTTTTACATTAAAGTCAAAAAATACATTTTTTAACAAGTTTTTTTTTTAATCAATGAGGTAATCACCCTCGTTAGCAGCAACCTTTTGCCATCTAGTGTGCAAATTTTCAATGCCGAATCGATAAAAATAAATTGGTTTTCAAGCAAAATATTTGGAGATGGCGTTTTGGACATCATCCGAATTTTTTAATTTTTAGCGATCGGAATTAATGGAAATCCGATGGCGCAATATCGGGCGAGTATGGAGATGAAAAATAGGTCCTCTATGATAATCCGAAAATCTCTCTCCGCATAAATCGGCACGAAGTACAGCTAAGCCAGGCTTACACTCCAAAAAAGCGCTTTCGTGTGTTTGCTGGAGTATTCTCGGGCTCGTTCATCGCTGATACCTGGAAAAACTGTGAATGCAGATCTTTACAGTGAACAATTGGATCGAGTAAATCAATCTTTAATTGCAAATTACCCAACGATTCTGTGCCTATTTTTTCTGTACGAACCCTGTAAAAAATTAATGAATTGGGGTGGGAGGTAATGCCTCAACCACTCTCCCGATATTGGATTTCAATTTATTCCGATCGCTACATTTTCTAAGTGACAAAAAATTTCAAAATTTGGATGATGTCCAAAATGCCATCTCCAGATATTTTGCTCAAAAACCAATTGATTTTGATCGATCAGGCATTGAAAATTTGCACACTAGATGGAAAAAGGTTGTTGATGACGAGCGTGATTACATCATTGATCAAAAACAAAAACTTGTTAAAAATTTATCTGTTTGAATTTAATGTAAAAAAAACCACATTACTTTCCGCGGTCCCCCTATTATTTCATACGTACGAGTTCATGCATCATTGGAAAAAAAATGGTAAATTAACCTCCCCTACTACTACATGTTTACTTATACTATTAACTATTAAGGTCGTCGATGATGTAATTATATGACTGTCAGTTGTATGTTTTCATTTTATTTTAATTTAAATATTTAGTTTGTTATTTGTAGCTCTCCATTAATTTCACCACAGTCATTGAATATACCATATTTCGTATATTGTAGATTTGATTCCACCTATCTTGATTTTCAATGAGTCACAATTGAATAAGTTTTTTATTTATTTTAATGGGATTCTTAAAATTTGTTTTGCTGTCCTATTTTTATAATGTTTCTAGCATAATTCATATAATTAATTTTATAGATTACTTTCTGTCTTTATAATAAATTTATCATTAGTATTTGTGTATTAAAATATGTATTATTTTCGCTACAAAGGACATGTTTTATGTGATAGCGGGAATACAGTTTCGTGCGTTAGGCTTCTTGACCTTTTATTTAATGGTAGCGCTTCGAATTCATTTCTGAAACTGTGTTAGTTCATTTCCTTAAGCTATATCGAGTTTAAATTCTTTAGAAATACAGTCACTACGAATCATCAAATCCTGTTAATTCTATACTTCTAATTCATCTTGAAGCGTTATTTAGCCATATCCCCCCAGCCATATATTTTGTCCCGTTTGGTCGATCGTTCTATCGGGTGTGTGTGAATTACACGCACAGCGGGCTGACCTGATCTGCGAACAAACACGGGGCTCGTGCTTAGCGAGAAAACCGAGATATTATTGCCGATCCGTTCGGCCGTATTCGGTCTTATTCGCCACTCCTCGACAATCAATATCCAGGCCAGCGCTACCTGTAGGAGGGACCTGTTGTTTACCAACCTGTTGTATGTCGGCCTCCTAGTACTACAGCCTCGGGCTTGGGTAATGAGTTTAGTCACAACTCTGAAGCTTTGTATGTGATCAATAATTAAATGACAGAAATAAAGTATTTTTTCTCAGCCTTGGTATCGAAACAATTACTAAAAGGTAATACCTAGCTGACATAAAGCCATAAGTAAATAATATCAGGTAATTCCTCTCTTGTGATTATCCTGTGATAGTACTAAGCTGTATTTTGTAGATTAAGATGAAACTAACGGAATTACAATAAATAAACAAAATACATAAAAGTCGAACTCCCTAAAATGATTGCGTGGAAGTAGCATACGTTGAAATACATATTGGAGGAAAAGGTGCTCGGATAGACTGAGTTATGAATATTACAGAAAAGAATATTTTGTGATCTCGTATAAATATTAGGGGGACCGGAAAGTAATGTCGTTTTTTTTTTACATTAAATTCAAGCAGATACGTTTTTGTTTTTGATCAATGATGTAATCACCCCTCGTTATCAGCAGCAACCTTTTGCCATCTAGTGTGCAACTTTTCAATGCCTGATCGATCAAAATCAATTGGTTTTTGAGCAAAATATCTGGAGATGGCATTTTGGCATCATCCAAATTTTGAAGTTTTTTGCCACTTAGAAAATATAAAGATCGGAAATAATGGAAATCCGATATTGGGCGAGTGGTTGAGGCAATACCTCCCACCCTGATTCATTAATTTTTTCCAGCTGGGCAATTTTCAATTAAAGATTACTCGTTCCAATTGTTCACTGTAAAGATCTGCATTCACAGTTTTTCCAGGCATCAGCGATGACCGACCCCACGAATACTCCACCAAACACACAAATGCGCATTCGGTGAGAGAATTTTGGATTATCATAGAGGACTCCAGCCTTACCCACCATACTCGCCCGATATTGCGCCATCGGATTTCCATTAATTCCGATCGCTAAAAATTTGGATGATCCACAAAAACCAATTGATTTTTATCGATTCGGCATTGAAAATTTGCACACCAGATGGCAAAAGGTTGTTGATAACGAGGGTGATTACATCATTGAATAAAAACAAAAACTTGTTAAAAATTGATTGTTTAACTTTAATGTAAAAAAAAAAAGACATTACTTTCCGGTCCCCCTGTTAAGATTATGATCTATGAAACTGAAGGGGAGTAAGGTGCTGATAAAATCTGGATTTATTAAAGACCGGAAGTGATGTGAAAGGTAGAATATTTATGGAAATGGAGTTGTACAGGTTAGGGCCACAGATTGAAAGAGAATGATTAAAGAGGGCAGATAGATGAGAAGGGAAATGTGTTCGGAAGCGCTGGATCTGGGAGAGGGTTGTAAAGTTATAAAAGATTTTTAATATTAACAATATATATACACATTTTACAATATATATAACATTATACACTTGTTATAATGTCTAAAGGCAATGTTAACCACAATCCCTTCAGACAAAATACAAACAATTCGGATGCACAGTCTGCTATATCCCAACAACACTTGAGTTTCTCTCAGCTATCAATTAAACGATTAAGCAACTTACAATTACGCAAGCCACGAATAGTTACGCAAAATAATGTAAAAATCCTTAGTCTACAATGTCACTGTTCAAATAATGTCGTGTTTTACATTTACTCCAACCTGTAGACAACTCTTACTTTGTGTATTTGATTGATTAATAATTATTAAACTAGAGTATATTATTACTTTCTTCAAATAAATTAGTTTTATTGTTAACTTTAAATTTATTTTATTAACTATTTACTATTAGGTTCTATTAACAAAAATAAATCTGGAAAAAAGATGAATTTAATTACAAAAAAAACCAAAAAAAAATTAAATTAATTATCTATAAATACTTGTTTACAATTTTTCTTCTTCTTTTTCTTTTATCCTCATCAATTATTTCCAAACCAAATCAATTCTTTTTCTTTTCTTGCAATGGCTCTTCTTGGTTCTGCTAAGTCCAATACCACTAACCAAAAGAAATTTTAAAGTTTTTCTGACACATAATTTACAGCTAACATGTATCACGGGCTGATCCCAAAACTAGAGAGAGTAATGCTGTGTTCTCATCATAACAACAATTATACTATACAAGTTTTTCATTATAACTAGACCAAGACACCTATACACTAGGCCGGTCCCATAACTAGATAGAGAATAATTCTGGGTGTGTTTTCATCATCACAACAACCAGTATACTATCTTTTGTTTTTTTCATCCACTCTCAACTGTTTTTATTTCGCCTTCTTGATAAGTTGGACCAAATCTTTACATTTAAAATTCTTATATAAAAACTCCACAATTTCTAATATCACAACAATATAGATGAAAGTTTATATTTAAAATAGGATCACTTGATTAACTACAAGTTTTATTTGTAGAATATCTTTTTCTGGGGTTCTTGAGTTTTTTTAATCCTGTTTCCATTTTTTTGTTTTATAATTTATTTACGTTTTACGTAATTTTACACAAGGCAAGCCTGTACTTCAACTTGTTATTATAAAACTGCATATTTGTTAATATGGATATAGGCGTATATTAAATAAAGATTAACAAAAGTTGTTATAAGCAAAACAAAAAAAACTCCTCTTGAACAGAGCATGTATATCAGAGGGTAAAATACAGTGTGGTGTAAGTCACATTATCAACAACCCTGACTTAAGTCCAGGAATACAGCTTTAACCAAACTTCATTTCAATATTCAATTGGTTTCTGGCACAAATTTGTGACTTGGGAATTCATTACAATAACTATAGTAAAACCTTTTCTTTCTTAATAAAAAAAAAAAAAAATGTTACTTACACCATAGTGACTTTAACCTCCTCATATGTTATCTGGATTCACTGGTCAGTGGTCTGTACATCAATCTAAAAGGAACGCATTAGTTGCATTTGGAATTTTACTTAGCAGTTTGGGAAAAATTGCTATTTTTTTAATTAGCGTTTGGAAAAAAAAGCAATCCCTATTGGAGAACGATTAGCAGTTACGTCTACTTGGCTTTCAATTGTTCTGCTTTCAATTTACTACTAATTTTAAAAAGGAACAGAAGTTTGATTGTGATACGCATTATCACGTTTTCGACGTACTGCTAAAGACCGCTATTTCAGCTATCAGGTCTAGGTAATTTTTATTTTTTTTTAAATTTTTTTTTTTTTAAATGAATTGTGACATAAATGTCATATCACTAAACATTAATGTTATATTCACATCACTCAAACATATGTCATATGATATATTCATAGCTAAAAACGGCAATCCAGTCTCCTTCTCTCCGGTTCACACTCACCTTTGGGATCCGGACGGTTTTCGCCTACCCATAGACACCGAGTGTGAATTCGAGGTCATTCCAAGACTACATAAACTACCTATAAGCCTACCCTGTTCCTCTTCTCCCTAACATAGTGCTTTGTCGGGGACACCTTCTGAGATTTTATGGAGTCAGATCAAAACGAATGAGGCTGCCCGCCGACTAGGCCGGCAGCCAGGGTGAAAGACCACAAGTCCACCCGATCTGTCTCTTTCTAGGCGCTCGCCGGACGGCGGCTATGAGGTTGTAGTCACCCTAGCCCACGGCGGGCGTCTCCTCCCCACTTTGGGGATATTCAACGACAATTTCTGACCCGACAGATGATTTATTTATTGTTGGTTGTTCAGATGATGGCACAAGATGGACTGATATAATTCTGAAACGTTGCAACAAACCATTAATAAAGAAAGTCTTTAACAAGGAGAGCATTGTTCTTGCGTTATGTACTCTCTTTGAGGGCAAGAAAGACAGCCATTCCTCTCTGGTTTTCTGCTCTTCTTGTTATTTTGCTTGACTCATCACTTTATTCGGGGAAAATCCTCTTTTCTCTAGATGAATGAGTTAATTCCTTCTTATTCCCTGGTCTCCAGTGCCGCCGTTTTCCTCCAGGATATAGAAGAACCCTATTGTTGGTATTAGAAGGACACGTACAAACCATCTTAATTCCCGTGATTCCAGGCCTGTTCCCTATCGATCTCTTTGGCTTTGTAGTCTGTCTAATTAGGTTTTCCCAATTGACCTCAAACCTCATTCCTTTAGTCTTAGTATTGCTTTCTTTTCTGTTAATACATGGCCGACTTCATTAAGTTTCATACGTTAGGACTACATAATCATTTAGGTTCCAAGTAGTAAGTTTGATTAAACGTTTTGCTGACACTCGGCACAATAAAAAAACTGGTCCTAACCAAGGGTGCCGTTCGATATGCCTCATTCACTCAGTGATAGATTAGCTCGATGTGGAAATAAGCAATATGCAATTGGTGAACGAGTCGTTTTCGAAGATCGCCATAACCTGCCTGTTATAAAGGCCTCACGATACATTCTTACCTCTAGTCCTGCTGATCGCTACGGATGTTGGTGGATTTGAAGCAATTAGTTTTCGCGGCAATCTAATGAGGCTAATATAACTCAGACAAATGCGAACCTATTTTGTTCGGCTCTGAACACTTCACTACAGATAACTCTTTTTGGGGTTTGGTTGTGGGTTTTCACCCATGTGTCCGTTCAAGTGTTTGTTAGGCCCACGTTCAAAATGTTGATGTGATATTTCTCAAGGAGATGCCATTATATATTTGTTAAATATTGTAAGGAAAGCTATCCTGTCGAGAGCCACCCACTCATATTTGTAGAACTGAAATAAATCCATTCCTAATTAAGGGATTCCAACCCATATCTTTCATAATGTGAGTTTCTTACGTCAGCTCTATATAATCAGGTTCCAATTTAAATTTAACCTATTGGTAAGTTTCATATTTGACACAACATTTCATTTGTTTGCTCTACAATATTAATTTCGGCCTTCACCCGTCGTTACGCTTTATTACTTCTAAGTAATATATTTAAACCTGGTTTAATTATATTACTTCTAAGTAATATATTTAAACCTGGTTTAATTCTATACCGTTGCCTTATTCATTATATTTATTAATAACTGCGCCTTATTCCATATGAACTTTCTTTGAGTTGATAGGGCTAATGTGCAGCCCGTAATCCAAGAGTATGTTTGCCTAATTCAGGAATGAAAATAAAGCAGTGGTGTAAATAATAAATTTAATAATTTATAATGTTATAATTCCGAAAGTGGTCCTGTTTTTGATAAAAACTCATTACTTATTATATTACTCATTGGTACAGCCATTAATTCTCGTAATAAAAACCATATACGTACCGCTTTTATTTCATTTCGAGTCGAAGTCAACTCACATGCTTATTTCCTGGAGCTTTACAGTCCGGTTTCTTGAACCCGTTATATCTGATATGCTGTATGTACTGACTGTCCTTGCATGTCACGCGATGTAGGAAACTAGTTTTAAACTTCCTAGAAAACTCAATGAGAGTGAGTATATTTGCACCATATTTGTGTTTCATAGCTGTTTATTCCAGTTATTTATAAAAAAAAACCAAAGGTAAACCGGTTTAATAAAGTATGTTATTATTATTGAATATGTAAGTAAAATGTAAATAAATTAAATGGTAGCAATACAAATAACCTATTTCCTTGATCAGCAATAAAAACAGTACAAGTGACTAAAACGTTATATAAAAAACTTCTAAAACGTTCGTTAAAATTATCTTTTTATTTTTGAATTATCATCTGCAGTGTGTCATGACAATATATGATAAAAAACAAAATTGAATAGTTTCCGAACAGTGACTTGAAGCTCTGATGCCCAACTTCTTTGGGACTTTAATAATTAACGGATCAAGGTTAATGAAGCAAAATGTTCCCACATAAACTTTACCCTCTGGCGCAAGTCCTGTCCGCTGGTTTTTTAAAATTCGATTCCTCTCCCTGTGTCTGAGACAGTATGGTATTTAGGCTTCCATCTCGACAAACGACTGACATGGAACCTACACACGAGGCTAAAAAGACAAGAAATAAACAGACGCTTTGGGCAACTGGACAGACTACTTTTAAGGACATCCCATCTCTCAATAGAAAAAAAATTACTAATCTACAAAGTTATGCTTAAGCCAATCTGGACATACGGAATAGAGCTATGGGGGAGAGCAAAAAAGCCGAACATGAAGCGTATCCAATCCTTTCAATCAAAAGTCCTGAGAACAATAGTAACCTATCCAACCACCTTAATTCCCTAGCACAGTCATTGCACTGCTCCACTCATCTCTATAATCCTCCTCGGAGACCTAAACGGCAGTGGCCTCGTGACCTACTATAAATCCGTTACAGTGGGAGTCCTGGCTATGGCCAGTTTCTCCAATCATGTCCTGATCATCTGTGGCTCTCGCGCTCTTGGTCGGCCTCCGCTGGCTCTTATCCAGTGATGCGTTTGACGAAGGGGCGTGGGGGGGGGGACTTCCCAAGACTCTGCTTACTCTTTCGCATGCTAGGGAGATGACCGTGTGGACTTGGGGGGCCTCTGGGCTGTTTGTATATATAGTATAAATGAGTGAGTGAATGAAAATTGTAAATTGGTATGAATGAGATAATTTATCATAATTAATTATAGCCCAATCAGGCAGATTGTAATTTTGTCATAATAAAGTAAAAAAATAAAACTATAATTACGGGACTTTTTTTTTTCACGTACTCCCGTTAGTATGCAAATATAAACCAATTAAGTAGGGGTGTTTTTGAATATACCTTTAAAATTCCAAATGGATTGGATCTCTCCGACCATTGTCATTGAGCACATACTAACAGACGGACAGACGAAATACTTTTACACCTTACCTGTTTGAGAGTATAGCCTTTCCCTTTAGGCTCCTTGCTATTATAATTTTCAGTGATTAAATAATTCTTATCTTAACGATGTAGCATATGCTTCCATTATATTCTTTTATCAATCGTTCTTTAGTAATTTTGTCATTTTCAAGTTCCAATAATATGTTTAATATTTAGTTTTGAAGCCTTTCCTTGACGCCATGAACCAGGATTGAAAAGGGACCCCGAATTTCCCTCACAGAGATGAAGCGAATGGATATTGGATGTAGGGCGGGGCAGACACATTTACAGACGATTTCCTTCGTGTGCGACATGATAAAAGTGGTTATAAAACCCATAGCAGATAGCAATATAAATATATTATTTTTTTTTAATAATAAAATAGACTGTATTCTTATCTTAGTTAATTTGAGGTGTACTTTGGCAAACTAAATCTCTTATCTAGCTGCTGCCATGTATTCAAATATTCTGTTCTTTACGGTTCAACGAAGCAGTTAAGTTAAAGTAGAATGGATACTTTAGGTTTCTATAAATAAATATAGATTTCGTAATTACGAATTATAATAATTAATTATATTATTTAATAATATTAACATTAATAATAAAAATGTTAGCCTAGCCCTTGTGACGAAGTGAGGGCTGATTAGGCTATGACCTGGACAATTGCTTCATGACGGGTCTTACTACTGTACTATCTGACTCCATATTTGATAAGTGTGTGCCCCGACAGTACACCATGTTTAAGAGAACTACATAATAATATGTTTAACATAACTACAGAATATACTATAAAAACATTTAATTAATTAATTAAAATAATTAATAAATTACCTGGATTCGTAAATATTAAATTTGTAGAAGGCTTCGTTACATTTTATTTCTACGAACGGTTGAGAATGACATAGCACTTATTAAAAAAATGCAAATTGACATATTCAGAATTTAACAATCATCATTTAGATAATCATAATTATAATAATTACGATTAAAGTAATTCAAGTATCTTAATTGGCTATTCTTTCTAATGACAGTTCTATTGCTATTTGTAAATATAGTTTACTAAAGGCTCTCAACAGGACGTGAAAATATTAAATTATGATTGTTTCCTATCTGTTATATTATGTATATTTAATATTCCTGTTGACAAGTCCTATGAAATCATTATGTCTATCGGTGGACACAGCAATAGAAGCTTAAGAGTTTTTACTTTAAAAAAGCAACTACACAGAAACCCTTAAAAAAACAAAACATAGTTCATCATTTATTTATATAAATCTGGTAAAAAAACAACAACTTTTCATTGGGACCCTTTGCACAGCAATAAAGTACAAATAAAGAAATATAACTTACATGACAAAGGAAAATATCTAAGTAAAATATAGTGCAAATCTCAATTAATGAAATAAAATATATATATATACATATCTGGAAATGGGGTATCAGAAGTCAGGTAGCTACTGGGGCTGGGTGGGTCCTGGTCTAGAACATTCAAGCGTCATCCAACCCTGCAATGCGGTTGGTCAGAATAAAACCTCGCCCTATTGGCTGGACGCGATTGGCCAGAATAAAACCTTGGGTTAAAGGCTACTTGGGGCTATATATACCCCCTAGTTTTAGCCGATAATTCATTCTAACTACGGCTCTCTGACTGGTACTTGCAGCTGCACTGATGTTTCTAGATTTAGCCTTCTCATTTATGAAAACCTCTACATCTCTCTTTCCTTACCTCGCTATGTTTTAGTCCGGCCTCGTCAGACCCCACACCTTCCTAGTAGGATTCTTTGCCTTCGCCTCGCTAAAACTAGCACCTCCTTGGAAGATATTTCTTCACGAGGGTCACCTGGGGATCACCCCAGTGATCCAGGAGGCCTCTCTCTTGTTCACACTCGCCTTTGGGATCCGGACGGTTTTCGCCTACCCTCAGATACCGAGAGTGAATTCGTGGTCATTCCAAGACATAAACTACCTACCCTATACCTCTTTTCATGAACATAGTGCGCTGTCGGGGCACATATCTATCAGATATGTAGTCAGATGGTACAGTAGTAAGACCCATCATGAAGCAATTTTTCAGGTCATGGTGATGACACATGATTAGGATCAACCCTCTATTTGTCACTAGGGTCAGGGTAACAAGGCACCCCCTCGTGACGACCCGACACTATTTAATGAAGTATAAACAGTAGCGTGGAATAGCAAGAAGGCGGGCTCCCTTGATTACTCAAATGGGTCTTCCAACGGACTATTTAAGTAACGGTGCGGCGGCAAGATGACGCGTACTCTTGCATAACGGTCTAAGCTTATTGGTCCAGTCTGAAACGCATATATATATATAAATGTATAAATATATATATGTAAATGTCCACCCCCCAAAAAAAAGCAATCTAGTTCAGATGGGACCTTATAAAAAAATAAAAGACTAATAAATCTTTTTTTCCCCAAAGCTCTCAAACTTATAAAAAATAGGATGTGGGAAAAATAAAATGAAAATTATTTTGGATTGATGGGTGCCTTTCACTAAGGGGAGTCATATTTGAAGGATGTATGAGAAGGATATGGGGCGTGGGATGCCTAAAGGAGGCAGGTGGGTTCGGGAAGGTAGTGAGAGTCTACCTATGGTGGAGCCTAGGGGTACTAGGCATTGGGTTGTAGTCGGCCAGGTCATACCTGGCCCCGCCTCTGAAGGGGGATGCACTGTGTCGGCCTATCAGCCGGGAGATTGACCTACCCTGAGCAGGTAGAAGGGGTCATGTGGCTTCGGTTGAGTCGGCCGGGAGATCAGCCTCAATCTCTCGGCTGGGTGTGGATCGTTCAGTCCCCGTCAGGGGGCTCGGGTTCGATTACATCTATCTGTCTCCAGGCTTCGGCGGTCCAGCAGTACTTCCATCGGACGGACATTGGTGGTGGTTGAAGGTCGGAGAATAGTGGGTTGTGGCTTTGTCGAAGTAAATCGAAAAATTTGATGTGTCTTAATAAAATCTTGGATGGTGAGCACTTCAAATTTTTCGTGGATCTCGTCTGCCTTCATTCGGTCGAACGGGGTATGTTTGAGGGAGGTGCGGAGAACTCTGTTCTGAAATTGCTGGAGCGTTTTGAGAGTGTTAGGAGTCAGACTTGAAGAGAGGGCTCCCATACATCAAAGCAGGTCTCAGGACGCTCTGATGTTTCAGCAGCTTGAGGCGTACTGATAGAGCCGGGCTGTGAAGTAGGTGTCCTAGGCTGTAGAACTTTTTCCAAACACTCTTTAACTTCTTGCTGCGATGAACGACAAGAGTCTACCGAGGGTAATCCCAAGGTAGCATAGCTTGTTTCTCACGGAGCACTCTTTGCCGTTAAGCGAAGGATTTAGGTAACTTATTTCTTCCAGATTTATTACTAAATATAATTCCTTGCGTCTTGGCCGGGTTGACTTTGATGTTGACGGTGTCGAGTTTCCCGGCAATATGTTGACTGGCGCTCTCGGCAAATTTCAGGGCTCTGGTGGGATTGATGCTAGTGCTGTAGACACCTATGTCGTCTGCAAACGCCGATACCTCACAGTTGGGGTACGATGTGGCGGTGTAGATGTTGAACAGCTGGGGGCCTAGCACCGATCCTTGGGACACCGGCAGTGTATTTTCCTCGGGTCGTAGACGTGGTGCCTATCCGAACCGAAAAAGTTCTGCCTGTGAGGTATGAAGTCATCAGGTTCAGTAGCTGATCCGAGAATTCGTATTCCCTCAGACGTTGGAGTAGGGTGTAGTAATCCACAGAGTCGAAGGCTTTCGAACAGTCCAGTGAGATCATAGCGGTAGCTTTGTTGCTCCGGACGTTCGATACGACGTGGTTTTGCAGTCTCATTAAGTTGTTGTCCGCACTTAAGCCTTTGCTGAAACCAGTCTGCTCCGGTGGGATAACTTCTTGCATCTCGCATTGCTCGGAGAGATGTAGGTGGATGATTCTCTCGAACAGCTTCGCTAATAAATCTAGTTAAATTCTAAATTAAATAGAAAACTTCGACATTCAAAGAAACGGGATAGTACTGGAAAAGAACGGTCTATTTAAAGATAAATCTTTTCATAATTCAATTAAACATAGTTTTATTATTTAAAAAAAAAATTGGCGCATTGATTTACAAAACCATGTTGCCAAACATTTTTCAAACCAAAATTGTTAAATGGTTTACTGTAATATACCTTGTTGCTGGAGACTGAAGTTAAATTGAGTCCAGCTGTGTATTGATCACTTATGCTGTCTTAGCAAAGGCACACGTACGACCCGCCACTTAACTCCTGTCCCATAATTTAATGGAAATAGGGCTGTGTTTCACTTTAATAGCACCAGGATCTACCTCGGAATCTCTGAAGACGGTTTAAACAACTCGATTTTACCAAGAGGGTATTTATGTGTGAATTACCTCCTGTTATCATATTTTAGGAGCTTTGCTAAATATAGCTACATATTCAGTATGACGCAATTTAATATTTTTCCAGTGACATCACTTATAACAAAAACAACATTGTAATAAACAAAAGATGAACGGATAAATAAATGAATTATATAAAACAAAAATTACAAGTTTTGCTGGCCATAAAGAATTGGTCATAACCAAGGGTGCCGTTCGATATGCCTCATTCACTCAGTGATGGATTAGCTCGATGTGGAAATAAGCAATATGCAATTGGTGAACGAGTCGTTCGTGAAGATTGACATAACTTGCCTGTTATAAAGGCCTCACGATACCTTCTTACCTCTAGTCCTGCTGATCACTGCGGATGTTGGTGGATTTGAAGCAATTAGTTTTCGCGGCAATCTAATGAGGCTAATATAACTCAATCAAATGTGAACCTATCTTGTTCGGCTCTGAACACTTCACTACATATAACTCTTTTGGGGTTTGGTTGTGAGTTTTCACCCATGTGTCCGTTCAAGTGTTTGTTAGGCCCACGTTCAAGATGTTGATGTGATATTTCTCAAGGAGATCCCATTTTATATTTGTTTTTGTTTAATTATTCATGATGTTATGTAAGAAAAGCTATCCTGTCGGGAGCCACCCACTCATATTTGTAGAACTGAAATAAATCCATTGCTAATTAAGGGATTCCAACCCATATCTTTCATATTGTGAAGCGGCTATAATAAACACTGCACTTTTTTTTTGTTATTGATTATTGACCTTGTTTGTATTCATTTCTAGTTCTTTTCTAATTTAATACTGTATTTTACTTACTTTTTTTTTCTTCAATTTTTATGACTTTTCATCTATGAATTTTTTTAACTTATAAATATTTTTATTTCTTAGTTGAAGTTTAGTCTTTCTTTCAATTTGTTTAGATTTGTTTGTCGTGTAATGTTACTTTTTTGTTAGCCTTTAATGATTTTCATATTTTTGTAGTTTATTCTTATTCATAGCGGACATGGGCTCAGAATAGTTTCATTTATACTTATCAGTCTCCACCATTTGAGAGGTCTGTTAATTAAATAGTTGGCATCGAAAAAATAAACATCCTTGTCGGGTCGTCACGAGGGGGTGCCTAGTTACCCTAACCCTGGGGACGAAGTGAGGGTTGATTAGGCTATGACCTGGGCAATTACTTCATGACGGGTCTTACTACTGTACTATCTGAGTCCATATTTGATAGGTATATGCCCCTACAGTGCCCTATGTTCAGGAGAAGAGGTATAGGGTATGTATTGTAGGTAGTTTATGTGGTCTTGGAATGACGGATCCCAAAGGCTAGTGTGACCGGAAAGAGGCTGACTGGATTGCCGTGGGAGACACTGCTAGGTAAAGTTTGTAGGCCCACGACAACCGTTGTCCGTGAGGGAGAGGTCTCTCCCAAGGAGGTGCTAGTTTTAGCGAGACAAAGGCAGAGAATCCCACTAGGAAAGTGTGGGGTCTGACGATGCCAGACTAAAACATAGCGAGGCTAGGAAGAGAGGTCCAAAGGTTTTTATAAATGAGAAGGCCAAATCTTGAAACATCAGTGCAGCTGCAAATACCAGTCAGAGAGCCGTAGTTAGAATGATTTACCGGCTCAAACTAGGGGGTATATATAGGCTCAAGTAGCCAATGGGATGGAGTTTTATTCTGACCCACCAAACCACAGGGATTCGGTGACGCTTGCCTGTTCAAGGTCCTCTGACTAGTTTTTTGCAGCTGCGTCTTTAATTGTTTACAATATTTACACTGGTATGACTTATGGCTTGGTAATATTATTTACATTTGTTTAAATTAATTTATGACATATTATAACCAATTTACAATATGTATACAATAGAGTATAGGGTGATTTATCTTATGTAGTTAGCTGTCGCTGTAATCCTCTGCAATTTTGAGTAAAGTATTAAACAAATTAAAGACGTTCTGATTAGAAATATGTAATTTGTGTTTGTTTTTTTTACACACAATA
Source organism: Acanthosoma haemorrhoidale (assembly GCA_930367205.1). Lineage (NCBI taxonomy): Eukaryota > Metazoa > Arthropoda > Insecta > Hemiptera > Acanthosomatidae > Acanthosoma > Acanthosoma haemorrhoidale. The sequence goes on along the minus strand of OV884013.1, from coordinate 119,215,180 downwards.
ATTACAAAAAAAAAATACAAAAACAACTGTTATTTTAACATCGTGTTCGCACCTCCAACTTTGTGATATTTCGAAGAGGCATATATCAGCATGGTAGAATAATTCATTGGTAATAACAAAATAAATATTTGTTTAATATCATGTGGGGTAGGGTATGAAATCGATATGTGTTATGGCTAAATTGGACTATAATTACGCAATGTCATGAAACTTTCATCAAAAGTTGTATGCAATCCCTGCTTTATATGAAAGTTATATTTGATACCATATGAATAATCATAAAGAATCATTTATTTTTTAATTACATTAAATTAAAAAAATAAATGTTTCCTTACATATTATGTAGGGTGTGAAATTGAAGGTTTATTGATAATATGTTTAAGGACTTGAGTTCAAAAAGTCACTAGAATCTTTTTAGCAAATCCTTTAAAGGCGAGTTAGATGGCTCGCACTAGATTTGAATATTTTAGTCGTGCAATAAGTAGATTAAATATAGTTGGTTTATATTTTGTTCAACCACTAAGGTTTAAGTTCGTTACGAGCCGTCTTTCCAAAAACACTTTCTGTTATCCTCGCTCTAGGTTCAATGCTTCCATTTTAATAAGAAATTAGCTTTTAGTTTATGTTTCATCAAAGAACTGGAGGCACAGTTTTTTGTTTTTTTTTATAGTTGGCTTGTGAGAAACTATTCTCATTTTAGGAAAATCTTTTAAAATACTTCTAATGAAACTCATCTTGAAAATTTAAGTTTCTCATTCAATTTATTCAGCTTTCTTAAAAGCGTGGGTCCTTATTTAAATTGCAGCAGATTTTTGTGTGATATCTCTTACCACTTTCCTCAATTACGAAAAAACATTCATTTCATTACATATTTTTTTTATTATTTATTCTAAAACAGTAAAAGTTCTTCGTATTCTTCGGCTTGTTTTCTGTTTACTACATACACTGTAGCGACCGCTAACTACATAAGATAAACCACCCTATACTCTATTGTATATATGTTGTAAATTAATTTAAACAAATGAAAATAACATTACCAAACCATAAGTCATTGTAAATGTTGTAAACAATAAAAGACGCAGCTGCAAACAAACCAGTTAGAGGCTGGAAACCCTTACCCTCTACCCAGAGCAGGTAGCAAGCGACCCGGACGAGGGCTGAGTCACTACGAGAACAAAGAGCCACCGCATAGTGGGATATCATTGGCCAGAATAACTGGCCATCATGAGTCCCATGATTGGGGACTAACGAGGCGAGCCGGGTATAAATAGACCCGGGTTTTTTCCTGTAAAATATTCTCACGACGGCTCTGTACTGGCGAACTTGCGGCTGCACTGATGTTCAAGACTTGGCCTTCTCGTTTATGAAAGCCTCTGGACCTCTCTTCCTAACCTTGCTATGTTTTAGTCCGGCCTTGTCAGACCCCACACTCTCCTAGTGGGATTCTCTTCGTTTTGCTAAAACTAGAAGCTCCTTGGGAGAGACCTCTCCCTCGTGGACAACGGTTGTCGTGGCCCTACAAATTTACCGAGTAGTGTCTCCCACGGCAATCCAGTCTGCTTCTCTCCGGTTCACACTCGCCTTCGAGATCTGGACGGATTTCGCCAACCCGCAGATACTGAGTGTGAATTCGTGGTCATTCCAAGTCCCCATTAACTACCTACCCTATACCTCTTCTCCTGAACATAGTTCACTGTCGGGGCCCATACCTATCAAATATGGAGTCGGATAGTACAGTAGTAAGACCCGTCATGAAGCAATTGTCCAGGTCATAGCCTAATCAACCCTCACTTCGTCACCAGGGCTAGGGTAACTAGGCACCCCCTCATGACGACCCGACATACACTTTATTAGCTGTCAGTCAATTTATGTACCTAGCATTGAACATATTATTTAAAGGTAAGTCGTAAATAGGATACTATTCTCTTCATGGAGTAGACCTCAATAAATAATCACTAAATGGTTTGGGAAAAATCAACGCAGTACTGTCCATTCCAAACACTGTAAACATAAATAACTACAACATTCATATAGAGAATCCACTGAAATTAATTCATGCTTTACCGTTTGTATTGGGTCCTTAACCATGAAGAATAAATCAGATATGTAAATCGTATTATTTAAACTTCGCTAAAGACATTTGCCAAGTCAGATTTGATAGGCTCAACTTACAAGTATAGGGAGGTTCTCTTTCGTCCCCTGGTTTTCAACATGCAATCTGAGTTTTGTTTGTTCAAACCATAAATTGTTTATTGAGTCTTTTAACTCAATCAGTATTTTTTCGTCCTGAAATCTTAAATTACCAAACATGATGTGGGAATAGTATAAGAAAATAAAGGGGAGTGGGGATGCCGAGAGCTGTGGAATGTGTAGGATGGCAAGGAGGAATCGGATAGTGCAATAAATCTCTGGTTGCTCCAGATTAGATTTTGATACGATCACAAGCATCTTCCAATAAGACCCAGCGGTCAATAGTAGCTTCATAAATATATATTTTTAGCATACGAGTATGTAATAGGCAAGGCAAGTGTGTGGTTTCACTAGGACAGAGAAATAATGACTTTTTATAACAATCAGGTCGAGTCATAAGTAACTTCCGATGCAGCTAAGTAGAATCTATTGTTCGTATTTATCCGCTATGAGTTACCATGACAACAAGTTTTTGTTTTCACTATATAGGCTTCAGCTAGTCTTTTGTCAACTGTTTTGTGTGATACACTTTACGTTAAACTGTTTTTTTTTTAACCTCTGAAATGGAGAGTCAAAAAGTACATATTCGTCATGTAATGCTTTGGGAATTTAAACAAGGCAATAGTGCTATGGCCACAGCTAAAAAAATATGCAGTGTATATGGTGGACTAATAACTGACCGGGCAGTTAGAAATTGGTTTATAAAATTCCGTTCTGGAGGTACGACCTTAAAAGGCGAACCGAGGGCGGAACGTCCTTCCGACTTTGACGACAACCTTTTAAAGGCAATATTGGAGCAAAATCCACGTCAATCAATAAGAGGTATAGTAGAAAGGTTGAATACATCACAATCAACTGTTAACCGCCTTAACTTAATTAAGCTAGATCCGCAGATGTTAAGGTAATAAAATTAATTTTAAAGTGCTTAACTTTTTTATATTGTTGTATCCTTAACATCATATTGAAAAGTTTGAGGAGTAAAACTAGCCCCCGTAAAGTGATTGCGAAAAAGAAAACTGAACTTCTCTTGAAAATCTATAGCAAAAACATTATTACTTATTTATATATTAAATTCTTATACTCTCTTGGGGATGATTGGCGTTCAATTATTTAATGAAGCATGAATCATGTACATGATAAATAGCTCTGCTAGTTTCTGAAACTTTAGTGTCTTTTCCATTGATCGCTTGTAAAGTTTAGGAAGTATTGATTTTTGCGTTTCTATTTTATACGAGTTGTTTTAAGATGAGAGAAATCACTTTTACGACTGCTATTGCAGAATATACATACAGGGAGAATTACAGTTATCGGTTAAAGTTTATTTCTCCCTTGGAGCTAGGCACAGCCTCTTTGACTGGAAGGTCTGTATAGGGATGTGAATACAGTGGTTGGAACCTCTGAGACAGAAGATACCACTTAAAAGGCCAAGCTCACAGTGCCATGCTCCAGCAAGCGGAGTGACATTGTATGTAAGTGCTAAAAGGGTAATGTGGCAGCCATACAGCCATAGTCTACTGTGGACGGATCAACATCCACCCTGGGGTGTCCCCGACCTAGAAATCAGCGAGGGTATGCTGCGTGGGTAGGGCATGATTTCGAACCGCTTCGGAGCAATCCTATCTCATCTCCGTCTTATAAGTGAATTAGACTTTTTCATTTCCTTCACGAGTTATGAAAATGTGCGTGCATTGCCTTTACATTTTTTCAAAAAACATTTCAATTTTGTAAAAAAAATCATTGCCTCATTCATTATTCTCAAAAGGCCAACCAATCTTCGTTAACTATTGACTCTCTAAAAATGTCTTATGGTGTGAATGAGAACATTTATCACTACTACTTATCGCCCAATAAGGCAGATTGTAATTTTATCACAATAAAGAAGTTTATCTAAAAATTTGATTTTGCATGCATATTACTTCTATTCTTCATTGAATACTTAACAAAAAAATATTTGTTCTTTTTATACCCAAAAGTCAAAAATGAAATCGCTTGGCAGCTCTGCTTAATTATTGGACTGGGTATTTTTCTTAAAATAATCCCTTCATTTTTTTCGTTTGTGATTTTTTATTATATGAAGGGGGGCGGATGATGTAAGATAAAGTTGGGTGACTCCAAGTAGTTGTAAAGCGTTAACTTATCCTTGCAATTATTATTTACAGTCTAGTGCAAGACTATTACAAATGCTTATGCAGATAAGACACACACACAAAGAGGATTTGATTTGTGCTAGGGTGTTACCTCTCAACCCTATTATAGACCGTATTCGCAATTCTTTTATGCAAGTTGTTGTTCATTTGGCATCACGAGGTCGTGTCACCTACAACAAGAACCAACAATAATAAATAAAATCGGCAGAGCACGGGATCAACCCCTGTACCAGTAAGAAGTCATGAAGAAGTAAGAAGTGTAAGGTTTTGGCTCCTATTAGGGCCCTGCAAAGCAGAAACCTTGTATGCCTAAACATTAGGTTATTTTATGATCCTGCTGACTCTTATAACTGTTACTCTGATTTGATGAAACAACGTTATTCTCATAATTAGGGTTACATGCAATGTATGTGATTCGATGCAATCAATGTATACATTTTGTTTTAAACTCATTTTTTACCAAAAACTTAAAAGGGTTTCCTCAGCCGTTTCACGAGACATTCTTACGGCCATACCGCAGCATATTTGATATTCAGGTTCTATGATATTACTAGATATACTAGATATTACTAGATTAGCACATTAATCTGTCTCACTACTCCATTAGTCTCAAATATCCTGAATCCCCTTACCATGTCCATTCTTCCCACCTCCAAATATATTTGTTACCGAGTTAATTTACCGCAATGTATAATGTATTTGTACAACCAGTTTTAAAAATAAAACAGTAGAACTATGCGACAATAAGTGCGTCGGGTCGTCACGAGGGGGGTGCCTAGTTACCCTATCCCTAGTGACGAAGTGAGGGTTGATTAGGATTTATGACCTGGACAATTGCTTCATGACGAGTCTTAATATCTGACTCCATATATGATAGGCATGTGCCCCGAAAATGCAATATGTTCAGGAGAAGAGGTATAGGGTAGGTAGTGTAGGTAGTTTGTGTGGTCTTGGAATGACCACGAATTCACACTCGGTATCTGAGGGTAGGCGAAAACCGTCTGGATCCCAAAGGCGAGTGTGAACCGGAGAGAGTCAGATTGGATTGCCGTGGGAGACACTACTCGGTAAATTTGTAAGGCCAAGACAACCGTTGTCCGCGAGGGAGAGGTCTTTCCCAAGGAGGTGCTAGTTTTAGCGAGACGAAGGCAGAGAATCCCACTAGGAAAGTGTGGGGTCTGATAAGGCCGGACTAAAACATAGCGAGGTTAGGAAGAGAGGTCCAGAGGTTTTCATAAATGAGAAGGTCAAGTCTTGAACATCAGTGCAGCCGCAAGTCACCAGTTAGATAGTCGTCGGGAGAATGATTTACAGGCAACCCCCCTGGGTCTATTTATAGTGGGCTGACTTCATTAGCGTCCAATCATGGGACTCGTTATTGTGGCCAATGACAGGCCAGTATGTGGTGGCCTTTGTTCTCGTAGTGTCTCAGGCCTTGTCCGGGTCGCTACTACCTGCTCTTGGGTGAGGGTTCCCAGCCTCTAACTAATTAACTTGCAGCTGCGCCTTTTATTGTTTACAACAGTTACAATGACTTAGGGTATGGTAATGTTATTTACATTTGTTTAAATTAATTTACAATATATATATAATAGAGTATAGGGCGATTTATCTTATGTAGTTAGCGGCCGCTACAAGTACTTTAAAATACTTTGAGTTTTTTACGATAAATGTGGAATTGAATCCATCCAGCAGATGAACTGTATTTATACAATTCAAAAGTAAGAAATGGAAGGAAACTGCTGGTCGATCATTAAAGGTGATGAATAGGAATTAGAGAAAGCTGCTGAGTGAGATTTAAGAAGGACGAACTTTAAAGTTGATGAAAGAAATCATTATAGATGCCTGTTTTCTAATTCTTTTCTTTTCATTTATTCTTCCCTTTTCTTCGAATTGCCTATAATTTCTTTGAAGAGATTTATTCCAAAAAAAAAAAAACGTGCCATTATATTCATCGTCATAGTTATATTAGAATGCCCGAGGCTTCAAGAAAATAATTTTCTTTTGATAACGCAGACTAAGTTCACAGAACAAATACATTTCCTTGAGTTAAAATTCCATTTCAAAATAAATAACATAAACTCTCCTATACTCCATTATAGAATCGAGAAAACAAGCAATTACGGAGATGTGATGAAATAAAAATGATCCAGTAGATATGAAATTTCAATGGTACAACGCTGCTGTATGAAAAAAAAGAAGTAATTTATAACATAAAGTATTATTAGCCTAAATAAAATTAAATGATATCCGTTTCTTCTAGTTAGTCACTGTTCAAAAGACTAAACGTTTACGATTTCGACTCGGCGTTAAAATAAATCACAAGAAGACATTACAAAATATCCAAGAATTAACCAACATCACCAAGAATAATTTAACAGTAATTATGGTTCAAAACTGATAATTGCATGAACTTCTCTCTCTTGCAATGTTCTATCACTTGGTCCTCTAATGAAAAACTTAAAAAATATTTGTTAACTTAATCTGCTGAAGTGGTTTTAAAAATAATTAATCTTGAGATATATTTTTGTGAATAAGTACTATATGTTTTCTTAGGCTGTAGATGTACTTTGTTTTGTCACAAACTCATCATATTCAATGAACCTTTAATGAATTAAAAAATTGAATTACTGAATTAGTTAAGGAATTAATCTCACCATTGTTTAACAACTATTAGTCAACAAAGATAGTTACGATCTAATTAGGATCTAGCCCGGGACCTCCTAATGTCCAGATTGGACTGCATGGTCCCTCTGCCAAACTCAGGGTTGTGACAAGCTATTTAAAAATATTTGATATTCACTAGTGTTTAGGGAGAGTCCTGAGAGGAAGAGCAACCGATCAGAGATTGCAATGTCCTGAGTTAAAACCCCAGCACTGTTACTATAATTTTACTTGGATGATTACGTTAAAAGTTTTGATATTTGTAGGTATTGTTACAAAAAAAAATGTTATATTATACAATGAAAAGTATGTACTGTAACCAGCTTAGATCATTATTAAAACTGCTCATTTTCAAGTTTCCTCAGCTTCAAATTTAGTAAATTTCATTGATGTAATTACTGTACATAACTATTGAACCGTAATGCAATAATTGAACAGCATTGCTCAGTATGTTTACTTCGGAAATAAACTGATAAATAATATGTCGATCATTTATTGGGAATTGAATTTTTCAAAATATGTTTGCAGTGCACCATGACTGCCTTAGAATAAATAGTCTTCATTCAAAATTTCAGCTTCCTGGGCCTTCATGTTGAATTATATACGAATAATTAATAACGTTATTCAGTATGATACGAGTATGTAATAGGCAAGTCAAGTGTGTGGTTTCACTAGGACAGAGAAATAATGACTTTTTATAACAATCAGGTCGAGTCGTAAGTAACTTCCGATGCAGCTAAGTAGAATCTATTGTTCGTATCTACCCGCTATGAGTTACCATGACAACAAGTTTTTGTTTTCACTATATAAGCTTTAGTTAGTATTTTGTTAACTGTTGTGTGTGATACACGTTACGTTAAACTGTTTTTTTTTAACCTCTGAAATGGGGAGTCAAAAAGTACATATTCGTCATGTAATTTGTATATGGTGAAGGACTAATAACTGATCGGGCAGTTAGAAATTGGTTTATGAAATTCCGTTCTGGAGATACGACCTTAAAAGACGAACCGAGGGCGGGACGTCCTTCCGACTTTGACGACAACCTTTTAAAGGCAATATTGGAGCAAAATCCACGTCAATCAACAAGAGGTATAGCAGAAAGGTTGAATACATCACAACCAACTGTTAACCGCCACCTGGAGAAATTAGGGAAAGTCAGCAAGTTAGGAGTGTGGGTATCTCACAATCTCAGTGAACGGACTAAAGAAGATCGCATGTCAATCGCCACAAGGCTGCTCTCACGGGTAAAAGTGTCTTTTTTAAACAGGATTGTAACAGGCGATGAAAAATGGGTTACCTATGACAATATAGTCCGCAAAAGACAGTAGCTTTTAAGGATCAACCACCCCTACCAGATCCAAAAGCAAACATCCATGGCAAAAATATTTTATTGTGTGTACGGTGGGATTGTCAAGGAATAATTCACCACGAGTTGTTGAAGTCAAGACTTATATGTATAAGAAAAGGATATAGTTCTGGGAAGTAGAGAGGTCTTGGAGGGATGCGGTTGCTTACTTAAAAATAACAGGGAACCATCAGTGACTTCCATCAAGTCACGAGGCAGGTATACAGTTCTGCTTAAGTCCTTTGAATTGGTCATCTTTTCTATAGTCAATATGAGTCAATTTACGAGTCCATAAGTTAGTTTGCTCAGAGATTTTGGCAATGTCGTACAAATGATCCAGACGACGCAAAATGATCAGATCATGGAATGAACAAGTAATCTGCTTTAAAACTGTTCCTTACAGAGCTACTTTTTAATTCGACCCGGTGAAGCCCGAAGCAGCTAAGGGATGCTTCGGGAAAGCTCGCCCCTGTTCGTGCCTCGGGGGGGCTCGGCCTGGCCCCAGTCGGCCACCAACCGCCGCCAGACTCGCATGAGACCTCTCTCTCTACTCCGTAAGTCCCTCAGCTGTCTGGATGTTGTACTCGATCTTATATCTTCCTGCACTCTCTTCTTGCACCTCTTTGTACCCTCTACCTTCTTGTACTTCTTTACCTGTCCTAGGAGTGTCATCGGCGTCGGATGACCAACAAAACAAAACGATACAACTGTCTACTAATAGTCTCAATTTGATTATTCTGTTATTGTTAAGAACAGTACATGCACATTTTGGAGCTTTGTATATATTCGTTCAAAACAAATACTTTCTTTCACATTGCTGTGTTGTCAAAACGTTCTTCTTTCATATTTTAAATTCTATAAAATAATAGTAGCGAATATTAAAGTTCTTAAGTAATACCGTCAGCGATATGTCCTTCAGCATTGAAAACAAAATCTGAACTCTTAAACAGCTTCTGGGATAAGATTTGAAAAATTTTGCGAAACGAGCACATTTTTTCAAGTTTGTTTTTGTATTTCCTTTCCATACTTATTTTTTTTGTACCAACACATAATAGAGCATATTTCGAAGATTTTTCTCGATATATCGAAAATACTTTTGAAATTTCTAATGGATTGAATGGTATTAATTACCGCTACTCTAGAATCTACAGACAGACGAAAGCTGTTTTTCCTTAGCTATTAGGAAGAATTATACAATACAAAACTAATTCGAGGGGATGTTAATACTGCCACAGACCAGAAAAAGAAGAAACATCACTACTTAAAATGCCGATTTAACAGATACTAAATACAAATTTAAATGTATTTAGGGGATGATGAATAGGACGGGGGACGGTTTAGAGAAGTTGGGGGCGGGCGGGTGGGGGTGGGTGCTCGGCGAGCCGCACAAACAATCACAATGACTGCTTATCGCTTAAAGATTTTATTTCAGATATTTTTACCGAAAATAATTTATTATAACAATAAATTTCATTATTCCAAATATAAAGAAGTTGCGCAAAAGTTTACGGGCAGGTCGTATATTTTTTAATACTCGCAAACTATCATGAGGAATGCACAATATTTTTTCACTGGATTAAATAAAAACATAATCTTATATTAAGATAATTATTAAAAGGTACGAGTTGTTTGCTCACTAATACTTATTAAGGTAATACAAAACAATATTTTCATTCTCTTAGTTAAAATGGTTCATCATACAAGAATTAATAACGGTGAAAGAATTATTAGTTTTTCACCAGAAGGAAAAATCTTGTCATGAAATTGCTAAATTGCTAAAATGTTAAAAGTACTGTAAGTGATTTATTTGAAAACTTATAATTCGGTGGTTGGGGGGGGGGGTTGGTGTGGAAGGCCTCGTAAAAATTGATAGAGTGATGAGGCAGAAATCTGACGCGGACGTCCGAAAAAATAAATAAGAAAATCACTTCCGGAAACTTTTGACCACTACTCACTCTACAATGACAATTTAAAGATGGGGGGGGGCGGAACTTCAATGAATTTATTTTTTATTAAATAACGGTGAATAATATACTCAGTAGAGTAATCAAAAATGATCGAGAATGACCTGTTCAAATACTGCGAATATATATTGTAGCTAAAACATTGAAAACTCAAAACAATTGATAACTATTGAGCCCGAGTTTTTTCTATTGTTTGCTTTGAGGACAGGATCAACTGTTAGTTCTTCCTATAATTAGTGGCGTTTATAATATTTTAATATATATATGCCATGATTGTAATACAAGTAATTATGAAATATTATTCTATTATCGTGTACGAGAACCACCTTGTGGGTGAAGGTTTGTAATAACGGAAGTGAAATAAATCCACTGTCCATCTGACGACTCGAACTCAGACGTTTTATATTATAGCCCCTTTAAATTCACAGACAATTATAGATCCTCAGGCGAATCTATTTACAAATTATTTTTGTATTTCCTGTAGCGTTGATAAATTATATACAGGTTTCGTTATTTTATAAAAATTATATAATGGTGTAAACAAGTATAATGATACAGATTATACGTGACTGGACTAAACTGACTAATAAAGGTGATGAGGCTCATCTTTTTGATCAAATTTAAAACTAACTTACATACTAATTCTTAACATAATTTTTCCTCGGCAGTCTGTTGCCATCGATGAGGGAGGGGTGGTGGGGTCATAGTGTAACCCACACCCATGAAGAAGTACACTCTTCATTATTATTCCGTACATTTATGTTATATGGGTTTTAATCATAGTGGAGGGGGTGCATTTGTTCTTTGCAGCCCTCATAATCGACAGACGTAATCATATATTGTACAATTGAATTTACTATTTACCTGCATTACTGGTAGAATTAATTACATAAAAAAAACATTAAATAAAAATAAATTGTAAAAGTCTATCAGCCCTGGTTAAATAGATAAAAATGTACTATTTTGGATGAGTTATATATCCCACATAACCAACAGGAGATAACTGAAGATGACAGCTTAGAGGTGTCGAAAGCACTATTACAACAAAGAAGTGGTTATCAGCTGTGGAAAGACAATAAAGCTATTTATAATTTTAGAATTAATTAGAGTCGATATGAGAAATTCAGCCATTTTATTATTTGTTTTATAATTTCGGATGAATTAATATATTTTCTTTTTAACCATTGCTATAAAATTGCAGACAAGCATCACAATATACACTTAACCGTTGATTGCTTAAATATTATAAATAAAGAAGAGAATATGTGTTTCCATTACTGAAGTATGTATGTACAGCTGTGATGAGTTGAATCGTGTTTTAGTGAAGTTTATGCAGAATTATTTACATTTAAAAGTTTATTTAAGAGGCAGTGGAGGGAGCTATCTTTATAGGGAGATCTCATCGATTCAACCGAAGGGCCTATATTAGGTACAAAGGGGCGGAGTGTTACTCTTTTCAGTTTATAGTAAGCAAACTGAATTTAAAGTTCACTCCTTTTACAAACTATTGTGACGAATTTTTGCACTTTTGACTGTTATTAGTGTGTACATTTTAAATTTTGAAACATGAACGTACATGTATAGATGTATGCATGTATATATTGAAACCTACCTCATTTTTTACCATTTCTCTTTCTACTTTATTTGATCAATTTACCTTAACTAATTTGGCAGGTCCGTCATGAGATCTTTAATTCAAATTGTTTTATGTCTTTGACATAGGAATTTATCCCGATTGAATCGCCCGATCTCAAGGCTAATGTTGTAGTTATTAATAAATTGAGAAACTAGGAATTGTGAAATATATTAAAATAAAATGGTTATAACAAATAATTATAATTATATAAAGTGCTGACAAAAAGTATAAAAAAATATTCAATTCCTTTTAAATTAGGATAGTTACTACTGATTACAAAAAACATGAAATTTGAGCTCAATTTCTTTTAATGGATCCATAATAAAAAACAATATTAATATCACCCAATCGATGATCTTCCTGTAATCCAATCAACGTTACTTTCTGCTGTTGGTTCTTCTCCTCTCTTCCTGTATGGTACCGCCAATTCGGGAGCTTGCTAAGTCCGCTTTTCTAGACGGTTGTGCTAAGACTGCTCTTTTATCTCATCCCCACTCCTAGGGGCATAAGGGAAGATGCTTACCAGATTATTCTCAAATATCATGAATGTTACAATATGTATATGAGACAACTACTTAGAATTATTGCTGATTTATTTAATGGGCATGTTCTACCATCTTTCAGCTACCATGTTCTCTTTGAATCTATCTATGTGTGAGTGTATGTACGTTATGCTACGCACGCTCGTACAAATGAATCAATTTTAAACATCTATTTATACATAAGATCTGGAAATGTGGAGATTATTTATTTGACTAAGATACAGAATAAATAAATTAGGAATATAAGGGTGGTTTCGCTGTCTCGTGTATCATATATATATGATTTTGAAAATCCGATTTCCTCATATAATTAAGGGTGTATCGATGTTTTTTTTACGTTAAAATTGTATTACGTCAAAATTGTACTTAAGTTTTTATAGTTTTCGTATTTGTTGAAAATTTTTTAGCAACCAAGATAGTTTAATAAATAAAATGAAGTAGTTCTGCTCGAAAATAACCTAATAGGTTTTCCGTATTCAACCTAGACTACCTTGAGTATCTCAATATTATTAGTAAAAAAAAAACGAACCTTTTTTTAAACACCAAAAATACCAAGAGGCTTACTTTAAGCGAACCGTTTACTTATCATTAAATAACTCAAAAGAAAATCATACTTCTAACTGAGCTTACGTTTGAAAATTATTAAATGTTAAAGTAATTGAAATGCATGTTTTTAGTTCTAACTTTTTGTATTAAGTACTTTTTGCCACGCTATTGAAATTGCCATAATTATAATTGTCACAATTTACAAAAGGTTTTCGTATGACTTCATTCGAGATTAATTAACGTGTTGAAATGTCGGGTATTACAGGCGTGGAAGAATTTGCCGACACGTGTGACGCCTTTGCCTTTCGCACGTGCCGTCCCTCATATCCCGTCTGCCTCCCTCTCATTGACCCTTACTTCAATATTTGCTCAAATAACTGTTCTATATTGACTTGCTATTCCTCAGAAGAACACTAAAGTGCTCAAGATATTTATTTATTTTAGTTCCTCAGAGGTTTGTAATAAAAGACACGCACCACCAATGGACTAGCTTAACGGCGCTGGATTATCTGGCAGGGTATAACCTCATTCATATATCTTCTTATTCACAATATGAATCTCTGATATGTTCATTTGTTAAACATTTTTCCGTAAGTATTGACGATTGTGTGATTAATGGTTATAATGGCATCATAATAAAAGGTGTCCCCGAATTAACGCAAGAATTGATTTAAATAGAAAACACAGTTTTTAGTATTTTTGTTGTTATTTTTTTATTGAATTATAAAGTAAATAGGATAGGGTTATTTATGGAATAACACATAGGCCAAATGGCCTCCACAACTTTTCTGGCACATACGCACTCTTTTGTCGAAATTTTCCATTACCATTTGGCATTAATGTGGTTGAATTTCCTCTTTTACTGCACGGGTGGATGTGGGCTTGTTGACATACACCTTTGACTTCAAATAACCCCATAAAAATAAATCTAAAGGTGTTAAATCACACGATTTAGGGGGCCAAATCTGATCACCGAAACGAGAGAGTACATGACCTGAAAATGTCTCATGCAGTATTGGCATTGTTTCATGGGCTGAATGGCATGTGGCACCATGTTGTTGAAACCACATATTGGCCACTCCAATATCATCCAATTTCGGCACAAAGAACTGTGTTGTGGATTTTCAACAACACTCTCACGCACTACTTCAATACTGACATTTGAACGGCTTGTTTTTGGACGACCAGTGTGTTTAGTGTCTCCAACTGATCCAGTCTCCCTATATTTTTCAATTAATCTCTTCACAGTTGATAAAGTCAAAACACTATTCCGACCATATTTTGTATGAAATTTTCAAACTGCGGCCGCCAAACTTTTATTATTTTTGAGATAATGTTCAACAATAAAGACACGTTGTTCTATCGTGTAACGCTCCATTTTTACTAACCCTAAACTGTCAGCTGATGTTTTTTTTAGGGTCGCCAGCACTTTATTGCACAAACGCATATTCAAATCTTGCGTTACTTCTGGTACACCCTCTATATGATCAGTAGATATGATATTCAAGTCGATTGTGGCCACTTCATTCTCTGTCATAGACTTCATACAAATATGACCTCACATATGGAGCCATGCTGCTTCAGTAAAACCTCACCATGAACTAAGCTAACTGTTACTTCGATCCCGTTCCGTAAAACATTCATGAGCATTGTTATTCACAACGCGTGAATTTTCAATTTATTTATAGAAAAAATAAGTAATTATTGATTGCGAATGAAGAGTGGGAATATACTTGCTGGGTGCATGCAACGAGACCACTCTATTGTATTGTGAGCACGCAGGCTGCCAATGAATGCGTGGGAAAATAAATACAATGGATCACACAATTTTAACTGTCCTCTTAGTAACTTTGATTAGTTAAGCTTAGTAACTTTAATTAGTTAAGATTTTGGCTTTGAATCCCTTAATTGCCTTTTATTGTGTGTTTATTTCGTTATTTTAGTTTTAAAATTGCATGCAATATTTCATGACTTTATGTCAAAACAATGGCTACACGAAAACTGCACCAAATCCAATATTATTGACGACTATTGTGATTTTAAAAGCCCCCAAAAATATATTATATATTGGCGTCAAAATAATTCACTTCTCTACTTGAAATGTAAGGTTGAAAATGTCATTATCCTTGGAAAGTATTGTGAGCCATGCATTTATAAATGAGTGGTTGAATTAGTTGCCATATTGATTTAGGCTAATTAAAGATAGATGAGTGATGAAAAACGTGTCAATTTAATCAGGCAAAATCTCACTTCTACTAGCTAATTCTATGACCTGATGCACGCATACGCGCAGTCGAAATTTTATAGATTATTAAAATTTTATGAAAATGTCTATCTTTCTATCTTTCATTAGCTTGAGCTGATATCTCGACTTCATCCACCCTTAGAGGTTTTTAGAGCACAAGCTTTTGACCTCATCATTTTGTCGTATCAATTTACCCCTTGGGCCACGGATATAATAGCAACTACAAAGTAGTTTATTTTTAAATAAAATCACTTTCTAGAGCAAGATTCGAACACGCATCACCGGCATGGGTTCGGGAACGTAAGCTCTACGGGCTCGCAGTGAAGTTAGTCGGAAGAGAACGAAAAAGCAAATACTTCACACAAATCACGAAATTTTCGCTTGTTTCCACTCATTGGTAAATCAAGGCGTGCAAACAGTCAACAAGCACAAACGAACTATTTTATACAATAAATATTCCTTGACATTCGAGTGTTGTTTGTTGCAAACAGGGAACCTTGTATTAGACAAATAAAATACAAAAGTTATTTCTGACGATCCGAAACTTTTCAAACATATTTTTTGACTTTTAAACAAATACCGTATTTCTCGAGCTTGGAAAGTTTCCTTATCAGCTAATCCGTATTTGTCTAATTATAGATTTTTTTTCTTCCATAGCCCCTTTAAATTTACAGATAATTATAGATCCTCAGGCGAATCTATTTACAAATTATTTTTGTATTTCCTGTAGCGTCGCTACATTATATACCGGTTTTGTTATTTTATAAAAATTATATAATGAATAAACAAGTATAATTATACACCATTATACGTGACAGGACTGAACTAATAAAGGTGATGGGGCTCACCTTTTTGATCGAACTTAAAACTAACTTACATACTAATTCTTAACCTAATTTTTCCCCGACAGTCTGTTGCTATTGAGCCGGGAGTGAGGCCATAGTGTTAAACACTGGGCTTGTTAGGTGCAGCAACGAGTAAAAAAACTTGATGTGTGCGTATGAACTCACCCACCGACGGTGGCACACCAAGCAACGGGTGCAGGTCAGCGTTCTTTAACCTCTCTCGAGAGGTATATCGGACCACTTTTCGCATGAACCCATTCTGAAATTGTTGGAGACTTTAAGCTGTATTGTCAGTAAAGTGGGTAAAAAGGACATTTATAGATCATCAGTTTGAGACGAAGCGACAGGTTGTGTAGGAAGTGCTATAGCCGTTAAGACACCTGTGTCGTACTTTTTCTATTTTATTATTAAAATGAGTAGAGAAATGGAGATGCCTATCCATTTGTATACCCAGATAGTGCATTGAGAAAGCTGGTGAGTTCTCTTGCCCTCCTATACTATATGATTTATAGATATATATATTTATAATTCATATAACAATTTTTCTCTCTAGTCCTAACTGTGCTAACGTAATGGTTATGTAGATATCGTAAATTACTACTGTCATTACTATATGTCATGCAAGGGCTACACATAAACCATAGATTCGATATTAGTCATGACATTGTTTGAATTTGTGAACCTTAACCACCAAAAATATTGCATATTACTTATCTGTCCGTTAAGATCATTCTAGACTGGATCTCGACGTGGTATTATTATCTTCTTAAGGACTCTTTGTAGAGTTTTAGGTCGCCATTATGAACTTTTTTAAATTTCAGCCATTTCAAGGAGTGTTAACTAAGTATATTTATTTCATAATATTGTCATATTTGTGATTTTTTTAGTGGTGGTGGAATATCTACTAGACACATATGTGCAGGAAGATGTGGGGGGGGGGGCGAGAGGATCAATAATGGTAACGAATTTTGTCGAAGCTTTTATCGGCTGATCTCAGTGCAGGTGTGGGGTCCAATGGCAGGATCCTCCAGGTCAAGGCCCGTCCACTCTCGGGCTGGAGTCAACAAGCCATTTCTGTCCGTCCTCCTCCGCGTGCCCATTTTAATTTGATCAATTTAATCCCTTATTGAAAACGTGCTACGTACAATTAAACCAATTTACCATTATTAAAAGAACGATCCGCTAATCAAAACACTACTATAAACTACATAGACTATCAAAATTATTATCAAAATGGAGTTTATTAATAATTATCAGGCAAAGAAAACATATACTGGCATATTGTGGGGTGAACCCGGGACCTCCCGATTTTAACAGAGCTAACCTGTACAAGTGGACGACGGGTATTAGGGAGGTCCTGACCCTTCTATTATATTTTTTCCTTAACTAATAATTTTTGATAATAGTTGGATCTATACCACTAAGAATTTTACTATATAGTACTATTGTTTTAGATAAAATAGCCCTCGATATAAAGGGTGTCCCAGAATTAACGCAAGATTTGATTTAAGTAGAAAACACAGTTTTTAGTATTTTTTTTTTTTTTTTTATTGAATTTTAAAGTAAATAGGATAGGGTTATTTATGTAAGAACACATTGGGCAAATTCCCTCCACGACTTTGCTGGCACATTCGCACTCTTTTGTCGAAATTTTCCATGACTATTTGGCATAAATGTGGTTGAATTTCGTTGATGCAGCGTTGAATTTCTTCTTTTAATGCACGGGCGGACGTGGGCTTGTTGACATACACCATTGACTTTAAAAACATCCCCATAAAAAGAAATCTAAAGGTGTTAAATCACACGATCTAGGGGGCCAATTCTGACCACCGAAACGAGAGAGTACACGACCTGGAAATGTCTCATGCAGTATTACAATTGTTTTATGGGCAGTGAGTTGTTCATTTCGGCACAAAAAACTGTGTTAACAACGCCGAATTGATGTTCCTTGATTTTCAACAACACTCTCACGCACTGCTTCGATATTGACATTTGAACGGCTTGTTTTTGGACGACCAGTGTTTAGTGTCTCCAACTGATCCAGTCTCCCTAAATGTTTTAATTAATATCTTTACAGTTGATGGAGTCAAAATACTATTCCGACCATATTTTGTATGAAATTTTCGAACTGCGGCCGCCAAACTTTCATTATTTTTGAGATAATTTTCAACAATAAAGACACGTTGTTCTATCGTGTAACGTTCCATTTTCACTAACCCTAAACTGTCAGTTGTTGAATTGTTTTTTTTAGGGTTGCCAGCACTTTACTACACAAATGGTGGCAGATTCAAATCTTGCGTTAAATCTGGGACACCCTTTACATTTTGCTAATGGGGAAAACTGGCAAGATAACTGATCCTCGGATTGAATAATCGATAGATATATTATTTATGGAGTGATCAGGGAGGATTCGTACCTGAAATAAAAGCCAAACCATTTACCTGAAATAAGTTTCTATTTATGGGGTGAGTTGAGTTGAACTCCATTTTATTGTATTAGAAAAGTGAGCTGGGCCGCGACAGAGGCAAGCTTTGGGGCTGGCTACAAACAGCCAACGTAAAATTCAGGTTAAGACCCTTTTAGTCTAACAGCCATCGGGACTGTCCTCAGACAAATTGGATGGATTGCACTACTTCATTGATTAAAATCTTGTACAATAACTTATTTAAGCATTCAAAAATATCCCACGAGTCTCACGAACTCTATAAGGAATAAAATGATATCCCCTCAGTATATTGGTGCTGTGAGCATATAAATGTGTCCATTGATCTAGTTAGTTAAATGTTGGGTTAATGATAACAAGTGTTTATTCATGGGCATACTATGCACGTCCTGAAAAGAAAAAAAGAGGTTTTTCTCGTTTTTGAGCCAAAGATCTTAAACATTCTCCTCGTACGATATGTAAATACAATTATTTCTGTATTTATTAACACACCGTCTTTAAAGTATATCCCACCTTATTCACCACATAATTTTTGTCATTAAATTTTAAAAAAAGCTAAAAATTGAGGCTTCTTATACAAAATTGTTAGTCCGATTTTTGAAATTTTACTGGAGACAAAAAAAAAACACCCGAAAAATGTGAATTTCTTATAAAACGGAACGATTCTTCTGGGCACCTATGGTATCGATAAATGGCTAATACGAGCAAATATCAGAGGTCTCATTATTAGAAAACATACCGTATGAATTTTATGGTTCTATTAAATTTGGTATTTTGTGTTGGATTTTACGATCGCTTCAAACTAATTGATATACCTCGAAAAATACCTTATTGAACTTTGATTCATTTCCAACCTTGTTATAATTTTGGTACAGTAAAAATACTAATATAAAACATAAAAAAATCGTTTTTTAAATATAGCCTACAATTTTGTTTAAATGAAATAGTTTTATAGTGGAAATTCGTAGTGTGAATGCTCTTCTGATGATAAATTGCGATGAAACTGCTTCAAAACTGAGTTTGAATTCAAACTCGGTCTTCGTCATAGCATCACCATAATATTTCAATGAATGAGTCATCTGATGCCCAAGTTGGTCCAACATGTTTTTTTCGAAAGACAATCGTTGTCTTTAATCTTTGAAGGGTTGGGGGCCGTTGGAAGAATTTCATCTTGTAGGTCGATTTCATTTAATTTTTTCCCTTTCTTTGTCAAAGCCATCGCAGATCCTTTTTCGAAATTGTAGTTTAATTCGACCAGGACGAGCACGTCACGATTGCTAGATTATTTTAATACAAATAATCTTTTTGAATCGCTGAATTTAAAAATGCACTTTTGAGGTGGTTTAATTAGCGTCTTGAAGACGGCTTGGAAAAAACGACGACTTCAAGTCTGGCTGTTGGTTTTTCTGAGTCGCCCGCCAATATTGGTTTTCTACGGCTTTAAATTATTTTATAAAGTTAATTATTTCATGTTTTCTCAGGCAAATCTCTGGATTATTTTGGTAACCTTGGTAACCTCTTCTGTTTTCCAGACCATTGGATGTGGCTTTTTAAAACCCCTTCAACTCCTTTACCCGCTATTAAAGTTTTGAGAAAAGCAGTTTAACATACCTGAATTGGGAATCCTTGAGCTTGCACTACATGCCTAGAGAGACTCTAGGCTCAGCCTTCAGTGGACTCTCACCACTGCACCGCAACATTTCCACCTCTACCGAGGCTTCCCACACCCCTTAATTCCCTCACTCCACCTTCAAACAGGTACTCCTAGTAAAAGGATCCGCTCAGCCTAAATAAATTTTCCTTTGTTATTCCCTTATCCATAATCCTAAAAATTTGAGAGCTAAGGGAAAAAAAAGAAGAAAAAAAGGAATCCTCCTGAATGAAAGACTGTTAACAAAACGATTCCGGTGGCTTTGTATGTTTCGGGAAGAATAATGAGCGTTTACATATTAGAATGAACGCGTCCTGTTTCATTCCTTCTGTGGTGGCATTAAATGATCTGTGATGGTTCTTTTTAACTTCCCTTGTCCACATGTTTCTCGGATTCACCTTATCTTTAGCTGGGGGTTTCTGCCAAGTTCACGATGAATAATATTAGAATATGACTGGAAAATGTGTCGAAAATCACAAATCTCAAAAATCAAAACAATAGTACGCGCCTGATTGTTTGCAAGAGGTTGAATGAGGTGATAAGAACATTAGTGTTGGACCGGTCCGCTTGGCACTGGACTTGAGCAACGATAAGGACTTGACGAGGTTTAGCATAACATGGAAATTCGTTCGGCTTTTTTAAACTAGTTACAACGGATTTTGAAACAAATCATTTTAGCCATCGCTACAGGGCATCTCGAAGAGGGCTTTAACGCGAAAAAAATTAGATTTACGCGATTCGGCAGTCGAGGCCTCAATTATTGCCATTGATTCTCACTGGTCATGTTTGACAGCCACTCTTCACTTGTTATCAGAACCTTTGGATGCAGATATGTATATTATGTTTGTTTTTTTTTTTGGGGGGGGGCTGTCCTGTTTAACATACTAAAAGACGCCGAGAGTGCACGCAATGGGAGGGCTTAAATGTATTTTTTCGGGGTTTCTTGATTATTTCTCAAACTGGTGGTTTTAGGAAAATGTTCATTATATAAAAAATTGAAAAGTACACAAAATTCCCTGTAAAAATATTTTGATTCATATTTTCCATTTGAGTGGTTTATTTGTTAAAATTATTATTTGTTAACCCTCGTTAACTCCTGAACTATTGATTCAGAGGAAAAAATGAATTTTTTATGTTCTTTAATTTTGCGCATAAATTACTTTGTGCTTAAATCACCATTTTTTGAGATATTCAAGAGAAACCGAAAAATGTACCTTTGAACACGGTTTAAACCCCCTCCTGATCGTGTGTGACCATTCGTTACTTTTAAGCATGTTGTACAGGACGCTCCCTCCAAAATAACCGTATGAAATATCAGACCTGCTTCATTATGTTTTTCTAGTTATGATACTTCGCCCTATGTTACCTGGACTATAATGTGTAGAGGTTTAGGTCTTTGAGTAAGATGTAACATTGTATGCCTAGAGCGGCACCTCTGGCTTGTATGTATATTGGACTTAGACAAATATATATTGAACCGTTCAGATAACACACATGCAGCCATTGAACGCTCGGAACTGCGCAATGCTTTCACCCAAAACAAATCCTCCGTTGTAATATTGTAAGTGAAACTCACTCGCCTGTAAACGGCCCTGAGGACAATTTCACTGTTTTCCTTGTAAACAATATGCTAGGAAAAACAACTGTTTTTTATAATAACAATATTTAAGTAATGAATGACACTTATTGTCTTTCATATGATTTTTATTTACCACTATCGGAGAGTGGGCAATAAATAAAACATGCCAATCAGCATGTCACTTGTAATAAACTATTACGTCTCTAATTAGATAGACATGAAACATGACTACATGGTCAAACCACTCTCATTTGATCGGAGTACAACTTTATGAAGGGGATAGGCTTCACTTTTAAATAGCACCCGGGACATAAATACCGATGTTCCGTTGTATATATTGTAACATTCATGATATTTGAGAATATCATGGCCAGGAGCCCTGACATGTGTTAAGCATCTTCCCTTATGCTCCTAAGAGTGGGAATGAGATAAAAGGTCGGTCTTAGCACAACCGCCGAGAAGAGCGGACTTAGCAAGCTCCCGAATTGGTGGTACCATACAGGAAGAGAGGAGAAGAACCAAGATTGAGCTCAAATTTCATGTTTTTTGTAATTAGTAGTAACTATCCTTGTTCAAAAGGAATTGAATATTTTTTTTATACTTTTTGTCAGCACTCTATATAATTATAATTATTTGTTATAACCATTTTATTTGGAATATATTTCACAATTCCTAGTTTCTCAATTTATTAATAACTAGAGCATTAGCCTTAAGATCGGGCGATTCAATCGGGACAAATTTCTATGTCAAAGACATAAAACAATTTGGATTAAAGATTTCAAGACGGACCTGCCAAATTAGTTAAGGTAAATTCATCAAATAAAGTAGAAAGAGAAATGGTAAAAAATGAGGTAGGTTACAATATATCATGTAAAGAAAGTATTCTCTATTTAATTTGAATATTTGAATTTGCCGCGCTGCTTCAACTGGCCTCCGCCAGATGGAGCAGCTATCAGATAGAGAAGGTTATGTTAAGTAACAAAACTTGTAAATATAGAAGTGGTAGTTATAAACTGTAATTGTCGTTTCTTTGTTTACAGGTAACATTGTGTAAATCAACATGAATAATTGTTATAATATAAAATATATTGAATAAAATTGCTAAATTTCTTTACAGAGAAACTGATTTCAGTTCCTCCTCCCCTTCAATAATTGTCTTACACTTTATTTACGGACAGTATACGAAAAATACGTGATGAATGAAGTTTAGTCCCGTATCTCTTTGACTAAGTTACAGCTTGCGAGCTTTACGATTAGAATATCTCATATTTCCCAAAATAAACATGGTAACAGCCCCCCCCCCCAAAAAAAAAAACTACAAAAATAAAGTTTTGAGGCATATTAGAAATCGTCATTAAAGGTAAATATTAAAACATTTTATAAACAATTTTCAAATACCAGTTGTCATGAACCAACAATAATAAATTGTAGGGGTTCTCCTACTTTCTCACAGCCCGACACAAGTGATAGAGTTGAAACCCTATTAGAATAACCTCGTGTAATTTGTAATGCACTTTTACTAGTACATGGTATCAACTCTTACATTATAGTTTTTTTTATTTCGTTTGTATATATGTAATAAATAAGATTATTTTTAAATTACATAATTACTGTGTCTGAATTTCGGTCAGTCCTCAAAATAATAGCATGTGTGCCTCTCCCACGGTTTATTGTTTATAAAATACGAACGATTTCAATGGCTGAAACCATTATCCTCAGCTGCTACACACGAGAAACATGGCTACATAAAAATTGAAATAGGTCATATAAAATAAAGTTTAATCTGCTATAAATAGTTATTGTTCCCGCTAGGGCTCTTGAGAATCGAGAATTCCCCAAACGCCAGAAAATTGTGCCAGTTACGTCCTGAGAAGTTGGATTGAGTCGGCTAGCGTTACAAAAATGCCAACAGTAAGCCATAAACATTAAACAAAGTACCAAAAATAATATATAAATAATCATTCATTTTATTCTAAACAAAAACTGATCAACAATTTAACAGTTAATTTAACCAGGCCTGATTGTTAGTAACTATAAATCATGTATAATAAATAATAAAATGATGGGTGGTGATGTGCACGGAGAGCTCTGTAGACAAGATAGGCCAAGAAGTCCAAACTTGTAGTAAGCAACGACTTTTTGTTCGCAGGGGAACAGGCCCGTATTCTGCTATCTTCAACACTGACTAAGCCAAGCTCCTTGTCCTCTTGTACGCAAAGTCCTATTTCTTCACTTCCTCGAGCTTTATAGTACTTCAAACTATCTTCTCTGTATGTTGATGTAACAAAATGAAAACTGCTGTTCAAGAGAAAAAAACAAAACACACTTCATAAACTACACTTTCTTTTGTTTTTTAATCTTAAACATATGTTCGTGTATACAATATTTACATAAGCTTTTCCTAATTTTCTCTAGCCG
Organism: Acanthosoma haemorrhoidale; assembly: GCA_930367205.1. Taxonomy (NCBI): domain Eukaryota; kingdom Metazoa; phylum Arthropoda; class Insecta; order Hemiptera; family Acanthosomatidae; genus Acanthosoma; species Acanthosoma haemorrhoidale. Next base: position 119,190,965 of record OV884013.1, on the reverse strand, counting down.
AAACAATCTGAAGATAAAGAAATTTACAATTTTAAAATTTTCCACTCATCCCATTACCATAAAAAATATTGCTGAAATCCTCTCAAACAAAAATTAAGTCTAATCAACAACTCTGTGGGGCCCAAACAGTTATAACATCAGAAATATTATATATTAGCTCATCGTTAAAAACTCTGAAATGATTCATCTACTATCCTCTGAATTAAAAACAAAACAAAAACACTTAATAAATCAATAAATAAAAAAACATTCAATAAATTCAGATGGATAACATAATACAATGGAGAATGGGTTGATATTGAGCCGTGTGGAGCCGTTCTATTGAGGCTATACTGCGACTGGCCGGATTAGTAAAGATGATTTAGTGTGCGTTCCCAGGCTCAATGCTTAACATCATCAATGCTTCATCATTTCGGTATTCGAGGAATGGAGCAGCGGCACGCTTCGTCGAAATCAAGCATGGAGCTAAAAAGTAATTATTGACGATTTAGTGTGAGGACTTACCTCTAGGAATTTCGCTCGGTGTTAATAAACACAAAGTGTTAAGGTATAACTTTATCAACTAACTCATCGTATATCGAAGGGAAGCCTCAATTATATGTAAGTTGGTTCTTTCTGAGATATCCAACTGTTTTCGACGAAGCGGAAATGTGTAGCCGTGAAGGCGATCGAGAGGAAATTATTGACTGAAACTTTCTCTGGCTGGATAGCCTTTGATCCAGGAGGTGTTTGCTCACTCCCTCCCGTACGGCTACTTCCGCTGTACCACTCCACTCACAAAATGCCCCATCCCTCTCTCTTTGATCTGCCTACCCTGTTCTCATTTTCCCTCCCCGTCGGCTCGATAGGGGCTCTTCAAGGGTGGGACTCATCGCCAGTGTTACCAACCGGGACAATTATAATAGCCGATATTATTGGTTGGGTGTATTGTGTCAAGCGGGCAGAAATTGAAATTTCACTCGATAAACCACATGTGTGGCGAACAAGGGTAGAAGGCCAACTTACGTTCAGAAATAATTAATCTAACACGCCCTATAGCGATTCATCGGCAAGGATCAATATTCAGTCAGTCAAACAGTCTAAATGGCGACAGACCTTTGCCACGTACCTGTATGAAAGTATAAGCTCGCCACCCATACCAAGCGACTGTCTGTGAACGAACCCGTCATGAACGATATGAACATGTAGAGTTGCTCGCTACACACCATTGAAGTAGTTTATGTCCAGGCCTTTGTAGAAATAATATCTTTTAAAACTGCGCAGTATTACTAACAATATTTAAGTAAATAGGACAATCTGTGTATAGATTTCCTATAAATTAATAAGTAAATATTTTTTTTATTAACAACTTTATTATGAAAAAATTACAATCTGCTTTATTGGGCAATAAGTAATTGTGATAAATGTTCTCATTCATACCATAATTATAATTTTCATTCACTCGCTCATTCATACAGTATTTACAAACAGACCAGAGACCTACCCAAGTTCACACGGTTGTCACCTCCCTCACGTACGAAGGAGGAAGCGTAGTCTTGGGAAGTTCCTCACGCTCCTCCGTCAGCCGCGTCACCGGATACAAGCCAGTGGAGGCTGTCCAAGAGTGCGAGAGCCACATACGCTCAGGACATGATTGGAGAAACTGACCATTGTCAGGACTGCCACTGTCACGCATTTATAGCAGGTCACGAGGCCACTGCCGTTTTAGTCTCCGAGGAGGATTATAGGGATGAGTGGTGCAGTGCAATGGCTGTGCTACGGGATTAGGGTGGTTGGATAGGTTACTATGGAATTTCATGAACTTGGAAAGGATGAGTTCGAGAATGTAAGGTATATTAAGATCATTATGAAGGGTTTTGTTGCTGGCGTAATAAGGGGCATTTACTATTGTTCTCAGGAGTTTTTATTGAAAGGATTGAATACGCTTGATGTTCGACTTTATGAATGAGAATTAAAGTTTTGTCAGCATTGATACTACCACATTATCGCGTATTTACCAATTTTTTTTTTCAACTCGTGGACAATCGTTCAAAGTTAACAATAGGAAAAAAAAAAAGACTAGTTTACACAACGCTATTCCAACCTACCTCGTCCTAAGAAATAGAAGTATGAGTGCCAAGCCCTTCGATAGTCTTGCAGTCCTTGCAAAGCGGAATCCAAAATAGCCAATGCTCCAAAAACTGTACTCTTCACGCAAGTTTTCTTTTAAGATACTTCTATTTTCACCTCCTTGGTCATCCTAATACGTAAGGTAATGGCTCTCTAGGTAATACTCCTAGGTAATACTCTTAGGTAATCCCCGGGACTCCATAACGACGCCTAAGGAGGGAGGAACAGGCCTCGCGAGCTCCATATCTTTCAACAGTTTTTCAGCGTTTTTCTAATAAGGAATTTCCTACTCAAAAAAAGTTACTAGGCGTATAATTTGAGGCTCTAAGTGCTGACTAAAATTGATTATTTGTAATGATTTAAGTACAGAATTATGTAAAAAAAAAAAAACAGCAGTATGTGTCTTCTGTATTTATGTTGTTTCTATTCTTGCCTAAATAACCCATGACCACTATCATCAACAAAAAAGAAAAATGGTTCCAGTTGGAAGATAAGATTTAAGGACAAGACTGTAGAAGAGAAGGAGCCAAAATGAAATGGCTCAATATAAAGAAGAGCGCCATTTTCATGGTAACAACCGAGGGGCAAAACTGGGAGGGGATGAATAATGAATCTTTTTTTTTAATCCAGGTTTTTCTAGAAGGACTGCATCTCCTTCTGTAGATTGCTGGATCCATCATTTCATATCTTCAAGGAAGGCTTCTCTTGCAAAGGGCTGCGATTTAACTCAGAGAGCACTACAACCCTTTTCGTCCTTATCAAATTTATTTATTGCCTATGGCCCCCTCAAGTAAAAGACTTATCAGTTGGATGTCTATATGCTAACGATTTCTATGACAACGATAAAGATGTTAGGTTACTAGTGGCTACGATGATTGCTCGGAAAATCAGAAACCAATTAGTGTTGTCAATTCAAGTTTAATTCATGAAATTTTACAGCAGTGATGCCATCGAGTGAAAGAAAGACATAGAACACATTCAAATAAAGCAGAATTGAATTAATTACTTGATATAAAAAAAAATATCATAATAAATACAATTCTTTTTTCTTTCATAGCCCCTTTAAATTTACCACTGATTATATACAATTATAGATCCTCAGGCGAATATATTTACAAATTATTTTTGTATTTCCTGTAGAATCGCTACATTATATACAGGTTTTGTTATTTTATAAAAATTATATAATGAATAAACAAGTATAATGATGCACATTATACGTGACTGGACTGATCTGACTAATAAAGGTGATGGGGCTCACCTTTTTGATCAAACTTAAAACTAAGTTACATACTAATTCTTAACCTAATTTTTCCCCTACATTCTGTTGCCATCGATACGGGAAGGGTGGTGGGGCCATAGTGTTAAACGCTGGGTTGGTCAGGTGCTGCAACGAGTCAAAAAACTTTATGCGTCTCCGGCGGATGAACTCCGACGGCACACCAAGCAACCCGTGCAAGTCAGCGTTCTTTAACTTATCAAGAGAGGTATGTCGGACCACTTTTCGCATGATCCCATTCTGGAAATGTAGGAGACATTTGGCTGTATCGTCAGTCAAGTGAGTAAATAGCGGGGCACCATACAGCAGAGCTGGCCGAGGACACACTTATAGATCATCAATTTAAGACGAAGCGACAGGTTAGGTGAAGTTAGCTATTGCGATAGTCGGTAAGGCCTGCGTCGTACTTTTTCTATTTTATTACAATTTTTTTTTTTTTTTTTTTTTTTTCTTAGCTCTCAAACTTATAAAATAGGATGTAAGAAAAGTAAAGGAAAATTATTTTGGGCTAATGAGTGTCTTTCACTAAGGGGAGTCCCACATTTGAAGGATGTGTGAGAAGGATATAGGGTGTGAAATGCCTAAAGGAAGCGGGTGGAATCAGGAAGGTAGTGAGAGTCTACCGAGGGTGGAGCCTAGGGGTACCTAGGCAATGGTTTGTAGTCGGCCAGGTCTAAAGATTTTATTACAAATGAAATATGTTTTTATTTATTTAAACAAAATATAATATGAACAACGGGAGAACAAATGCCCACTAGTTAATGATAATATGACTAGAGGAGGACTTCTGGGTTGTCATGGTGACATGAAATTGTCAGGTTTGTGTCTGAGAAGGTTATAAGTTAATATGTACTTTTTTATGAATGACTTCTTGTATGAGTGAAATGTTCTGTAGATACGTAGCAAGGGGAGCTAGTTATGTGCCCGAGTATAGAGGATTGTAGGTTTAGCGGCTGATCTCCCCATAGTTCTAGTCGTTACGTTCGAACTGACCGGATGGTACATACAGTTAGTTTTTTTCGAGAGATAAGTTCGATTATCGCCCGAAGATTTTAGTTGTACAAATCGTCGCTTCGCCAAAATAAACAAAATTTTCACATTAAAGATGTCGAAGCCCTTTAATCAAGAATGTGCAATTTGACTATCATTTCTTGGTTTTAAACATCATCAAAATCAGTTACTAACTTTATGTTGGCAACTGGTGAGATCAACCAGTGATTTTTTCAGAGACGGTTGCATCGTTTATTCTTGATGAACTGATAATGTTAATAATAAAATTGATTTAAATTGACCTATACAAAATAATGTAATAAAAAATACTTGGTAATTATTTATAATCATCTTTATTATGATAAAAATACAATCTGCCTCATTGGGCAATAAGTAATTGTGATAAATGTTATCATTCATGCCATATATACAATTTTCATTCACTCGCTCATTCATACAGTATTTACAAACAGCCCAAAGACCTCCCAAATCCACATGTTTGTCACCTCCCTCGCGTGGGAAAGAGGAAGCGGGAGTCTTGGGAAGATCCAACGCTCCTTCGTCAGCCGCGTCACCGGATATGACCCAGTGGAGGCTGACAAAGACCGTGAGAGCCACATAGCTCAGAACATGATTAGAGAAACTGGCCATGGCCAGGACTCCAACTGTTACGCATTATAGCAGCTCACGAGGCCACTGCCGTTCCAGTCTCCGAGGAGGATTATAGGGATGATTGGTGCAGTACAATGACTGTGCTAAGGGATTAGGGTGGTTGGATAGGTTGCTATGGAGTTTTATGAACTTTGAAGGGATGAGTTCAAGAATGTAAGGTGTATTAAGATCGTTATGAAGAGTTTTGTTGCTGATGTAATAAGGGGCATTTACATTGACACTTAGTAATTAAGGAATCATTGCGATTAGGTTACTAAATTTAAGATCTTAAGAAAGTTGAAAATACCCCACAGAAATGCATGGGGATAAGGTGTATGCAGTGGTAAAACAGCGCAATCTAAATTAATTACTTGTACTAATGATTAAAACTCAACGCTGGCATGTTAATTAAAGGATTATTCGAGTACAAACGAAGTTCAATACACTACCGGTGGAGCCTAATTTATTTATTTTCTTCGATGTTTGTCCTAGTGACACACGATATAAAATCTTTCTTTACAAAGAGAGATCCCGTGTGTATTCAAAGGTGTTTCTTTTTTTTTTTTGTATGTCGCATGAAAGGAAGATTCGCTAACAAGCTTGGGAAAAATAAGGTAATTTTTTTTTCTGTACATTTGATCCTCCTCGCACGTGTAACTTTTTTCCCTTTGGGGAAATAATATGGATACAATTCAGAGTAATCAAATAACTTCCCCTTCAAATAGGCCATTATGACTGTCGAATAAACACAGCTGTTATATTCTACGCTCCAATAATGGAATCCAATTATTAATTAACGGATGGACTGATTGCCATAGTTTACGATTACTACCTAATTTTACTTCATTTAACTTGAAATATTTATTAGTAAATAAACGAACAGAATAAAAGTAATGTCAGCTTGAAGATATTTTTTTGATTTCATAAGGAACAGTGAAATCATATTTGAATGATTTTTTTTTTTTTTTCGGAGGGATCATTTAGGTCGAAGAAATAAATTGGTGTTGGATTTTTCATCACTTTCATATTTAGACATGATTGAATCGTGTCAGTCAGTCACGGGCCAGAGGTGGGCGTGGTGCGTGCTATAGCTGCGCTCTTCGAATACCTCACATGATGACTAACGTTGTATTAACAGGAATCCATATGGAATGCGATGAAATGCTAACATATCTTTTTTTTTATGAACCAAACCCAAATCGCAAAAATGGACACTCGCACACAGAGTATTTCCTGTAAATGTTGTTCTTATCATCTTGGTGATATTATTTTAGTAAATATTAAAGAATAATAATAAAATCGTGAATAATTTTTATTATTTTCTTCGATGTTTGTCCTAGTGTTTGTGTGTCACGATATAAAATGTTTCTTTACAAAGAGGGATTCTGAAGTTCCAGGGAGGTTCCCACTTAAGTGCTCGAACAGAAGTTCTTGGAGGCTCTTGGCTCCCTAGTAATAATAATAATAATAATAGTTTTGAGAAAAAGAAATACAAATTTGTTTTTTACAAACTCAGACATTTTAACCTTCTGATTAAATTAAGTGTACCAATTTTACTTAAGGTAAGTTTCGGGCAAAGTCTTATACAATTACTGCTTCTTTCTCAGGAAAGGTTAGGCATTAGCTCTATACTAATATAAGGATTGTGAACTCAACATTCCCCACATCCGTCACTGGGCTTTAAAACTGAATATATAACATTAGTGGAAACGTTTTTAATCTAAGACCAGTTATGTTTAAAGTTTCAATATGTGTGTGGCCAAAAAACTATTCTACAGAGGACGGAAGAGGAAGTGGGTAGGACCGGGCCACCACTTGGCAGGAGACCGGAAGTGCGTGGAAGACCACCTACTGCCTCCTGTATTGGGGGACGGCGCCAGATCGAGAGGATCCCCCAGCGGGGAACTGTCCTGACCCAATTCCCTCCCCTAAGTCGCGTGACCTCTCAATCTTTATGCCCCCCCCCGCCTTCTGTTCCTTGAATAAAAAGCTACAAAGAGGATGGGACGGGCCGGAATTTTTATTTGTCATACCAGGGCTCCCTCGGGCGAAGGGAGGCTGCCGAAAAACAAGGCTCATAAAAAGATGAAGGGCTTCTTGGCTCAATCCTCCAACGTGTCTGCATTTTGTCCGGATCGCTTAGTCGTACTTATCCCTCTTGAATTTATTTGTACTAAAAAGAAATTCAGTAGGTAATCAAACCGTTTTTATTATTATTGTCAGGTTTCAAGTTAAGTAAATAAGTGATAATCGGTGGTCGAATGGTTCTCATTCCCAAGCTCGCTTAAGAAATACCTCTCTATTCTTGAAGAAACCACTTTTCCAGTTTTGGATTTACCTAAGTTCCCACTCAAGTGGTCGAACAGAAGTTCTCGGAGTCTCTCCGACCAACCTAAATTGTTTGAACGACCGTTGATTGGGAAACTCACTCACATTCCTTTTATTTTTTTTTATTTAAAAAAAAAATTTATTTGATGAAAAATTCTTATTAGGCAATTAAATAATATGGTTAATAAAAATTCTCATTCATACCTGTAGTGACCCTAACTACATAAGTGTTAAATCATCCTATACTCTGGTCCATATATAATGTATTGTAATTAGAAGTAAAACATGGTTTTCTAGGTATAAATCATGGAGAGGCCGGTAGTCGTACAACAAGTAACAGAGGGTCGAAGGTCCAGCAATAAACCTGAGAGGATAAGCCACCTGACTGTCATAAATAGACCCCGGTAGACCTAGGGTCACCTTCCGGCGGTCATAAAATCTAAAAGCCATGCCATAAACAGTCCTTTAGGGGACGAGGGATCACGTACCTTGGCGCAGGTGTGACATCATAAACATACCCCTTTCAAGCCAGGCTCCGCCTTCCGGTAGGAAGGGGAAGCAATATTTAAAACCAAGGGGTTTCGCCCTGAAAACCCCACTCTTTCTCAGTCTCCTCATCTCCACAGCCGCTATCACTCGGTCGCTTTACGCCAGGGCCCCGGGGCCCTGGAAGTAAGTCCACTCAGTCTTCTACTAGGCTACTCTCTCTGCCACACCTCTGCGCCGTCACCCTGTCTCACAGCCTCTAGCAGACCTTCTGACCACTTGTACCTATTACGCTGCCGATCTCTCGCCCGAACTCTGAAACTGGTCTTATTCTTTATGAAACCTCTGAACCTCTTCTCCTGAACACAGTGTATTGTCGGGACACATCCCTATCAATAAAATGGAGTCAGATATTAACGCCGACATGAAACATGGTCCATGTTATTAACTACAACAATCCGCACTTGTCACCAGGGCTAGAGTGATTAGGCACTCCCCTAGTGACAACCCCGACAATAACATATACTAGTATATAGAATATTGTGTTAACTTCTCTCATTCATAGTTTATTTACTATTCACATACAATAAGTGCTTAGTTACAATGGCCATGCAGATGAGAAACATTTATCTATGCGTTATATTACATATTTGAAAGTATAGCCTCCTTCTTGTGGATTCGGTTGATGATACCACAAGCGCTTAGATAAGGGAAAAAATACAAAGGGCCTGTCGGGTCGTCATCAGGGGGTGCTAGTTACCCTAGTCCTAGTGACGAAGTGAGGGTTGATCAGGCTAAGACCTGGACAATCGTTTCATGACGGTCTTACTATTTGATAGTTATGTACCCTGACGATGCACTATGTTCAGGAGAAGAGGTATAGGGTAGGTAGTGAGGTAGTTTGTGTGGTCTTGGAATGGCCACGAATTCACACTCGGTATCTAAAGGTAGGCGAAATCCATCCGGATTCCATAGGCGATTGTGAACCGGAGAGAGGCAGACTGAATTGCCGTGGGAGACACTACTAGGTAAAGTTTGTAGTGCCACGGCATCCGTCGTCCGCGAGGAAGAGGTGTCACTGAAGGAGCTGCAAGTTTTAGCGAGGCGAAGGCAGATAATCCCGCTGGGAAAGAGTTGGGTCTGACAAGGCCGGACTAAAACATAGCGAGGTTAGGAAGAGAGGTCCAGAGGTTTTCATAAATGAGAAGGCCAAGTTTTGAAACAGCAGTGCAGCCGCAAGTTCATCAGTTAGATAGTCGTCTTGAATGATTTACAGACAAACCCCCAGGTCTAGTTATTGTACCCAATGAGATCCCAGTATGTGGTGGCGCTGTGATATCGGCAGCCAGTACCTGTTCCGGGTAATGGTTTCCAGCCTCTAACTGGTTTATTTGCAGCTGCGTCTTTTGTTGTTTACAACATTTACAATGACTTATGGTTTGGTAATGCTATTTACATTTGTTTAAATCAATTTACAACATATATACAATAGAGTATAGGGTGATTTATCTTATGTAGTTAGCGGTCGCTACAGGGTCTTAAATAACTTCAGATATTACCATCGCTTTGCGTGAGGCAGTGGTTGATAAATTTTTAGTTTCCCGTCTTTGGGGGTAAGGGTAGGATTCATATGTATTGAAACATTTTTTTCCGAGTTTGGTATTTCCATTTCATAAGATTGCATTTCACTTTATTTCATCTAGCGATATGAAAATCATAATATTTCACGTGGTAGTTCCATTTTATACCCTCAAGTCCATTAAACAAATACTCGGAACAAAAAAAACACTTTCCTACCGTATTAAGTAGTGTATTGAACGCGGGTCCTCGAAGATCCTGTTAACATAACATATGCTGGGTCTTCAATGGAATATAATTACAAAAAATCAATTGATATCCTTTTCCCAGTCTTAACTAAACATATAATTTGTATTGTACATATATCAGTTTAGAAATATGCAGTTCATGTGAATGTTAACACTTAGCACTTCACTATTTCTAGTTGCTTGGCGTAAGCATTAATTAGTTAATTGAAATACAATGACCTAAAAATTATATATTAATTAAATTCCTGGAGTATTGCAAGGAGCTAACTAAGCACTTGGCAATCAAGATCTGCTATTACAGCCTCGATTGCCGCTCTGTAACTTGTTACTACGGAAAGCGTGATTGTCAATAATTAGTTTGTAACTCGCTACTCGGGAACACTGCGTTTGATTTCGACGAAGATTGTTGCTTCATTCATCGAAGACCGAGTCTGTTCAGACAAAATGATGGAACGATAGGGGTATTAAGTATTGGCTCTCCGAGTAGTGACTAGCCAGATTTTCATCACCATGGCAAGTTTTAATAAATATAAAAGTATCTATCTCGCCAACCTCCACTTTTTTTTTTTTTTGTTCCATATCCCCTTGTTACAAGTTTATGTATGTACAAAATATAGATTATACAAAGGAAGTTATTTACAATTGATTCATTGTATTTCCTAGAGCTTGGCTACATTTTATACAAAGTAGTGATCTGCATTGTCCAAGAGTATAATGATGTACTGAATTTATTAAAAGTGATGGTGCTCACCTTATTTGTCATGGACTTAAAACTAATTTACATCTAACAATTATTCTACTTGAACGTAGAGGATCTAACACCTTTTTTTTTGTCAAAGCTCTCAAAATTTGAAAACTGTAAAAATAAAATAACATGGAATTTATAGGAGTGAAAGGGATCCTTCTACTAGGAGGGACCTATTTGGAGGTTGGGTGAAGGAATTGAGGAGTGTGGTAGACCTCGGCTGAGGTGTAGATATCTCTGTGGTGAGAGTCCACTGAAGGTTGAGCCTAGAGTATGCCTAGGCATGTAGTTCTGACTCGTTCAGGGTTGGGTAGCGTTCAGTGGTGTGCCCGTCAGGGGCTTGTTGATTGGCCAAAGGCCGTAATGTCCACCGTTCTGAACACCTCGACGCTTTTTTTTCCCCCCATAACCCCTTTATTTATTATAAAATATGTGAACAAAATCAGTGAACAAATATTTACAGATTTCTCTTCTTACTGCACGTGCAGATACATTCGAAGGAGGTTAGAATTACAACAACTATCGTTTTGAAGTTAAAAGGTCAAATAACATATATACAAGACTAGGTGATGGGGCTCACCTTTGGTTTAGATTGTGGGAACTAAAAACTAAAACAGACAACTAGAACCTAAGACTAAAGCGTTCCTGCCTCGAATGGGTCTTGCCATCGATGGAGGAACGGAGTGGGAGTTGTGTTAAACATCGGGTTTGTCGAGTAACGCTTTTTTTTTTCTTTCATAGCCCCTTTAAATTTACAGATAATTATAGATCCTCAAGCGAATCTATTTACAGATTATTTTTGTATTTCCTGTAGCATTGCTGCATTATATATAGGTTTTGTTATTTTATAAAAATTATATAATGATATACATTATACGTGACTGGACTAAACTGACTAATAAAGGTGATGGGGCTCACCTTTTTGATCAAACTTAAAACTAACTTACATACTAATTCTTAGCCTATTTTTTCCCTGACAGTCTGTTGCCATCGATGTGGGAGGGGTGGTGGTGGCATAGTGTTAAACACTGGGTTATATAAAATCAACACATCTTAAACCAGGGTTAATTCACTTATTCCGAACCCTCTGCCTTGATCTCTTTTCTGCCTACAAAGACGCATTCAAGCTACAATTAATTTAATTATCTAATTTATATTATATTATAGATTATATCCTGTGTGGCGAGTTACACATATACACATTAAAGCACCAAAAAGAAAAAAAACAAACTATTTTTTATAATAAATCCTATAATTAATCTATCGTATCGTTATATTTACTTATGAAAACGCATACCATGGAGTTTTATTGAGATATATCGGGAATATATAGATACATACATTAAAAATGTATCATTTTTATTTATTTTGTAATGTTCCCATTCAGCGAAAACTTTATTAAACAAAATAGGGGTCCGCAAAAAAGAAAATATAATATAACGTATGTCTATATTTATTACCAGCTAACCCCACCTCTATATAGATTGTGCTATCAGAAAATAGTGCAGTAATGTTATTATTCTAATAGAGGTTTTTATTTTTTTCTCCTCTCAATTTAAAATATTTAATTATTTATTTTGTTATCTATATTATTGTACAAGCTTATACAAAGATAATAAATTATTCATTCAGTCTGTTGTTATCGTTGTACTATAAATGAAATTGCGATGAATATCTTTTTCTCTCCAGTACAGAAACATAAAAGAAATAGATAGCATTTGAACGGGAATAATCTAGTGAAAAAAAAATCACACAAAGTTTTTATCAAAGTTAAACCATCGGACGCATTAATATTTCTATAATGGGAGTAAAGCTGCTGGCCATCTACCGTTGTATCATTTCAATCATTGATCCGATGAGCCATTTCAATCATTGATCCGATGATTCATTTCAATCATTGATCCGATGAGCCATTTCAATCATTGATCCGATGATTCATTTCAATCATTGATCCGATGAGCCTTTTCAGTCATTGATCCGATGAGCCATTTTAATCATTGATCCGATGAGCCATTTTAATCATTGATCCGATGAGCCATTTCAATCATTGATCCGATGAGCCATTTCAATCATTGATCCGATGAGCCATTTCAATCATTGATCCGATGAGCCTTTTCAGTCATTGATCCGATGAGCCATTTTAATCATTGATCCGATGAGCCATTTCAATCATTGATCCGATGAGCCATTTCAATCATTGATCCGATGATTCATTTCAAATCCATTCTCTCAGTGCTCAACACCGCAGCTTCCTTTCATGTTAACACCATGATGAACTAGGTATCGTAGCCTTAATACAAACTAAAACCATAAAAAAAAATGGCAACTTCTCCCATTTTAGCCCATATCCCATCATTCTTTAAAAATCATTTTTGTAAATAAATGTATCGCCAAGTCAAAAAAAAAAATTATTGATATGGCCGGGATGATGGGATAAGTATTATTATTTACAAACAATATGTATGTTATATAGTTACATATATGCCTCAGCTTTAGCCCCAGACACCACTTGTTCCCACACATTCCACCCAGTATGTAGTAAGGTAACTCTTAATATTTGTATATACCAATGTTTTGATCGTACTTCATAATAAAGCTTTTCTTTCTTTTCTTTTAAAAGACTCTCCTCTACAAAGATTATTTAACTCATAGACAATAGAGGGAGCAGTTCCAATTTTATTTCATGTACGTCAGTCGATAATTAACTCGTTTTTGGTATTTCGCGAACTTGCTTCCGGTATTGTTGGCTATTTGTCTTCTTTATAGAGATGGATTTCTATTGAGTCGTAGTTTTACTAACTCTAACTACGAGCTAACAGTGAAAACCCGTGAAATCCGTTGATGGCAACACAATACAACCAGGTGGTAAACTCACACCCATCTGAGCATCTTATGAGTGTTTGAAATCAAAAAAGATTACCCAAGAGCGGGATTGCAAAACTGGCCTCGTTTAACATAGAACGCGTTTCTTGAAAAATTCGGAAAACATTTGAACAACTTCCTAACTCAAGCTAAAACGATTCCTGTGTGGATAAAAAATTGTCTTTTTGCTTTCAAAAATATCAAACCCTCCTTACCTTAGGAAGTGAGTGTGGCATAGATAAAATTAATTTTAAAATAACCATAAAAAAAAAAAATGGGATTTGAACTTGAAACAAATAAGTTTTGACGCTTTGCATTTATGCTCAGGTAATAATGGCATGAATTTTGAATGATAAAAAATAATGTTAAGTGAAGAAGACAATTAATATTTGTTTTATTGTTACTATTTTAACATACATCTGACAAAGAACAGATCACCGCCTAGGGGCTGCTGACTAAAGAGGTCTCTGGCAGTAACTACCGACAAAACGAACAGGAATTTTTGCCGTATGTACTCACAATTATTCGGTCTAAGTGTACTACTTTTTTTTAAGACTAAAATAAAAAATTGTCTATAGAAGGATAAGCCAATAAGTCTTGTAGCGAACCATGGCTTGTGAAAGCTGAAACGACCTGAAAGTATTTTGCCTCTTTATTATTATAGAGGCCATAAACAAAAGTACTGAGAAAAACTCTGTGCCACCTTCATATTTTCCAGAAATGAAACGAACGAGTTTTTCACTTTACCTCCTCATTTCAAAAAGCCACATATGTTAATTAACGTGACATAATAAAGTTATTTTAGTTTAGAAATACGTCCATTGCGAGGAACACCGTCACAAACATCCGCAGAGATTCCGTTAGTGTTGTTGACGTGACCTACTTTAGCGGGTTCAGTCTAGGAAATTCAGTTTTATTCTAATGTTCATTCCTATTACTGATTACGAAGCCAATTTCACCTCAAGTAATAAACATTTTTTTACTACTTAGGGCTGAAAGGCAGGGTATCACATCACGAAATTTGGTATTTAGGTTCTTTTTGACAAACAAATGATTCCGTATGAACTAAGATAAGATTACTTAATTCTGTGAAGCATCCATCCACCTGTAAGTCATAAAGGGTGTCCCTGAATTAACGCAAGAATTTATTTAAATAGAAAACACAGTTTTTAGTATTTTTGTTGTTATTTTTTTATTGAATTATAAAGTAAATAGGATAGGGTTATTTATGGAATAACACATCGGCAAATGGCCTCCACAACTTTGCTGACACATACGCACTCTTTTGTCGAAATTTTCCATGACCATTTGGCATAAATGTGGTTGAATTTCCTCTTTTAATGCGCGGGTGGATGTGGGCTTGTTGACATACACCTTTGACTTCAAATAACCCCATAAAAAGAAATCTAAAGGTGTTAAATCACACGATTTAGGGGGCTAATTCTGATCACTGAAACAAGAGAGTACACGACCTGGAAATTTCTCATGCAGTATTTGAATTGTTTCATGGGCTGTATGGCACGTGACACCATCTTGTTGAAACCACATATTGGCCACATTAATATCATCCAATTTCTGCACAAAAAACCGTGTTTACGACGCCGCATTGATGTTCTTGGATTTTTAACAACACTCTCACGCACTGCTTGGATATTGACATTTTAACTGCTTGTTTTTGGACGACCAGTGTGCTTAGTGTCTCCAACTGATCCAGTCTCCCTAAATTTTTCAATTAGTCCCTTCACAGTTGATGAAGTCAAAACGCTATTCCGACCATATTTTGTATGTGATTTTCGAACTACGATTTTCCAAACTTTCATTATTTTTGAGATAATGTTCAACAATAAAGACACATTGTTCTATCGTGTAACGCTCCATTTTTACTAACCCTAAACTGTCAGCTGATGTTTTTTTTTAGGGTTGATAGCACTTTACTGCACAAATGGCGGCAAATTCAAATATTCCTTTAATTCTTGGACACCCTTTACAACCACATATGAGTGTAACGGATAAATTGAATCAGGTTATCTCAATTAACTTCCTTGAATAGGAATATGGATCCTTTTACATGATTCATTGTATCAGTTTTATATCCAACTTTTATTTGAGGAAGGATCGATGCAGAAATATAATAATAAAAGAAGAAGAAGAGGAGAAAAGGAAGAATTAATAAAACCTCTCCGGAGGAAGTCAGGGGACAAAATTGGATTTTTCTCTTGGATCATTTCCCTCCCCTCAGACACAATAGCCAGGCTTGGTACTTGTAGTGCCATTGTCGGGAACTTATGCATTTATAAATTGAATAGTAGGAGTTAGCTCTTTTTTTTTCAGCCTTTAACGGACCTTGATTTATCTCGTTAGTATTTGATAAAGTTTAATCTACCGCAGACAGGGCTGGTAAGAGCTTTGCGAGATAAATTAACGTTTTAGGTGCGCAGGTAGCAATAAACATTTGTATTTATGCATGCCATAGTGCGGGTATATATGTTATCGTGGTTGGTTGGGTTGGCTGTTGGTATTTATCGGTTGGCCTAAAACCTAGCAAATTACGAGTACTAGCGTGCACAAGAGCTGATACAGGGGGCCAGGAGGCAAACCTGCTCGACCTTTCTGCCGTGCTGGTTCAGATCAGTTGATTTGGGGTTAAAAATCAGTAGTTAGTAAATTTTGATATTTCTTTAGATTTCATGTCTTTAAAATATTTTCCAAAACTGGAATGATTTAAACAAAACATCCAGTGATTAAGTAGCACCTTGAATCCTTGAAAGTAGTAACGTTCTAAATCCATCCTCAGAAAACGGATTATAAATTATATACAATCCATTCAGGCCAAGAAACATTTAAATCTACTACACGATGAGTCTCTAAGCGGTTTTAATAATTTCTTTTGAAACTCGATCGAAATTCTTCATATTTACTAGTCCAAATTTTGCGGTCACGTGCTGTTACAACACTAAGAACTCGCCTTTCACACTTTTAGACTCGATGCGTTTTTGCTTCAAATCAAGGTCCTTTTTTGTCTGCAGATACATTTATAAATAAAATTTTAGTTTTTACATTTCTTGATAGTGACCCAGCAATCCTTGAACGGGAATGTATCCATCCATGTAAGGCATGATGCTAACTATTTATTAACTTTATTCAAACAATTGCTACCCTTGGACATCTTGTTTGGTTTCAAAATATCTTCAAGAACTGTCGTTTGTTTAGTTTTTTTTTTCTGTAAATATTAGTTACTTAAAAGGCGTTGTCAGCAATTATATTTCTGTTTCTCAATAACTCTTAAAAGAAACTTTATTTGTTTTAAAACACAAATGTACAATTATATATGGTTACAGGCTGAGAGCTCAAGGAGGAACCTACAATCTGGCTTATGCCTAAGGGGTATTTAAATGTGTACAGAAAGCGATAACAGTAGGGTCGAGGGTGGAGATAGAAAGGTCGTGGGAGCTAATTATTTAGAATAGAGGTCTGGGAAGGGAAGATAAGTTAATAATAGGATAAGATAAGATAATTATAATAGGGCTGATTATTATAAGTTATGAGACACAGTCCTTAGGATGTCACTGATAAATATACCATTTGTTAATGATAAGACTATATATATGGCATAAATATTGACAGAAATTATCAATTTAACTAAAATTGTATTATATATTAAATTATTTATTATGCATTACAATAATAATTAGCCTTTAGTCTGAATCATTACCCTCTCATCAAAAATCTGACTTAGTAAAGAGTGTAGTGGGCAATTGAGTTTTATAATTTCCTAAACTGTATCGGGATTATATTTGAGGGCTGGACAGGACCGAAAAACATCGGTCTACCGGGAAAAAGTATACGCATGGTGGGAGATATGTGATCGTGCCCCTGTACTCACTAATACCTGACAGGATCAAAGCGGCTCGGATGAAAAACCGATAGAGGTTAAATCGGCTTGATCAAAGGGAAACTTACCCTGCTGCTCGGAACCGCACCTTCCCCCTGGCACATTCACCTGTGATCGCTACGAGTCGATACCTCCCTTCGTTCATACCAGTTTCAAATTCAGACACTGACAGGGAAAAAATTCCACCCACCACCAATTGGTAATTGTATATAATACTTATTATTTATAAAATATTTTTAACCTTTAATAAGGTTTTTAACGTTTATTAAATGAGTCTATGTTTAAAAATTTAAAATCCAAATGTGAACTGCTAAGAAACATGAAAAATAACCATTTTTATCCTAAAAAAAAATTAATGACAGGATCATTTAATAGCGCGTATTTCCTCCTCTTGCCTTTATTACTTCTTGAAGACGCCTCGGCATACTTTCCACCAGTCGGGAAATGCCCCTTTGCGGGAGGTAAGCCCATTCTTCCCGAAGAGCCCTTTCAAGGTCCTGTAGTGTATCAGGAAGTGCTGAACGCGCTCTTATTCGTCTTCCGAGGTTATCCCATAAATGCTCGACAGGGTTCAAATCTGGAGAACGTGCTGGCCAGGCTAAGACCTCAATGTTGTGCTGATGAAGGAACGTCTGTACTATGCGAGCGACATGTGGACGTGCATTATCGTGCATTAGAAATGAATGATCGCTGATTTCGATGAGGACAGGCAACACATGAGGTTCCAAAATCTCATCTACATAGCGAGTGGCCGTCAAAGACCCTCCACGAACAACAACCAATTCTATGCGGCACTCCATTGAAATCCCAGCCCACACCATTAAGGAACCACGTTGAAAAGGTTGGCTCTGGGTGAAATTACAGGCTGCATACCTTTCATTTCTTCTTCTCCACACCCTTTCACGCCCGCCTGAATCAAATCTAGATTCATCTGTAAAAAGTACAGCACACCATTCGTCAATAGTCCAATGACTGTGTTCTCGAGCAAAAGCCAGCCGTGTAACTCTGTGAGTTCTGGTCAATTCTGGTCCTGTTACTGGGCGAAAAGCAATTAGTCCATACTCATTTAATCTTCTCCGAGCAGTACGTTCAGAAATTTGCACACCTCGAACTTCTTGGAGCTTGAGCAACAGTAAGGTGCCAGTTTCGTAAAATTCTTAAAGTAAGAAACCGGTCTACCTGTGGTTCTGTTGCCATAGGCCGTCCAGAACCGGCCCTTCTATGGTAAGACCCAGTTTCTCGAAAACGCCTGACGGCGTCTTGTAGAGTTTTATAGGGAACTCCGATGGCATTAGCTGCATATATCACCACGTGCAACATCCTCAGCACGAAGAGGCATTTTAAACTTAAAATTGAGAAAATTAAAATAAACTAAGAACGGAAATGACACTGAATAAACATTTTTAATTCCATGGAAAGTAAACATCGGGAACGACAGTCCTTTAATTGAATTAAGGATTATGGGTTACCATCCTCTATATTGACATTTCTAATTGAAAAAAATTCATATTTATTCATAAAAAAAATTGACCAATCCAAAGCAGAAATATTTTGAGATGAAAACATGAAAAAATTAGGTGGGTGGAATTTTTTTGCCTGGCAGTGTACTAACAAAAATTTCCCCCTTCGTCACTTAATTTCAGTATTTATCATATTAATATATTTTTATGCAGCTTGGCTGTGACTGATAGCATCTGTTTGTGGCTGAAGAAAACGACTGGTCTTTGTTTGAATCCAGGCACGCGTAGGAAATGAGAAAGGATCTGTTGTTATGGAGTTTTGTGAAGATTAATTACACAGTCTGTAATTTAGGTACATGGTGTGAAGAAGTAACTAACTACTAACTATGTATGTATTTTCTTCTTCGTATCCCTTTGTTATTATATAAACGATGTAAATCAGTATGGATTATTCATAAATGACTCTATTTACAGGCTCAATCAACACGACCTGTAGCATGGCTAGATTTTATACAGTTTTTAATAATTTTACGTTGGAATTTGTGTTTGTTACACTGCAATATGCTGTATAATGCGCATTATACATTCTTTGCCTAGACATGTTTAAAAGTGATGGGGCTCACCTTATGAATCATAAAACTATATAAAACTAACGAAGTCTTAACCTAATTTTCGCTGAAAGTCTGTTGCCATCGATGCGGGAATGGTGGTGGGGTCATAGCGTTAAATACTGAATTTTTCAAGTGCTGCAACGAGTCATAAAAATGTGTCTCCGGTGTGGATGAACTCACCCACCGACGGTCGGTGCTCTTTAACCTCTCGAGAGAGGTATTTCTGACCACTTTTCGCATGATCCCATTCTGGAAATGTTGGTGACTTTTTTAACTGTATTGTCCGTCAAGTGAGTGTATAGTGGAGCACCGTACAGCAGAGCTGGCCGGAGAACACATTTAAAGATCATCAGTTTGAGACGAAGCGACAGGTTAGGTGAAGTTAACAAGTGCGATAGCCGGTAAGACCTGTGTCGTACTTTTTGTTACTAAAATGGGTAGAGAAATGGAGATGCCTATCCATTTTTACACCCAGTATATATGAGAAATGGTGTATATAGAATATATATAGACAGCGGATCAAATGTATTTGACATGCATAATGTATGGGCTAGCCATTTTTTGGTTTTAATAATAAGCATTTAATTTGTCCATTTATTGCTTATTAGTTCCTTCAGTTTATGTTTAATGTATGACTGAGTAGTTTTGCCCAAATGCTCGTCCGGATATTGTATAATAAATAATATTGTTTAAATCACTTATTTATTTTACAAAATATGGATTAATTGGGTGTTTTTGAATGTGTTTGTTAATGAACTTAATTCAATAAAACTTTATAATTATCGGAACCCCTAAATGTGAGATACTGCAATCATAAACACATTTTTCACTTTTGTACCTATGTTTATTATATTATTTGACTATATTATATGATGAAGTTATATATAAGCTGCTCTCACTCTATTTAATAATGAAATAAAAGTATTCTATTCTATTTACTACTATTATTAATTATGAAATAGAAAACATAAACGTTGAATTAATAAAGACTACGAGAGGAGTATCGAAACGCGACGAGAGGCAAGTCCCAACCCAATCAGTGGCAATTATAATAGGTAAAGCCTTGCACTAATGCCTCTTTGTTTAATTAAAAGCCTGGCTTCTGTCCAATTGGATTCCGCGCTTCCTTCTTTTCTGCCTCATTGAAATCTGCTTCTTCTAGTGGTGGCAGCAATTAAACAAAAAGTTTTTTTCAACGCAAAACGAATAGAAAACTTAATGGTTTTCTCTTCTCTAAACACCAAACAGTTGTTATTTCCAAGCACATGTAGAAATATAGCAAAAAAAAAAATCAATTTTAATCCGGGGCCTTATCAATTCATTGGGTAACAGAAAATGATTACTACAAACCTAAAATGGGGTGGGGATGCTTAAGAAAAATAAAAAGTATACCTGTAAGAAAAAGGAACATTCTAAAAAAAAAATACAACATATAATGGGTCTTTCGATAAGCGCTTCCTATCTTTAAATTTAAATAAAACAAAGTGTGTGTGAGATATCATAGAAATTTTTTATTCGTTTGAAAGGCCTCATCAATGCCATTATGTATGGAATATAACATCGTGCAAATGTCTGCCGTGGCTTCGCTGGGTGGCGCGCATCCGAAATGTCCAATTTTCCATGACCCTGGCGCATAAATTAGGCTGAATTTGACCGATGGCATGGGTTGGCTTTGAGAACCACTGTGATTTGTGGCTTATTCGCATAGACCTTTGACTTAAGAAAACCCCACAGGGTCAAATCGCACAATCTCGGTGGCCACTTCTACGTGAGATGACCATGCCCTCAAATCGCTCGTGCAGAATGTCCAATGTGACATGAGCTGTGGTGGCACGTAGCGCCGTCCTGTTAAAACCACATGTCGTTGGTGTCCATATCATCCAATTCAGGCCGAAAGAAGTTGGTGATCATCGAACTATAGCGCTCGCCGTTGACGTTGATGGCCTGGCAGATCTTGCGTTTTGTCGACGTACGGGTGTTGGTTGATTGACCCTGAACTAATGTACTTGAATTTATCCACCACATTGCGAATAGTCCTCTCGGTAGGACGGTTATGGCGACCGTAAATTCGGCGAAGTGCGTGGAACGTTGCTCGAACAGAACACCCATATTGCTAAAACAATTTTATCATTTGTACGTGTTGTTGAACGCTATATGCGCTCATGGTGATTGGGCAAAACAGACTGAATAAATGACAGCCAATTTGACAGATGTAGCTTCAACAATATCGCCGCTATCAACTGTCAAAGTTCAGTAGTGCCTATTGTAAGACGCTTTATAAACAATTGTAACGATGGAGATTAAAATACATACAAACGCAGTTTCTGTCTCGATGTTGATTAAGTGTTGGAAAAAGAAGGGTTTTAGAAAGCACGTATGGCAGCTATTAGGAGGGAAAGAATTCCAGGGAGTGGTGGAGCGGATAAGAAAGGAACGATTGAATGCAGCTGTTCTTTAGCAAGGAGTTTAATAGTCAGAGAGACGGGAGTAATTGACCGAGGATTTGAACTGCAGGGTATTGCAGGTACAGGAAGGACGGTGACAATCGATGCTTTCTAAAAGTTATGAACCTAGGAAATGTCTACAGGACGAGGGATGGGACACACAGCGCACCCCAATACAATTCAATATTAACTAAGAGGTTCTAGTTAATAAGATCATAGAATTCTCTTATTGTGCCATAATGAACATTTAACTCACTGTCCTAAAACTCCGAAAAGGTTCTCGTATTCATAGATAGCTGTAGTTGAACGTGGACTAGGTATTTTGAAGATGATTCTAATATCACGCCTTCTTCGCATGGTTGCTGCATATGAAAACAATTAAAAATATAATATATTTATAAGAGCTTGTAATTTGTAGTCGAGCAACGATAACAAATCTCTTCGGATTACAAATGGGTAGGAGATCACAGATGTATGTAAATGATACATGGTTTATGCTTAAGCCCTAACCGGACTAGCTACCTCGTGTAATATAGAACGTGATATCCCGGACATTTGTCCAGCGGAAGCAGCTAGCCAAGACTTCAAACATACATAACTTGTTAGTGACAGTCATTTTCTGTCACCATGGATACGGACAAATTTGCAGCGGACTGGAAGAAGTTAATTTTTTTTATTTGATTTTCAGTAGAATTATGGCAGGTTTACGCAGGCTGCGAATTATGCCCCCTTGTGTCGGCAACTATGGTGGATGACAAAACGAACTTTTTGTCAGACTAACACGTTTGGTTTTCTGTAAAGATTTTCTGAACTGTTTGTTTTACCTTTGGCAGGAAATATAAACGTCTGTTGATTGTTCAAAGTGAACATGGAAGAAGGACATTTTTGGTCTACCCTAATTGCTATCATAAAATGTCGGCAAGAAAGAAAATCTAGATGAGTATGGTGTAGAGAATGTCTCTTGACAGGAGGAGAATATTCTCATATCTGATTACTCCGTGAGCTTCGCAGCGAACCTGACTGCTGGAGAAATTATTTAGAATGGCCATTACTAGAACTGGAGACGCCATGCATTGAGAAAATAGACACTTGTAATAGAAAGGCCAAGCCTTACACTCCATCTTTGTTTAGACTAACTTACATAGAAATATCTCCCCACAAAAATATATGTGCGTCTGTAAATAGAAAGAAATCCCATACATAAGGCTTTTCATTTTACTGAGAGAAGGAAATGCATTATTGACAATTGTTAGCGCGAAAGTTGATGTAAAAGTTTAAAAAAAAGTGGGTTATCTCATATATAGATATAATCTTATCATTAACAAATGGTATGTTTATCAGTAACATCCTAAGGACTGTGTCTCATAACTTATAATAATCAGCCCTATTAGAGAAAGCGAGATTTGTTTGGCTCGGTAATTGAAATAAAAACTGTATTGTCATTTAGTAATGTAGTCGGTTTCTGTAATAAAAAATGGTTTTTTTTTTTATAGCCCCCTTAAAATTTACAGATAATTATTCAAAATTATAGATCCTCATACGAATCTATTTATAAATTATTTTTGTATTTCCTGTCGTGTTTATTACACATTTTATACTTCATACATTGATACATTTTATACTTTTATTAAAACTTTTAATAGTATTTTTAATTACTATGTTAAAATTTTTAAGAAGCCTTCGGGGGTAAATTACAGGTAGTGCTTCAGTCAAACGCGTTCACGATAAAAAAACGAATAGAAGAAACGTTACAATACTCAATGGGGGCCTGAGGGGGTTCATGACGCTAGCTGAACGCTTCGTAGCCTCTAACATCATAATACATTCAGCCTTTTATAAATGTTTTTAAAACTATACAAATATTATTCATAGTTATTCTAACCTATATATAAAAAAAGGGGTTGATAATTACGTACAGCTTTTGTCGGTAAATAATTTTAATTCGTGGTAGATATACAAAAAAAAAAAAAGCAGTGTTCATTTAAACTTCTCATGATACCTCTTATATTATTGTAGAACATTAATATGAATAAATGTCCTTGATAAATAAACAATATGTGAAGAGCCATGAAGAACTAAATTTTAATTGTTGTGGCCACCTCTTGATTACGAATAATTAGAAGTTCCCCTCTTCTCGTATCAGAAAATATGTATCTATGTTTCAATATGTTTAATAAAGGTTATGACGTAAGTGAGAGTGGGGGAGGAGCTAGTGGGCGAAACAGCCGCAGGTGTGGACCCATCCCCACCACGGCTGGGTGCCCTATATAAGCAGCAGTCTAATCCCGCTGTAGACTGCATTAGCATAACGAACAGGACCGTCACTTGGAACACTACTCTCTCCTCTCTCTCTGCACTGGCGCTGGCTGCTCTACTGAAATCATGGTCTTCTCATTCAACTACCTCACCATCTCTCTCTCCTAACCTCGCTATGTTTTAGTCCGGCGTTGTCAGCCCCATAACTTCCTAGTGGGAATCTCTGTCTTCGTCTCACTTAAATTAGCACCTCCTTGGGAGAGACCTCTCCCTCGCGGACGACGGTTGCCGTGGCCCTACAAACTTTACCTAGTAGCGTCTCCCACGGCTATCCAGTCTGCTTCTCTCCAGTTCACACTCGCCTTTGGGATCCGGACGGTTTTCGCTTACCCTTAGACACCGAGTGTGAATTCGTGGTCATTCCAAGACCATATAAACTACCTATAAACCTACCCTGTACCTCTTTTCCTGAACTTAGTGCTTTGTCGGGGCACACCTTCTAAGATATTATTGAGTCAGATCAAAGCGAGCTAAGCTGCCCGCCGACTAGGGCGCCAGCAGAGGTGAAAGATCACAGGTCCACCCACTCATCTCTTCCTAGGCGTTCGCCGGACGGCGGCTAGAGGTAGTATATACCCTAGCCCACGGCGGGCGTCTCCGCCCCACCTTGGGGACTCACATCTGAGCCCGACAATAATAATAAAACTTTGGAATATGGATGAGAGGTTTAATTATTATTCTCTACCAACACAATGCCAAAATAAAAATATTTTACCCTAAACAAAAATATTACTGGTTTTTATAATAAATTAAACTATTGAATTTTCTTCATAAGTATTTTTAAAATAACTTAGAGCATTGAATTTAATTGGTTCTAAATATGTAAATTTTGAATTGACATAAATTGGCAACTGCCAGTTAATTACTAATTGAAACTCACTGTGGTTTTCATTAACCAATGTCCGAGTGCTCTCCTAAGCTGGCTCAAGGTCAGTTCCATCATCAATAATACAACGCCGTCCAAATCTGAGGTGCCATGGCATCCGCGTCCAACCAGAAGCGAAGAAAGAGCCCTGCCTTTTCCTGCTTGTGTAAAAGTCGTGTAAGAGGGGGGAACATAATTCCAATTTGTTTTGTCATGCTCCTGTCTTGATTATACATGAATATATAACAGGAAAAATTAACTATATGAAGGAAATAACACCGTTCATATTCCCCGATTAACAGTACTGATTTTTGTTGATTTGTTTGATTATAGTATAAAGATATTCATACGCGAAGGTGTTTATAAACTGATTGGCCCAACAGATCTTATTTTTAGAATCGGTCCAATGATATTTCTGTTTCAAGCGACTTTAAGAGGTCATATCTTTTTTGAACCCTTTTGCTTTTGTATTTAAAAAACCATTTATTACTTCTTGGGAGTACGCATTGCTATTATAAATTACTTTGTATATTAAAAGAAACAATTTTCACTTAAAACTATTTCTCATCTAATGTACAATAGTAGATGCCCCTTATTACGTCTGCAACAAAACCGTTCATAACGATCTTAATATACCTTACATTCTGGAACTCATCCCTTCCAAGTTCATGAAATCCCATAGCAGCCTATCCAACCACCCTAATCCCCTAGCACAGTCATCGCGCTGCACCACTCATCCCTATAATCCTCCTCGGAGACTGAAACGGCATTGGCCACGTGTCCTGCTATAAATGCGTAATTGCTGGGAGTCCTGGCAATGGCCAGTTTCCCCAATCATGGCTCTCGCGTTCTTGGTCAGCCTCCACTGCCTCGTATCCGGTGACGCGGCTGACGGAGGAGCATGGGGGACTTCCCAAGACTCCGCTTCCTCTCTCGCATGCGAGGGAGGTGACCGTGTGGATCTGGGAGGTCTCTGGGCTGTTTTTAAATAATATATGAATGAGCGAGTGAATGAAAATTGTAAATATGGTATGAATGAGATCATTTATGGCAATTACTTATTGCCCAATATGTAAAATTGTAATTTTATCAAAATAAAGCTGTTTAATAATAAATAATAAAAATATTTCTCTTATGTCTATTGCTAACTAATAACTGACAGTTTTATGCGTTTTCTTTGTAAAAGGTAACTCGCTTAGATTTGAGTCATTGAATCAATTACTGTGTTCAACAGGGTTTTAAATATATAGTGACGTTCTCTTTCCTTGTTCCGGTCCATGGAACAAACGTACGTGGAAAAATGGCATGACATGGAGATAATATAAAAAGTGAATTATCCGCCTATAGAGGAACGGGAGATAAAATGGACGAATTCTTTGAAAACTGGGGGTGGTCTTTGATGCGCGGTAACGATGTGGTCCTGGATCTCTAAGGCAGTACAACTCAAAGATTTTTCCTCTCATTAAAACATATATTACTATATATATACTTTTATTTATCATACGTTTAGTGCCTTATAAAACAATATTTTTTTTTTTAAATAATAACATGTACTAAATTGATTAATGACATGGAAGTGGCTAATAATGGGTGCCCCAGAATTAACGCAAGATTTGATTTAAATAGAAAACACAGTTTTTAGTATTTTTGTTGTTATTTTTTTATTGAATTATAAAGTAAATAGGATAGGGTTATTTGTGGAATAACACATCGGGCAAATGGCCTCCACGACTTTGCTGGCACATAAGCACTCTTTTGTCGAAATTTTTCATGACCATTTGGGCACCAATGTGGTTGAATTTCGTTGATGCAGCGTTGAATTTCCTCTTTTGATGCACGGGTGGATGTGGGCTTTTGGACATACACCTTTGACTTCAAAAATAACCCCATAAAAAGAAATCTAAAGGTGTTAAATCACACCATCTAGGGGGACAAATCTGATCACCGAAACGAGAGAGTACACGACCTGGAAATGTCTCATCCAGTATTTGAATTGTTTCATTTTACGACGCCGAATCGATATTCCTGGATTTTCAACAACACTCTCACGCACTTCTTCGATATTGACATTTGAACGGATGTTTTTGGACGACCAGTGTGTTTAGTGTCTCCAACTGATCCAGTCTCCCTAAATTTTTCAATTAATCTCTTCACAGTTGATGAAATAAAAACACTATTCCGACCATATTTTGTATGAAATTTTCGAACTGCGGCCGGCAAACTTTCATTATTTTTGAGATAACGTTCAACAATAAAGACACGTTGTTCTTTGGTGTAACGCTCCCTTTTTACTAACCCTAAACTGTCAGCTGTCAAATTGTTTTTTTAGAGTTGCCAGCACTTTACTGCACAAATGGCGTCAAATTCAAATCTTGGCTTAATTCTGGGACACCGTTTACAATAATAAAATCGACTTTTAACCTATGCCTATGATGTGATACAATTGATTTTTTATTATATAATAGCATTTAACATAGTAATTCGATCGCCGTGTAGACTTAAACATTCTGTGGGCCAAACAAACACTGACTTTTATCTCTGGTTTCATAATTTTTTTTCTTTTATATTCTGTACTTTTAAATGGGTTTCTTTTATAAAATTTAGTTTTTTCATTGTTAATACTTTTTTCACAGTTTGTCTTCCAACTTTTCCAATAAAGCAGAGGTGATGTTGTCTCTTACTCTCGGGGTCCCTGAGCACTTTACCCAACCAAAGGTTATGCTAATATTTTCAAAAGTATTTCCTACTTTATGAATAATTACAATAGACTGTATGAATAATTTCCTTGCGGGATTATGATAATATTCAGGCCGTTTATCACTGACGAGACAGAGAGGGGAGTTGACACGTGTACCACAAACAAAAGCATTCAGGGCAGACTAAATTAGTTAACCCTTGCAATTTTTTTTTTGTCATTGCTTTGTTTTAGGAATTTTCGCGAGAGTGTAGAATGTAATTAGAAGGCCTGTGGTCCCACAGGAAAAAGTATTCATTAACATATCAACCGTTCAGTCATCTCCATGACTTCAGCAAATATACAAGGTATATATTGACAATGCGTAAAATTAAGCATCCCTGTATTGGTGAGTAACACGAACTGCTTCAAATGCATCTGCGCATAGCAGAATGAGGAGAAATTTGCAAAGTATCTTATTAATATTTTTTCATTGTATAAATTCAAGGGGTTTAGAAAAAAAAAAATTAAGCATCCCTCCTATTAAATATTGAAAATATGTGAGTCGTATTGGGGTATTTTTTTTGTAGTGTTCATTAAAATGAATCAATGAAAGTTAAATGACGTAACGTCTATGAAATGACACATTTAATTATTTAATGCTTTTAAGGTTAGAAATAAAGTCAATTTTTCTAGTTGCTCTTCTGTGAGGATTATCCTATATTGGGTGCATTTCCTTTGCCTGAGTCATTGTCCTGCCATACCACCCTCCTACGGACTGGTGTTCTTGTGCCCTTCCATCCTAGGGTGTCCTGCCATACCACCCTCCTACGGACTGGTGTTCTTGTGCCCTTCCATCCTAGGGTGTCCTGCCATACCACCCTCCTACGGACTGGTGTTCTTGTGCCCTTCCATCCTAGGGTGTCCTGCCATACCACCCTCCTACGGACTGGTGTTCTTGTGCCCTTCCATCCTAGGGTGTCCTGCCATACCACCCTCCTACGGACTGGTGTTCTTGTGCCCTTCCATCCTAGGGTGTCCTGCCATACCACCCTCCTACGGACTGGCGTTCTTGTGCCCTTCCATCCTAGGGTGTCCTGTCCGACTTCTTTGCACTTGATCCAGCCTCCTCAGCCGAGGCTAGGAAGTTTTACTGCCTAATGCCATCTGAATTTTTTTACAGTTTATATTTATACTAATAGTTACTTATTGTTTATAAGTTTATAAGGTTGTTTCATTTGATGATGCTAAAAATAAAATTACTATTATAAAAAATAATCAGTGTCATAATTCAGTCAATTACTATTTTTATTAGTTTAGGATATAAAATTAAATACCTTGACGATTAATCATAGGAATGATATAATTGGGCTATGGGGACTCACAAAAAAACAACATAAAATCAGGCAGTTCTCATATAATAAAAGATACAACTGTTTTTGCACACCAACTCATTTTTTGTTTTTATGACTCAGACAAATATATAAATTAAATTCTATATTGTTATAATTTCATCAACAATTATGTATTGGTTAATAAATAATTTTTTTGTTTAGGTGTATATGTACAAGAAACACAAATGTAAAACGCACTTAACTTGCAGAACAGACCCAGAACCTGTAAGTACTAATTTTTAAGCCAGTCTTTTATTATTTAATTAATTTTTAATGCTTTTTAAGGAATGAAAAAAAAAAATGAATTGGTACCACAGCGAGGAAAAGCGTTGTCTTCGTAAGAGGCTTAAGAGCACTTTGCGTCTTCCTTTCCTAGTTCGTGACTAAAGAAAAAAACCTAAGGGCAGAATAATTCCGAAATGAAGTGTACATTTCCAGCAATGTATCGGCGTCTCTCTCTCATGTATTTATATCCTTTTGGTTATTCTTCTGTAGTCTTCTTATTCTAGATTCTAGTATGAATGTTTAATATCTATTTTTATGGGCAAGTAGAAGCAATAAAAAGAGAGAAATTCGCGTCAGTTTTCGAGAGTATAAAATATTTAAACATTGCGCTCTGGCACTGTTTTTATGAGGTTTACTTACGCTTGGGCACCTGAAGAGATTTAAAATTGACTAGAAACAGCTCAGCAGGAAAAGCACCTGCTGCTAGGAAATCGAAAGGTCTTGGGTTCGATCCCCGATGCCGTCGGTAACATTTTCCTTCGGCTAATAAAGGGTGTCCCAGAATTAACGCAAGATTTGAATTTGCACCCATTTGTGCAGTAAAGTGCTGGCAACCCTTAAAAAAAACAACAGCTGACAGTTTAGGGTTAGTAAAAATGGAGAGTTACACGATAGAATAGAAGAACGATAGAACAACGTGTCTTTATTGTTGAACGTTGTTGAAAGTTTGGCGCCCGCAGTTCGAAAATTTCATACAAAATATGGTCGGAATAGTGTTTTGACTTCATCAACTGTCAAGAGATTAACTGAAAAATTTAGGGAGACTGGATCAGTTGGAGACACTAAACACACTGGTCGCCCAAAAACAAGCCGTTCAAATGTCAATATCGAAGCAGTGCGTGAGAGTGTTGTTGAAAATCCAGGAACATCAACTCGGCGTCGGAAACACAGTTCTTTGGGCCGAAATTGGATGATATTGATGTGGCCAATATGTGGTTTCAACAAGATGGTGCCACATGCCATACAGCCCATGAAACAATTCAAATACTGCATGAGACATTTCCAGGTCGTGTACTCTCTCGTTTTGGTGATCAGAATCGGCCCCCTAGATCGTGTGATTTATCAGCTTTAGATTTCTATTTATGTCAACAAGCCCACATCTACCCGCGCATTAAAAGAGGAAATTCAACGCTGCACCAACGAAATTCAACCACATTTATGCCAAATGGTCATAGGAAATTTCGACAAAAGAGTGCGTATGTGCCAGCAAAGTCGTGGAGGCCCGATGTGTTATTGCATAAATACCCCTATCCTATTTACTTTATAATTCAATAAAAAAATAACAACAAAAATACTAAAAACTGTGTTTTCTATTTAAATAAAATCTTGCGTTAATTCTGGGACACCGTTATTAAATTCTTGGGAAGTTATTAAAATAGTGACATTACAACTATTCTTGGCTGGATATTTGGTTTATTACCGGTCCACAGTGATTTATGGATGCTACTTGATGGAAGTTTCTTCCACTCAACTTAAACCAATTAGCCTAATTAATATTCCAACTCATTTTAATCTTTTCAAGAGGGCGAGGCTTACCTGCAAGATGGTGTCCTCATCAACCTCCAGTTTATCAACAAACCTAAATCTCGGTAAATTTGTCTTAGGTTGTTATTTTGCCCCGAACTGGTCAATTTTCAATGAAATATAAAAAACTTGCAATAGAAAAACATTTCTGCCCACCTCATTGGAAAAGAAGCATTACTGTCGGAAATACCGCAGTGCTATGCAGAATGAGGATAGATCAATGGATAAATGTGTGGATAAATAAATTGTCGACGGAAGGAAATTGTAGATTTTCTCTAGGCGGGTTTAAAACCAGGTTTAATTTTTTAATCGTTTTTTCCCCCTTTTAAATTTACAGATAATTTTGTATAATTATAGATACTCAGGCGAATCTATTTACAAATTATTTTTGTATACCCTGCAGCGTTGCTACATTATATACAGGTTTTGTTATTTTATAAAAATTATATAATGGAATAAACAAGTATAATGATATAAATTATACGTGACTGGACTGAACTGACTAATAAAGGTGATGGGGCTCACATTTTTATCAAACTTAAAACTAACTTACATACTAATTCTTAACCAAATTTTCCCCGACAGTCTGTTGCCATCGATGCGGGAGGGGTGTTGGGGTCATAGTGTTAAGCACTGGCTAATAATAACAATCAATTGGCTAATAATCACCAATTATTTTCAATCTATTGTCCATCTCGAAATAAAAAAATTATTATCAATGTGCATTATCAAGTGCTTAAAATAATGTTTATGCCAGTGCACTATTATTATCAATGTGCATTATCAAGTGCTCAGAATAATGTTTATGCCAGTGCATTATTATTATCATCAATGTGCATTATAAGTGCATTATCAAGTGCTCAGAATATAATGTTTATGCCAGTGCACTATTATTATCAATGTGCATTATTATTATCAATGTGAATTATAAGTGCATTATTAAGTGCTCAGAATAATGTTTATGCCAGTGCATTATTATTATCAATGTGAATTATAAGTGCATTATTAAGCGCTCAGAATATAATGTTTATGCCAGTGCATTATAATTATCAATGTGTATTATAAAGTTCTCAGAACAATGTTTATGCCAGTGCATTATTCTTATCAATGTGCATTATCAAGTGCTCAAAACAATGTTTATGCCAGTGCATTATTATTATCATTGTAGCATTATCAGTGCATTATCAAGTGCTCAGAATAATGTTTATGTCAGTGCATTATTATTATCAATGTGCATTATCAGTGCATTATGAAGTGCTCAGAATAATTTTTATGTCAGTGGGTACGACGCCACGTTACTGCTCGTAATGTTAACGATAAATTTAACTTGTGTAAGGCCCAATTGGACGTTGTTTACTTAATTGTAACTCACTACAAGCAATTAAACGATAAAATTTTTCTTCTTACTTTGGGCTATCAAATTGAGTATGATAGCAATGAAAGTAAGTATAGAAGAAGATGAATAGATAAATTCGCGTCATCTTTGCTGCTCTGGCTGAGAAGCGCTGAAGATCGGAAATGGTTGTCGCTTATCCTTCGGGGGGATTGGCACAAATTCCCCCGATGCCCTACAACATGTTCCTTCTCAAAAGAAAATGATGCCGCAGTCATATCGTGTGTGAGTTGCAACTTTCATTCTGTCCCTGTAGTCATTCTCTTCAGCACTTTCTGCCTGATTGCTTTTTCCTCGCTCTCCCATCAGGCAATCTCATCCATTTCTCATTTATATGTATCATTGGCCTCACTCGGTTAGTTATCCGGGATCCTAATATAACAACTTATTTATTAGTCCATCACTAGGCTGATACGAAGTAGCATGTTGTTTTGAGACAATCACCTACACAAACCTGGAATGTGTTGCCCCTTGACATTAGTTAAATGAATTCTTTTGACAAATTATAAATAAATATCAAAAACTATTTTAGACAAGGAACTTTCCATGACGTATGCATCTTGGCTTACATTATTGCGTTCATAAAATTTATCTTCTTTGTAAAGATTGCAGTGCGATGAACAATTAATCCCTGAATTTACAGTTAGAAGGCGCTTTTATACATTTTAAAATGACACTTATTTAAATTACTATTAAACTGCTTTATTGTGATAAAATTACCATCTGCCTTATTGGGCAATAAGTAATTGTGATAAATGATCTCATTCATACCGTATTTACAATTTTTCATTCACTCGCTCATTCATACAGTATTTACAAACAGCCCAAAGACCTCCCAGATCCACATCGTTGGCACCTCTCTCGCATGCGAAAGAGGAAGCGGAGTCTTAGGAAGTCCCCGTCACTGGATGTTAAAAGAAAAATTTCCAAGCTTGTATTCACTGGGGAACATGCTGCTTATGTACTGAATTATTACTATAGTTCTTCAAAAACTAGTTTACTTAGGCTAAAACCGTAGGCATGGCAGGCAATCGCAAGGTCGCATATAGCAGTCCTCTGGTGGTTCATAATTGCCACAGAATTAGGACTCTGCAACGCAATAACGTGAAAATATACAACTGAAAAAGGTCAATTATAAATATATCCAGTCGTTGACGCATAGTCATATTGCGTCACTGATGATTTACATGGTAACCAAAAAAGAAAAACGGCAAAGACTTGTGGGCACATGTACCTTCTGAACCGATGAGAAACCCGCCTGTCTACAACAAAGTAAAATTACACTACTACTACAAGTACAAGTACTAGAGTAGGGGAAAGCTGTATGAATTTTTGAAGGAAACGAGTAATATGGTTGGACATGAGGAAACACTAATGGGGGCCAGCGTTACAACACGCCAAGAAATGTTTGTCGTAGTCTTGTCGTGTGGTCTAATTTTTGTATTAGTCAAACTATCAGGTCGAGCCATAAGTAATTTCCGATGCAGCTAAGTAGAATCTATTGTTCGTATCTACCCGCTATAAGTTACCATGACAACAAGTTTTTGTTTTCACTATATAGACGGGCCTCAGTTAGTCTTTTGTCAACTGTTTTGTGTGATTACGTTAAACTGTTTTTTTTAACCTCTGAAATGGAGAGTCAAAAAGTACATATTCGTCATGTAATGCTTTGGGAATTTAAACAAGGCAATAGTGCTAGGGCGACAGCTGAAAAAATATGCAGTGTATATGGTGAAGGACTAATAACTGATCGGGCAGTTAGAAATTGGTTTATGAAATTCCGTACCTTAAAAGACGAACCGAGGGTGGGAAGTCCTTCCGACTTTGAGGACAACCTTTTAAAGGCAATTTTGCAGCAAAATCGACTTCAATCAACAAGACGTATAGCAGAAAGGTTGAATACATTACAATCAACTGTTAACCGCCACCTGGAGAAATTAGGGAAAGTCAGCAAGTTAGGAGTGTGGGTACCTCACAATCTCAGTGAACGGAATAAATAAGATCGCATGTCAATGGCCACAGGTCTGCTCTCACGGGTAAAAATTGAGCCTTTTTTAAACAGGATTGTAACAGGCGATGAAAAATGGGTTATCTATGACAATATAGTCCGCAAAAGACAGTGGCTTGATAAGGATCAACCACCGCTACCAGTTCCGAAAGCAGACATCCATGGCAAAAAGATTTTATTGTGTGCACGGTGGGATTGTCAAGGAATAATTCACCACGAGTTCTTGAAGTCAAATTTAACGATTAATACGAATAGATACGTTCAGCAGTTGCAAAGAGTGCAAGAGAAACTCCGTGAAAAGCTTCCCGCACTCGTCCAAATTAATATAATTTTGTTATTTAATGAGAGCAAAATAAATGTCTGATAAAGGTGGAAGTTACTTACGACTCGACCTAAATATTAGGCGAATTCTGATCTAATGAGGACAGGGATGTGTCAGTGTACGTGATGCACGGGCATCCGTACTCTTCAGATGTAATATATTATCGGCTTAAATATTAAATAATTGAATGTATTCAAACTACAGTATATATTATATAGAGTCAGCAGACCTCAACTAATGGATACCTGCTTATTATTTCTACTCTACAAACCAATATATCATGTTGGCAGTCATTTGATCCTTTCAAATAATGTATATGTAGGTGCTATGTTGTATACGAGGAGCTTGTGGTTTAATAAATCCATCGATTTGGTTATACTTTGCGATATAGGAGGCGAATCCTTTTAGTGGATAAAGAGAGGGGAGTATTATGGTGATTTGTGCAGTTTATCTCCCGGTCGAACACAGAGCGCTGACAAAGAGGCTGTAGTTTTTAGTGGTGTTGCCTGGTAGGGGAATTGAAAGGGGCGCTGATAGCCGTATCATCAATCAGCTGATGGATGAGCGGCCGCTGCTGATAACGGCATTGTCCGTGCTGCACCTAACGTCACTGCTAATGCTGTTACCATCTCTGTGCACACAATGACATCAGCCCATATTTAAACATCTCGGAATTTCAGTTTGATATTATGGTACTATTGTGTTACTATGCCATGTATCTCTACGCATGTCATTACTACTTTATCATGCGTACTGATTCTCTTTTGTTTTAAAATGTTTTGAGCTTAGGAAGAGACATTAATTTAAATAGATCTTTCACAGAAAGTATTTTATAGTTTACGTTAGTCAAAAACTTATTTCTCATGACGCTTCGTTAGCTTCAGTTAAAACTTTGAAATTAATTATATTTATCGCGTTGTCTTCATCAAATGTCTCCTTTTGATCATGAATGGGACAAACTGCATTGATTTGATTGTCAACAAATCAACTTATCATGGCGGCAACAATAAAATATTATTATAGTATGCCATCACAGGAAAAGCCATTGACTTTTAATCATTGTCGGAAAAGCTTCTTGTACACGTCGAGGGTCATCAGATGTCGGGAAAGGTTGAACAATTGTCGGAGGTCAACAATTGTTGGAAAAGGTGAACAATTGTCGGAGGGCAACAATTGTCGGAGAGCGTCACTAGGGGAGTGCCTGATCACTCTAGCCCTGGTGACAAGTGCGGATTGTTGTAGTTAATAACATGGACCATGTTCCATGTAGGCGTTAATACCTGACTCCATTTATTGATAGGAATGTGTCCCGACAAGACACTGTGTTCAGGATGAGGTTCAGAGGTTCATAAAGAATAAGACCAGTTTTCAGAGTTCGAGCGAGAGATCGGCAGCGTAATAGGTACAAGTCATCAGAGGTCTGCTAGAGGCTGTGAGGCAAAGTGCCGTCGTAGAGGTGTGGCATAGCGAGAGTAGATTAGCGGAAGGCTGAGTGGGCTTACTCCCAGGGGCCCGGGTCCCTGGGCATATCGCGACTTTCGAGATGCAGAGACTAGAAAAGAGTGAAGAGTGAGCCTACCAGGGCCAAGCGGCCCTGGTGTAAAGTTACAAGTAGTGTGGCTCTGGAGACTAAGAGACAGAGTGTCGAGTGAGGCCGAAAACTTACTGATATAAGTACCCGTGCCCCTCCCTGCCGGGAGGCGGAGCCTGTGTGCAGGTGGTCTGTTTTATTATCCCGTTGGTCCAAAAGTGTGTGCTTTATGATGTAACACCTACCAAGTTACGTGACTAAGCTGTTCTTAGCATGATTTTATGACCGCCGGAAGTGACTGAAGGTCTATTCTAAGGGGCGGTGAGGCCTACCCTAGGTTTTATTGCCGTACCCTCGATGTTACTTGTCTATATCTGCCGACCTCTTTATGATTTATT
Source organism: Acanthosoma haemorrhoidale (assembly GCA_930367205.1). NCBI lineage: Eukaryota > Metazoa > Arthropoda > Insecta > Hemiptera > Acanthosomatidae > Acanthosoma > Acanthosoma haemorrhoidale. Next base: position 119,154,572 of record OV884013.1, on the reverse strand, counting down.
ACAAGAAGTTTACACAGATTTGCATTTCTATTATAATACATTATGAACCCGAGTGTAGGGTAATTTACATATATTTAGCTCTTCGCTATATATCGCTACAATCATGATCTCAATATTATTACACTCCGTTCTCATCATTTAAATAGATCTGCTTTTCCTTGAGTCTGAATACAACTGTCTTCTAATGAGTCTGCTGAAGCAAATGTTTCTCCATTGTCGATTGCCAACTGACACTCTCACAGAGTTCGAGAAATTTGTAGTCCCAGCTCAAGTAATATAATATAATATAAGTAATATATATATATACGTCTTTGTTATCTTCTTTGGTTTCATTTGCGTTCGTTACAAATTTATTAGGGGCTAAGAATGTATAATTAATTTTATGTAAAAGAAGTGTTTATTCTTAAGCGACATAATAAAGTTATTTTATTAATATTAATAAATGCCCTCTAACTTGCCTACTACCAAATATTTAAAAATATTACAAAAGAAAAAATAAATAGAGAAATGGTGGACAACTGTACACGATATAAGTAATAATTAAATCATGAAATTTAACAATAAACTATTTAAAATGACAGAAATAGCCAAAAAAACAGGTCTGCAAATCTCTTACGAAAAAACAGAACTAATGACTACAGACACAGACTTCAAGAAGAAAGCACTAGAAACCAAATACGGACCAATAAAAGTAACACAAAAATTTAAGTACCTGGGCGAGACTACATGTAACAACGGTTCGGAAAAAGAAAGAATCACCAATCTAGAGAGACTAAGTTTTGCAACCGATAATGTATATAACAAGATAAACCGAGCGAAAATAAGACACTACACCACAGTCGTTAAACCAATAATGGGATGGAAACCTCATGCCTCCCCAGTCTAGAGAAACTACTGAGAATAGAACGAAGAATCCTAAGAAGGATATACGGCCCCAAGAAGACACAAGAAGGAATACAGGCTAAGATCCAACCAGGACATCTACAAAGACACAAAAGACCTAGAAACGGACATAAGGATCAGGAGGCTGAAATTCCACATATGGTAAGAATGGCACCGGAAAGACTAAACAAGGAAATATTCCAGAAAATCCGAGGATACAAAAGCTCAAGGGATACACTAAGCAGATGAAGGAATAAACTGAAAGACTAGGAATAACGGACCAGGATTGTCAGGACGGAGAAAGATATAGGAAAAGGCTGAAGAAAATCAAGGTTCTTCTGGGAAAGAAAAAATCGAAAAAGGGAGTCGCGTGGACAGAGGAAAGATAACAAAAGCACGCAGAAACAATGAGGAGAAAATGGAAGGAAAGGAAAAACAAAAACAAGAAAAGAACCGAAAGTAATGATATTCGCGTGGTCTTTAAGGCCTTTCCATGACAAAAAAAACAACTATTGAAAATCATCGGGTCAATTAATAGATTAAGAAACCTCCTAAAATTTTAAATTTCATGTCTAACTACGAAAAACATTTTTCAACCAAAGGCGACATCTTAACTCCAGTGATGTATCTGATTACTCGAAAGATATTAACCAGAACATTCTGTATAAAAACCCCCCTAAAAATATGCTAATTTTACTTATAAGTTATTATAATTTCATGAATTTGATTGTTTTGTTGTATCAGCAATAATATTGTATGGTCACAAACTTATACATCTCATGTAACTTAGTTATATTAATAATGATTTCGGGAATCCATCGCGGTGCTTCCCAATATTCAGTCTACCATATTCAGTCATACCGGGGGGGTCTACCACCTGGGCTGCTTCGAGTGACAACCATACCAATACGAATTATGTTTGTACCAAGTCTGGTAAATACTGTAGGAAATGTACCAGGCGACAGTTGACCCTTGTAGAGGAAAACAGCAGGGACAGACTATGAGCCATGAATTTTCGAACAGTAGTTTGCCAAGTTAAGGTATAATATGAAATATTTTATTAATTTTCATTCGGAGGAGACCCCTACAATATTAGGAAAGTTCCGGGTTCAAGTCCCTATCTTGCAATTAGATTGTTTCATTGATTATTAATCCGCTTCCTCTTTCGCACGGGAGGGAAGTGACAACCATGTGGACTTGGGGGACCTCTGGGCTGTTTGTAAATACTGTACGAATGAGCGAGTGAATGAAAATTGTAAATATGGTATGAATGAAAACATTTATCACAATTACTTATTGCCTAGTGAGGCAGATTGTAATTTTATCATAGTAAAGATTATTAATAACTGTAAATAATAGTATGACCAATTTCGCAATTTCTCATCTCAATTTCAATACTTTTACGACGACAATTTGGATTCCGTTCACTGTACTGTAGACGACTTAAAATGCGACTTATCCTGAGGCAGGGTTTTGCTGAAATTTTCTCTGTGCGAAATCTCACTCGATTTTCCTTAAAGAGAGTTTCATTAATCATTGAGGGGAGACAATAATTCTTGCCGGTTTGAGATAACAAAGCACGGAACCATATTTTATTTACAGTGGAGAGTTCTGCCCACCATCTTATTCATCCGTCCACCCTAACCATACCTAAACCATTAGCATGATCACTTTCAAGGCTCTGCGTAGTTGTGACGTCATTGCAGAAGTAGATAGGGAAATTTAACCAATCCTTGCTTCTTTCTCCATGTGGAAATTATGTAGATGGAATAAGGAGATCTCTGGGATATGTATATTTATGAATATGTATGGACAATATCATTCATCAATATTATTCATTGCATTCCTTGGTTCTAATAAAGGTTGTCCCAGAATTAACGCAAGATTTGAATTTGCCGCCATTTGTGCAGTAAAGTGCTGGCAACCCTAAAAAAACAAAACAATTTGACAGCCGATAGTTTGTTGTTTAGAGTTTAGAGAGCAGCGTGTCTTTATTGTTGAACATTATCTCAAAAATAATGAAAGTTTGGCGGCCTCAGTTCGGAAATTTCATACAAAATAAGGTCGGAATAGTGTTTTGACTTCGTCAACTGTGAAGAGATTAATTGAAAAATTTAGGGAAACTGGATCAGTTGGAGACACTAAGCACACTGGTCGTCCAAAAACAAGCCGTTCAAATGTCAATATCGAAGCAATGCGTGAGAGTGTTGTTGTAAATCCAGGAACATCAATTCGGCGTCGTAAAATGAAACAATTCAAATGCTTCATGAGACATTTCCAGGTCGTGTAATCTCTGGTTTCGGTGATCAGAATTGGCCCCCTGGATCTTGTGATTTAACACCTTTAGATTTATTCTTATAGGGCTATTTGAAGTCAAAGGTATATGTCAACAAGCCCACATCCACCCGTACATTAAAAGAGGAAATTTAACGCTGCACCAACGAAATTCAACCACATTTATGCCAAATGGTCATGGAAAATTTCGACAAAAGTGTGCGTATGTGCCAGCAAAGTCGTGGAGGTCATTGGCGGGATTTGTTAATCCATAAATAACCCTATCCTATTTACTTTACATTACAAAGGTATACGTATGAAGCTTAATGCTTTATGGCATTGGGTTCTCAAATCCTTCGGATTATTCATTATCCGGCTTATGACTGCAAACATGTAATTGTCAGATTTGGTTTTTCCTGTGTGTCGTAAATACCTGGCCGGTATGTTCCGTTTTTAAATTATATATTTGATGTATATCAAGTTGGCATGATCATAAGTCGTGTCGGTATAGCACAGTTGGTAGAGTAACCACCTTGATATTTGGGAGGTCCTGGGTACGAATCAGTCGATTATTTTATTTGGCTAATATTTATATAATAAAATTATATTTAATTGCTTCTGAGGCTGAAAACAGAGCCACAAATTTTTGCCAAAATTTTAATTCCATCAACATCTGGATAAATATAAATAAACTTTTATTTTTTTAATACAAAATAAAGATGGGAAAAAGTGAGACATTGTCGAGATGTTTCTAGTGACTTGGGCACCGGAGTACCGGCAGCTTGGGTGTATGGTCATCGGAATTTCATTATTTAAAAAGAAATACCACTGGTTTTTTTTCATTGAAATACCAAATAAATTCATAACCACATAGATATTTAAAATTTTTCTGTTTAATTTTGGATAGTTTTTGCGGCCGATATCGTCGCTGACAAACCGGCAGGTAAAATACGATCTCCCAATTGAAAGTAACGCATCTTTCTTTCTAAAGAATTTAAAAATGAACAGCTGTTGTCAGTATTGAACTATTCCTAATAACCAACATTATTTCGATGTTTGAATGTGGAGATTGAGTTATATCGAAAAACCTCCATTCTTTCAGCAATGATTGTGTATGATGATATGATAATTGTATATAAGATGAATCTACTCAAATACAAGGGAAAAGGTCTCAAGGCAACTATTGGCCTTTACTTATTCATAGGGTAACTCTACCCTCAAAGGGAAAGAGCCCTTAGTATGACATCGATGTTTCATCTTACAGGCCATTTCCCCACTTTATATCCCTTCATCAATATATAACCGCACAACTAGAGTACACGAAAAGTACTGTTTTTTTTAAGGTGTGTACAAATAAATTAACTCACTTAAGAAACAAACAACAAAGGCAAATTTAATCTAGATCCTACTACCTTCGCTGGCCATTACACTAATGAAAAATTTAAAATAAAACATCTTTTTCCGTGCAGTGAATTTTAACGAATGGCCTGTTTAAAATTTTATGACCTGCTAACTTTTAAATGACCTGACAATATATTATCCGTTCCGGAAAAGTTTCGGTTGATTAAAAACGTTCTGCGTGAAAACCAATTTGGAACTGGAGTCATAATTCAATGACTTGGGAGCTAATATTGTCGTTTTAGAAGCTCGGCTACCGTCCTCGCGACTGTAAAACCTTAGGCCGGCCTGGGGTCCTATCGATTCTTCATTTTGTATGCCTCGCATGCTTCCGTTTCTCCAACACTTCATGCTTCTGGGCCATCGCCTCTCAGTGGACCAGTTGAAGAAACCACTTTTTCCTCATCGCACCATTTTTGTATTATAACTATTATACGATCAGGGAGCATAGATCTCCGATAATAATATTATCAAGCAATAAAATTACCTCCCAGTTGGCAACTTTTTACCTTTACCAGAAAAATTTCTCATGGGTAGTAATATGGTCCTCCTACATGTTAAAAATAAAAAAAATTAACCGCACTGCTCCTGTATCTGTGGGCAAATAAAATAAAAAACAAGAACATTTTTACAGAATAATTTAGGCTACTTACTTAGGTCTATTAAAGCAAAGAAAAATCGATAAGGAAATATTTTGATCGAACACTGGGACTCGGTAGCGGGACAAAGGTAAGGGAGCAGCACCTTGATGATGATACACGCTACCTAAAACTCATGGTTCATCATTGCATACGATATATGCATATGTATATGTAATATTTTATAAGATACTCTGCAAAACAATTTGGACGACTGCATGCCCAGAATAACGGGAGGCCTCAATGGAAAGGTCGGGAAGAGTGAGGACGTATAGGGTCTTATTGCAGAAGCAGGAGTATTAATGGGATGTGCAAAAGTAGAATAGACAAAAGCTGTCTACCAGGTACAGATATGTGAGTCTCCAAGGTAGGGTGGAGACGCCCGCCGCGGGCTAGGGTCACTACAACCTCTAGCCGCCGTCCGGCGAGCGCCTGGGAAGAGATAGAGCGGGTGGACCTGTGGCCTTTCACCTCTGCTGGCGGCCTAGTCGGCGGGCAGGCTAGTTCGCTTTGATCTGACTCCATAAGATCTTAGAAGGTGTGCCCCGACAGTGCACTATGTTCACGAGAAGAGGTATAGGGTAGGTATTGTAGGTAGTTTATGTGGTCTTGGAATGACCACGAATTCACACTCGGTATCTAAGGGTAGGCGAAAACCGCCCGGATCCCAAAGGCGAGTGTGAACCGGAGAGAAGCAGACTGAATTGCCGTGGGAGACGCTACTAGGTAAGTTTGTAGGACCACGGCCACCGTCTACTGCGAGGTAGAGGTTTTAGCGAGACGAAGGCAGAGATTCCCACTAGGGAGGTGTGGGGTCTGACAACGCCGGACTAAAACATAGCGAGGTTAGAAGAGAGAGATGCTCAGGTAGTTGAATGAGAAGACCATGGTTTCAGTAGAGCAGCAAGCGCCAGTGCAGAGAGAGAGGAGAGAGTAGTGTTCCAAGTGACAGTCCTGTTCGTTATGCTAATTCGGTCTAATCCCACTGCTTATATAGGCGGCCAGCCGTGGTGGGATTGGCTTCCCACCTGCCGCTGTTCCCCCCCAATAGCTTCTCTGCCCTCTCCGCCGGGCGTCATAAGCTTTATTAAACATATGGAAACAATGATAGGTATTATCTGACCGAGAAGAGGGGAACTTCTAATTATTCGTAATTAAGAGGTGGCCACAACACTGTCCTCGACGAACACCTTGTTAGGGAGAGAAAGTTAAATAAAAGGGAAATAGCGAAGATGATGCAGGTTCGGAAGAAAGGTCAGAATGTATGGAAGAAGAACAATCTTTTAAGTTTCTTGTTGATAAACACATCGATAAAGAAATAAGATAACTTTCGATCTTTAGAAGCATGCCGTTTGTGCCCTGACCTGTGGGATCTACGGGCTTGTCGTCGAGTAGTGGGTTTGTTGAAAATTTCTCTCTGAAAATCGTCAGTTCTTGCGGAGATCCTACCACGCTCCGCCACTCATTCATAAATTCAAGGCTACAAATGAATTAATTATTAATGAACTCCCAGTTTTGTTCATTCATAAATTCAAGGCTATTAATGAATTAATTATAAATGAACTCCCATTTTTGTTCATTCATAAATTCAAGGCTATTAATGAATTAATTATTAATGAGCTCCAAGTTTTGTTCATTCATAAATTCAAGGCTATTAATGGATTAATTATTAATGAACTCCCAGTTTTGTTCATTCATAAATTCGAGACTATTAATGAATTAATTATTAATGATCTCCCAGTTTTGTTCATTCATAAATTCAAGGCTATTAATGAATTAATTATTAATGAACTCCCAGTTTTGTTCATTCATAAATTCGAGACTATTAATGAATTAATTATTAATGATCTCCCAGTTTTGTTCATCCATAAATTCAAGGCTATTAATGAATTAATTATTAATGAACTCCCAGTTTTGTTCATTCATAAATTCGAGACTATTAATGAATTAATTATTAATGAACTCCCAGTTTTGTTCATTCATAAATTCGAGACTATTAATGAATTAATTATTAATGAACTCCCAGTTTTGTTCATTCATAAATTCAGGCTATTAATGAATTAATTATTAATGAACTCCCAGTTTTGTTCATTCATAAATTCGAGACTATTAATGAATTAATTATTAATGATCTCCCAGTTTTGTTCATTCATAAATTCAAGGCTATTAATGAATTAATTATTAATGAACTCACAGTTTTGTTCATTCATAAATTCAAGGCTATTAATGAATTAATTATTAATGAACTCCCAGTTTTGTTCATTCATAAATTCAAGGCTATTAATGAATTAATTATTAATGAACTCCCAGTTTTGTTCATTCATAAATTCAAGGCTATTAATGAATTAATTATTAATGAACTCCCATTTTTGTTCATTCATAAATTCAAGGCTATTAATGAATTAATTATTAATGAGCTCCAAGTTTTGTTCATTCATAAATTCAAGGCTATTAATGAATTAATTATTAATGAACTCCCAGTTTTGTTCATTCATAAATTCGAGACTATTAATGAATTAATTATTAATGAACTCCCAGTTTTGTTCATTCATAAATTCGAGACTATTAATGAATTAATTATTAATGAACTCCCAGTTTTGTTCATTCATAAATTCGAGACTAATAATGAATTAATTATTAATGAACTCCCAGTTTTGTTCATTCATAAATTCAGGCTATTAATGAATTAATTATTAATGAACTCCCAGTTTTGTTCATTCATAAATTCGAGACTATTAATGAATTAATTATTAATGATCTCCCAGTTTTGTTCATTCATAAACTCAAGGCTATTAATGAATTAATTATTAATGAACTCACAGTTTTGTTCATTCATAAATTCAAGGCTATTAATGAATTAATTATTAATGAACTCCCAGTTTTGTTCATTCATAAATTCGATACTATTAATGAATTAATTATTAATGATCTCCCAGTTTTGTTCATTCATAAATTCAAGGCTATTAATGAATTAATTATTAATGAACTCCCAGTTTTGTTCATTCATAAATTCAAGGCTATTAATGAATTAATTATTAATGAACTCCCAGTTTTGTTCATTCCATTTTTTTTTTATCCCTTTTTATTTACTTCTAATCGGAAATTATTGTTTTATGTACTGCTAAGAGGCAGAACTCCCAGCAACGAGCCGTAATGTCTCGATACAATGCTGCTTACTTCCTTGGACCCTTCCTTCACTAGTAACCTTTTATTTATATAACCTCTTTATTGCATTCGAATACTCTACTAAATGGCACAAAGCTATATACTCCCTTAGAGTCTACAAATGGCTTAAACTCCATTCCTTTTAACATTAAACTCTCCTCCACTTCTAATATTTTTCTATAGAGTGTCCCAGAATTAACGCAAGAGTTGATTTAAATAGAAAACACAGCTTTTAGTATTTTTGTTATTATTTTTTTATTGAAATATAAAGTAAATAGGATAGGGGTATTTATGGATTAACAAATCCTGCCAATGACCTCCACGACTTTGCTGGCACATACGCACTCTTTTGTCGAAATTTTCCATGACCATTTGGCATAAATGTGGTTGAATTTCGTTGATGCAGCGTTGAATTTCCTCTTTTAATGCACTGGTGGATGTGGGCTTGTTGACATACACCTTTGACTTCAAATAACCCCATAATAAGAAATCTAAAGGTGCTAAATCACACGATCTAAGGTGCCAATTCTGATCACCGAAACGAGAGAGTACACGACCTGGAAATGTCTCATGCAGTATTTGAATTGTTTCATGGGCTGTATAGCATGTGGCACCATCTTGTTGAAACCATATATTGGCCACATCAATATCATCAAATTTCGGCACAAAGAACTGTGTTATGGATTTTCAACAACACTCTCACGCACTGCTTCGATATTGACATTTGAACGGCTTGTTTTTGGACGACCAGTGTGTTTAGTGTCTCCAACCGATCCAGTCTTCCTAAATTTTTCAATTAATCTCTTCACAGTTGATGAAGTCAAAACACTATTCCAACCATATTTTGTATGAAATTTTCGAACTGCGGCCGCCAAACTTTTATTATTTTTGAGATAATGTTCAACAATAAAGACAGGTTGTTCTATCGTGTAACGCTCCTTTATAACAAACCCTAAACTGACAGCTGTCAAATGCTTAACGTTCAGTTATGATTGGATTTACTATCTGTAGGAATTAAGTTGATAAATAGGTTACTCACTCTGCTATAGCTAGGCTCGAAATGTTTTGTCCTGGCTATACGTACTGCTGTGATAGGAACCGCTATTAAAGTAGCAGTGATAGGAACCGCTATAAAAGTAGCAGTGATAGGCCTCTTGAGGAACTGCTATTACACCTTATCACAGCGGATGGGATTCAATGACTACTCCTCACGAACACTAGTGGTCACACCGGCCTCAAAGCACGAACTGACGAACCGTAGTGCTCGTACAGGCGAGAGCTGTAATTTACCTTTCCGACCGCTGATCATTAAATTAGTCCTCGGGATGTCATTTGGGTTTGTAGGTTCTCTCATAGCCCCTCATCTGCTCCTGTGATTTCCGTCAGCTCTCAGGTCTTGAAGTTACAGGGTAATCAGAAGTCAAGCCTGGGTTTAAGTTGATATTACAGTTTCGAAAGATTTTTTTTTTTAGATCTTTGTTTGAATATTGAATTCACACAACCTGCCCAGAAGGGTATTTACAGTATACATGGACACAATATGTACATATACATAGCCTAAGTATCACCCAATCCACCTACAGAATTGTCACCTCCATGCCTATAAAGAGGAAGTATGGATCGAGGATATCCCTAAGATACTCCTACAGCCACATGACTGCTACGAAAACTGACTCGTGCCAGAACTCCCAGTGAATAAATATTTACGAACGATTACTTCCGCTTTAATCGCCGAGGGAATTGTGGCTGCGCAGGGAATTCGTGCTCGTTCAGGCGTCATAGGAGTGTGTAATGATCTAAAGATCCGCTTTTCCGTTTTCTCAACACGAGCACCATAACTAGACTCCAGAGCTTCCAGAACAACATCCTGCGCACGGCACTATGGCATACCCCTTTTCGTGAAATGAAGGCTCCTGACATCCACGAAAAGTTCGAGGTCCCCACCATCACCGAAGCCATCAGAAGAAGACACATCAAATTCTTTGACTTCATGAAACATTGCCAAAACCCCCTATTCCAAGACCTGACACCCCCACCACTACCGGTAAGATGACAACTCGCTAGATCTGGTAAAGCAGACCAAATGGTGGACATCACGCTGCTTGGCCAACTAACAACAAGCCTCTGACGGGCACCCATCACTGCTATCAGACTAAATAAGACTGCACTACATGCCTAGAGGGACTCCAGGCCCAGCCACCAGTGGACTCTAACCACTGTACCGCAGCATTTCCACCTCTACCGAGGCTTCCCACACTCCTTAATTCCCTCACTCCACCTTCAAACAGGTACTCCTAGTAAAAGGATACGCTCACCCCAAATAAATTCCTTAATTTTTCCCTTATCGATTATCTTAAAAATTTTAGAACTAAGAAAAAAAAAAAAAAAAAAGGATCGTAGGAATGGGTAGTGTTAAAAATTGATATCGAATGGTGGGAAGTTTACGGTATTTCCTGCAGAGGCAAAGCTTTAATTTAATAAAATAATTTTCTTTTCTTTCTCCCGGGCTTTTTTTTGATATGGCAACAGTATTAACTGACATCTTGAGCCACTTATAAAAATGTGGAAAATGGCTGATATTTATATCCATAAGCTTATTGTCGTTTTGTACATTTATATGTTTTTCAAAACCATTTATGATTACTCAGTGTTTTATGAGTTCACATGTTAACCTACAACACGAGATGTAATTTGATGTTATTAGTATCGATTCGGCTGCTTTGACTAAACTCCTAGTTGTACAATGAAGACTTGACTCAATTTTTTTCTTTTATTTGCAAGATTTTCTTGTCTCCGACAAATAAAAAATGGATTTCAAATGAATTAACAGTTGGGAAAATTGACTAAATGATAAACACACAATCGGGCTAGGAATGGCACACGAAAGAGATATTAAAAATGTGAGTACAAAGGGCCGATATTGGAGCTATCTGCGAAAGCTTACGGTCAATGGGCACACCAGCAAGGCTCCTCCTCTGTGTGTCTTCCCTTCAATACAAAATGTACAAAAGTGAAACCTTTGCTGGATAAAAAATAAAAATAATTGCCAAAGAAATTAAAATTAAATAGATAGGTTTAAGTGTTGGCACATAAAGTATATCAGGGTCTTTGCTAGGTAACTATTGATACCTTTGTGTAGGATTCGTAGACCCATTTCAGTAATTATATGCCCTAATAGCTACATTTTTCCCTTTACGAGGCTAAATCGACCCATACCAGGCTGATATTAACCTCAAAACTCCTCAGGGAAGGATTGTCAACATTACAAATAAACAGTATTTAATAAAAGCTGTCTCTTAATATTTTAATAGTATAGGATGAACAAGAATTACATTCATTAACGACAGTTGGTATTTTATTAATTAAAAATATGTTGGTATTGTTTGATTTATATATAAATATGTCTATGTTAAATTGTATAGATAGATCCATACAATATTAATTGTAATAATTTAATTAGGTTATTTTCCAATTTAATGAGGCGCAATATTTAGTCAAGTTTAAGTTATTTGTATGTTTTGTTGCTAAGACATTGTTACCTCAGTAATAAGTCACTTTCATGATCTTACTTAATTTAATACTGATGTCTTCCAGGATCATTACTTCTTTGGATTATGGTTTTTCTTAAGTCGTGGTCTTCCACATTTTTTGGCGGAAGTTTGGATCAAAGTGTATGTTGTAATTGTTAAATGAATCGAGTGCGGCTGATTATTACTGATAGTTCTAAGAATTTATTCTTCATGATTTAAATGATTTTTATGTTATACATCCTATTGTTTAATATATGTTTACATCAGTCATCAACTAAAATGTAAATTTAAAATATAATTACATGAAATTTTAAAACTTATCGGTATTTTGTCCAAAAAAATGCATCATTTTATTTTTTATATTACTTTAGTCTCTAACGCTAGCTTTTATAACAAATAATATTGAGTGTGCGTTAATTTTGACTTAAAGAGAACTATTGAAACTCGTTTAGAATTTTAATATATATAATCTATGTATTCGGCTCTACAACTCGTACTTTTTAAAAATATCTTTGAAATAATTATGACATCATTAACACTCTTTAAGTTGTCTTTAAGATGTACCGACTTGGCAAACATCAAAAGTGAGTGAAATCATTTTCGTACGTTTATTTTTGTACAACCTTAACCAAAAAATAACCAGCTGAAATGTCGTGGGATTTAGCTATTAAAATAAATTTTGTTTGTTCTTTATGAAGGTTTTTAAGAGACATACACAATAAAAACCTCATAATGAAAGTAAGGCCACAGTAATAAAAACGATCACAATATCCAGGCCATGTGATTGGGCAATATTTTACAATCTTATCGATTAACAAGGCCGTCGATATCGACAGAAATTTATAGTGCAATACTTTTTTTCATTTAATCATCACCACGATTCATTTATAATGACAATCTGGTAATATGTTTCTAGAAACACATTTTCAAAATAAAATAAAAAATGATGCTTTATCATTGAATTGAATTGATGAAAAAACCCAAAAATGATTCCAGTTTATTATCAGAAATATTTAGTTTATTCATAAAAACTGTATCTCATTAAATGTCATCTAGAAAAGTATATTACATTATAGAAAGATTATTGTATCATGCGGGCTTACATTACATCTTGACACTTGAATAATTACTTCCAGGACCTATCACTATAGATTCCTAGACAAAGGTGTAGTATTTTCTAACGAAATAGCGTTATTGAAACGCGTAGTTAAATAGAATTATATTTACAAATGCTCATTGTATATTTGTTAAAATATCTATATTATTGCATGGCATAGGCCCGGATTTAAGTTTATAAATTATGTCTAATAAGAATAACGGCCTTAAAATAGCCTGCATTTGTGTAGCATAACGAGTTTTTACTCTTTCCGGAATAAATTGTTAAAAGCAGCTGGAACCATTTGTCACCCGTGACCGCTTCATAATACTAAGGCTCCATTTAAAATAACTGTCTGAGTAAAAATTTATGACACCTCGTAATTTATGGGAAATAAAAACTTTACTTCCGTATTTTTATAGGCTTTAGCATTCAACCGCAAAAAAAAAAAAATATGTATATATATATTCTATATATATATAGGTAGTCTATATATAATATAGATATATTCTCCAAAAAACTGAGTATAAATATATTACTTTGTAGTAGTCGGTAAGCATTCTGGCATGGTGAGTGTTAAGAATACTTCTCCAGCGCCATCTTCAGTTTTCTGCACAATATCCCTCGAGAGAGTGTCTGGAGTCAGAAAGGTCTTACCTCCTTATTTAATGTTTCATACTGAATAAGCAATGCATGGAACGCTACAATTTATCTTATAACAGGTCTGCTAATATTTATTTTTTTCATTCTTAGGATATCTTTCGATTTGTTAAACAAACAAAATGCTCTCATATTTTCAACGTTGTTATGCTCTACTCATTAATTTATTACTCGGTATTAAATACAAACATGATGCAGAAATTGATCTGTTTTAAAGACAAAAATAGAAAAAGTACAAAAAAACTTCACCCAACCTGTCGCTTCGTCTCAAACTGATGATCTATAAATGTGTACTCCGGCCAGCTCTGCTGTACGGTGCCCCGCTATTTACCCACTTGACTGACAATACAGCCAAATGTCTCCAACACTTCCAGAATGGAATCATGCGAAAAGTGGTCCGACATACCTCTCTCGAGAGGTTAAAGAACGCTGACCTGCACCCGTTGCTTGGTGTGCCGTTGGTGGGCGAGTTCATCCGCCGGGGACACATCAAGTTTTTTTGACTCGTTGCAGCACCTAACCAACCCAATGTTTAACACTATAACCCCACCACCCCTCCCGCATCGATGGCAACAGACAGAAAAATTAGGTTATGAATTAGTATGTAAGTTACTTTTAAGGTTGATCAAAAAGGTGAGGCCCATCACCTTTATTAGTCAGATCAGTCCAGTCACGTATAATGTGTATCATTATACTTGTTTATTCATTATATAATTTTTATAAAGTAACAAAGCCTGTATATAATGTAGCCACGCTACAGGAAATACAAAAATAATTTGTAAATAGATTCGCCTGAGGATCTATAATTGTATATAATTATCTGTAAATTTAAAGGGGCTATGAAAGGAAAAAAAAATTGTTTGTCGGTTGTATATTAAAAAAAAATAATATGTACTACACTACTTTAAATTTATTTAGTTTTTCTATTCGAAAGGAGATTGGCACTCCGCTCAGATTAGGCCGGACCTTTATAATTATAAACGATTTTCTATTTTGTCAATGTTGCTTTTTTATTTTTTGAAAAGCTGTATTTCAGTAACCAGGTTTGTTTTAAAAAATAAAATCTCTACTGAAAAATCCTTATTTTCACACAGCTTATACGACGCAGTTCGATTACGCACCAAGATCACTTCTTGGTATTGCCGCTTCCATTTCTAGCCCCTACTATTGGTTAACGCATATTTGGAGAAATTAAATGTTGGAGAAATTTGTTGATACAACAAAAAGTCGATAAATATTTTTTTGGTCAAATTAAAAATACTGAAAACTTTCATTGTTCGTCAAGTCTAAATATACTTTGCTAATTGAATTCTATATGGAGGCATCGTGAAAAAAAAAAACAAGGGTATTCCCTTTTGAGTGGTCAGCAGTACGCCTGAGACTGAGGGAACCTCTGGCCTGTCAGCTGTCATGCAACCAACATTCAGCAGAAATATCCTTTGTTGTTGTTGCTGTATGCCTGTTTGTTGCGGTCGGAATAACCACCAATCCGATTATTCCACGTGGCCATTGCTGCGGACTAAAAGCATATTTCTCCTCCATTGCCCCTCACTTGTGCAAAAAATAATGGGGTTATCTCACAGGACTATAGCGGTATTTCATCTATATTGACAATGATGGAATGTTGTTTGTTGTTTATTTCCAATACGGTTCTGTATCGTTTTGTTTTATTTCTTTTTGGTTATGGGGTTAGGGTCGGAAGGTCACAGGGCCATCAAAAAGACAGACTTGATCCGCCTAACGACTGCAATGGTATTATTACTCCGAGGTATCATTTAGTAACCCAAATTGACCGACAACAGGCTTTAGAGGTAGCTCGGAGAGCTTCACTTTCAGACAGGTAAGGTTTAGTCATATTTTTCATGTCTTCTTATATATAGTCTGCCGTAGCGGTCTATCTAAAATTTTGAGGGTACATTTTACAACAGCCCAAAAGGACATGGAAAATGGAGGGACATTCTATGAAGGGATCATGTCGACAAGAAAATCGTGCCTATATTTGATTAAGGACGTTAGGTCAGAATGAGAGAAACAAATTTTGAATCGTTGGTTTTTACGTGAAGAAATTTTGACTGAAATATTAGAAGACGTTTAATTGTTAGACGGTTTACCTGACATAATTACACGATATTCTGTGGAATTTGAGTGAAAATTTAGTTTTAATCTGAGTGCTCCAAGACTCAAATAATTATTATTTATAATCCTAAATAGATTCATTTTGTAATAATAAAATGGAACTTGTGTGATTGCTATTTTATATAGTTGATAGTTAGAAATCATGTCATTAGTCCGTGAGTTATGAATTATTTGTCCGTGATGGGGACATGTGACTACTTCAAGGGAAAAATAATTTTCAATGCCATGAAAAAAAATAAAAATATTTTCACGTTTATTTTAAATTTATTCGTTTGCGTACTTACGTATATTATCCCCTAAAGAAAACATCCACTGGGAGTAGGAAATTATTGAAGGTTGCATTGAGACTTCATTTTGATCACGATTCAAACTTATTTTGTAATTATTTGAATGTAATATTTTTTTTTGTATTGCTATCTGTAAATATCCTTCTATGTGTATGTTAAGTTATATACCGTGATTTATGGCGTGGCATGTTTTTTATAGTTTTATAGTATAGCTTTTGGGCTGTGTTGTGGCCACTTCTTAATGAAAAATAATTAAAAGTTCCCCTCTTCTCATATTATACCTATCTATATGTCCATATTTTGTTATTAATAAAGATTATGACGTCAGTGAGAGTAGGGGGAGAAGTCAGTAGAGGGGGCCCACCCCAACTTCCTCTCTAGCCGCCTGGTGGGGAGCCAT